>SJYW01043722.1:158906-194874 GCA_006410735.1 Raphicerus campestris
ATATATATATATATATAGTGAAATGATTTCCTGTTACTCATTCAGTTCTAACCAAGAATGTCTGCAACCCATATGGAAAACAGCATCATATTGGGTTGTCTAGGAAAGATAAAACCAGATTTTTCTAAAGATAAATTACAGTTTGAGTTAGCTAGCTTTATGAAATAGAAATGTTGCTTGGGATAATGACATTTCTGGCTGGTTGCCTTGTTTGATGCCCCAAGAAGTGGTTTCCACTGAGACTATTAAGCAAAAGGATTGCTATGATATGGGACTCCAGTCAGTGGTACTTCTTGTATGAGGATTAGTTGACTCTTTGATTTACTTTGGCATTTCATTTTACACCTCTTTTTGAAATCAACTTATGGCCTTGTGGTCAATCAACCTCCATTTATAAACTAGTAAATTTATACCTTGAAATACTTTATATGTATTTTGATACCAAATGTTATCAAAAATAAATAAAGAGTTTTAAATGCAGGGCTCCATGAATAAGCCTAAGAAGATGAAATTTCCATTTTCACTGTTCTTATCATTATCATCAACAAATGCATTTGTTAGGTTCACACATGTACATGGCCCTTTCTGTTTTTCCTTCATTATAGTTTCACTTGAAGGCATACACACTTGGTGATTATTTTAAAAAAATGCTAATTCAGATAGTTTCATCAATAAACAGTATAGGGGAAATCAGATATTTTATGCAAGAGAATGACATGAGACCCCTATCTTATACCACTCACAAAAACTAACACAAAATGAATTCAGAACTCAAATGTAATGCCTGAAACCATAAAACTCCTAGGAGAAAACATAGGCAAAAGCCTCCTTGACATGGGTCTTGACAGTAACTTCTTGGATATGATGCCTAAATAAAGAATAAATGAGACTACATCAAATTAAAATGCTTCTACATAGCAAAAGAAACAATCAACAAAATGAAATGGCAACCTATGGGATGGGAGAAAATATTTGCAAACCACACCTCTGATAAGGGATTAGTGTCCAAACCATATAAGGAACTCATATAACACAACAGAAAACAACAGAAATTTTACAGAGACTTTCTTCCTTGGAACAATAAGCCATGACTTCTGAACTTGCCCAATGCTGAGGTTTTAACTTCATAAGCATATATTAACCAGCATAGGACAAGGGCAAATATCTGAGCAACCTAGGCATTATGATGGGTAGTAAAATCAACTAAGTACTAGAACTGAAGTGGTCCTTCTCATTCACTTTAGTCCTAGTCTTTTCCATAATTGGAGGCCATAGGCTATTATTATGGAAAATCTGTCTATTGCCTACTGGAACAGAGGGTAGCTGAATTTGGACTTGACATTATCTCTGGCCTGGCTCATAAAAGAAAAGATAGCTGTCCTCCAACTTGAGTATATATATGGTCATCTCCAATAGAAACCATTTACAAGTCATTTATTTATAGAGTGTGCCTGACTTAATGAATTCCAGGTACCAGACCATACTGTTCTTATGAACATAAAATACTTTGTAAAGCCCACCTGTGAGGACTATACCCAGGATTAGGTGTCCAACATGAAGGGCTAGTCTCTAAAATATCAAGTTGGAATGGGCTTGCCCCACCAAAATGTGGAGAGGACACAGAGACCAAGTTTTAAAGTTTGGGGAAATGTAGATGATAACTGTATCAAGCTGGAGGCACCAGCACAAATGCGTTTGGGAAAGGAGGCATCAACATGGGTTGCCCAGAGTTGGTTCTGAGTCCAGTTCCTAGAAAGTAGACAGAGAAGATGTTTGTCCGTTTTCAAATGTTTTGATGTTTTATCTCCTTTCTGGCCTTTCTCTGTCATATTGCTTCCCCATCGTCCCAGGGGAGTAGAACGGAAAGAGGTGAATAGATGCATTGGAGAAATAGACAGGACACTGTTCTAGTTGCCGCTTGCCAGTTGTGTGACCTTTGCTTCTCTGAGTCTCAGTTTTTTCTTCTGTGAAATGGGAATGATAATTCTTTTTTGTGAGGGTTGATTTTTGAGAAGGTGTATATAAAATAGCTAATGCTGAGCTAGACATGCAATAATCACACATGGGAAGCTCTTGGAAACTATTCCAAAAGATGCTACAGAAAAACCCAAATGAATTTTTTAGCCAACCCAACATTTTACTTCCCTACTTCTTTCCTTTCTCTCTTCTCCCCTTTTTATCTCTCCTACCTCTCCCTCCTTTTTCTCATTCTTTTTTCATTATCTATTGAAAATATTTTTAAACCACTTCCCATTTGCTAAGTATGATGTTTATCACTGAGGATAAGTTGGTGCCTCAATGTGATCCCAGTCCTTACCTATTTACTATCTAATAAACCAAAAGAAAGAAAGTGAAGGTCACTCAGTCATGTCTGACTCTTTGCAATCCCATGGACCATAGAGTCCATGGAATTCTCCAGGCCAGAATATTGGAGTGGGTAGCCTTTCCCTTCTCCAGGGGATCTTCCCAACCCAGGGATTGAACCCAAGTCTCTCGCATTGCAGGCGTTCTTTACCAGCTGAGCCAACAGGGAAGTCCAAGAATACTGGAGTGGGTAGCCTATCCCTTCTCCAGGGGATCTTCCCACACAGGAATCGAACTAGGCTCTCCTGCATTGCAGGCAGATTCTTTACCAACCGAGCTATGAGGGAAGTCCCAGTAAACCAAAAAGACAAATTTTAATCAAAGTAGGACATGGTGATCATAAAGAATTATGACTATTAAGTACAAAGCAGAAGTGGATGGCATTATGAGCGTGAATAACAGGGCTACTAGTATCTTTTCCTTTTCCCCTTTCTGTAAGTATAAACAGAAAAACAGACTATGCTAGAATAGACCCAAAAAGCTGATAGAAAATGTAAATGCATCTGTGTTGGTGAACTGATCTTGAAAAATGTATGAATGCTGATACTTCAGTATTTTGAAGTTCTGGAATCAGGAAGATGTATAAGAGACATCACAACCAAACACACTTCTATTCTATGTTTGTATCTTATGCTTGTTTGGTTCATTTTTCCGGGATAGTAGTTGTTTTAGTAGACTTTTATCGGTTTACTGTTCCTTTGATTAAATGAATAGACATTCATTTGTTCCTTTGGGGGGAAAATGTACTTTGGAGTTCAAAACAGTCGGCTGCCCAGAAACTCTTGTGTTCAATCACATTACAACCACTCAATAGGAAATAAAGCTTCTTCGCTTGTAGGAGTTCCATCATAATGAATAGAGCTGAGGCAGCTTCACAGTATGGAATGCCTGTAGGGGCTGAATTCTCTTCCAAGCCCTGTGGCTTGAACAGAATAGAGAGCTCAAAGTCCACATCTACATAAAAACTCCTGCCAGGAAGTGACAAAAGTCAGCAGTCCCAAGCAGCAAGGTTCTCTCTTATTGGATAATAATTCTCTTTGAGTTAATCCTAGAAGGGATGGGTTCCTTGCAGGAGGTCTTGCAGTCTGGGATAAAATTAACTTTTTATTAAAGGAAAGTACCTGGGAAATCTCTTTTCCTCATTTGTCCTTATCTGTCAAGGCTGGGGAACATGGGTCCTGTCACTAACAGAAACATAATCTAGTATAACTTTTACTATCATTATAGTAAGGGACTATTTTTATGAACAAAACTGGGAGAGGAAAGAAAAGTTAGCTTCTGAGGATCTTTAATAAAAAATTTGGAGTTATATGATTCACAAAGCATCATAGGGCTATCAATGATCATCAGTGATGACCAGAAGGGTCATCATTTCAGAAGTCTTCCTTGGAGTAGATTATTACTTTTTTTCCTCAAAAGTATTTTCTGTTGTTGCTGTTGTTTATAATTTTAGTTTTTGGCCATGTCACACAGCATGTGGGATCTTACCTCCCTAACCAGGGCTCAAACTCATGCCCCTGCCTTGGAAACACAGAGTGTTAACCCCAGGACCACCAAGGAAGTCCCTGGAGCAGATTATTGAGCTGTGGTGATCTTTGTTGCACTAGGAGGTGGCTTTCATGTAATAATACCCCCCATCCCCTGCCACACACACATTCTCTCTTCTCTAAATCCCCGTAATCAAACAAAAGAAAAACCTCTCTTGACTCCACTTCCCTCTCTAGCTGCCTCTTTTCTTTTATAGAAACATTCCTTGAAAGAATTGCCACCCATCATTCATCTCCTTTCATTATTAAACTTTGTTCCCCACTACTTCACCAAAATTGCTCCTTTGAATGTCCTCTAAACTGCTAGATCTGAAGGTCAATTCACAGTGTTGGTCTCCCTGGGTCCAGTCACAGCATTTCACACGGTGAACATATGCTCCTCCTGGAAACACTTTCTTCACTTGGCTCAGGACCTTAAGTTCTGCTGATTTTTCTCCTAACTGAGCTCTGCTTCTTAGCCTCCATGTTGCATGGACCCATTTGTACTGGAGTCACTCAGCTATAGCCCCAGCACCACTTATCTTTTGTATTCATATTATTTTGATGATCATATGAGTGGCTTTCTAACATTAATACTCAGGTGATGCCCAAACTAGATCTTGTCCTTGCACTCCAGATTCACATATTCAACTTTCCATATGTCATGTCCATCTTATGTCCAGTAAGCATCTCAACATGAACATGTCCTAACCTCCACTCCTAATTCTCTCCTCTGGTTCTATTGCTCCTTGTTTCTCTCAGTATAAAGGCAGCATCATTCCTCTAGTTGCTCAGGCCCCAAACCTCAGAGCAATCCTGGACTTCCTTCTCTTGTACTCAGTGTGCAATCTACCAGCAAACCATGTCAGCTCAACATCTGAAATATACTTACTGTCCCCTCTCTTCTTTACATGTCCTCTGACAACACCTTGGCTCAAGTCACCATCTTCTGTCTCCAGGATTATCATTGTAGCCTCTTTGTCAGTCTCTCTGCTTGTACTTTGTCCCTCACAGTCAAGTTCAGTCTAGTAGCCAGAGATACCCTGACTAAGCAGATGTTAGAAAGTCTGATGGCTTTTACTGCTCTGTTTAAAACCCTTCATTGTCTCTTTTTTAAAGTGAATTTTTACTGGAGTATAGTTGCTTTACAATATTATGTTAGTTTCTGTTGTACAGCAAAGTGGTTGTTATACATATACATATATCCCCTCTTTCTGGGGTTTCCTTCCCATTTAGGTCTCTGCAGAGAACTGAGTAGGATTCCCTGAGCTATATGGTAGGCTCCCATTAGTTATCTATTTTATACATAGTATCAATAGTGTCTGCATTGTCTTCCAACTTCACTGAGGATAAAACTGAACCATCATTGGGTAGACCATCATTGGGATGGTCTACAAGACATACATTATCTGAAACCCACTTAATTCCCTGCCCTTCCCACTCCCTGTACTAGTGCTGCCTGTTGGCCTCCATGTTATTCGTCACCAATCCCAGACATGCTACTGCTTCTGAGCTTTTGTACTTTCCTGAAATTCTCTTCAAGGCCTGTAAGTTAAGTGTTAGTCGCTCAGGTGTGTCCAACTCTTTGTGACCCCATGGACTATAGCCCATCAGGCTCCTCTGTCCATGGGATTTCAAGGCCTTTAAGTCTTTACTTAAATGTCATCAACACCTACTGGGAGTTATTTGTGGATTTCTTTCCTTCTTAAGAAATATTACATGAAAAGGTAATATAATCATCTTCATATATAAGTGTTTTTTATTTAAAAAAGAATAAGGCCAACTTAAAAGTCATTCTAAAGAAGGTATTTTTCTGCATGTCTCATACTTGAATAATATATTAGTTTTTCATGGACAAGTACTAGGGAATATACTTGTCTACTGGATGTCTGTCACTAAAAAGAAATAATTTTCATTTTTGATAAAAAATTACTATTAAGAAGGAAATATTTTCCAAAGTTAGAATTAGGTAAAAAAATTTGAACTTTGAAGGTGAAGATCAGGAAGTATCTAAAAGCACTGTTGATTTGAATAGAACTACTACACACCCCTTGGTTAATGGTAAAAGGGGCCATTAGTATATAACTAGAGCTGGCCACTAGTATATAACCTTCAAAGTCTTCCATTCCTTTCTGCTGGTACAAAGGACCGGGAATTCTGCTGCTTATTTAAAGGCTGCTCTGGGGAATTACTTAATGGAGAATAATCCCAAGATAAAAAAAAGGTTAGTCTCCCACTCTCATTTATTTCTCTAAGGAGAAAAAAAGGTGTAGGGGGCTGCAAAATGAAGTCAACTTACATAAATTTCATGTTACAAAGCAGCACCTTACTGCAATCTTCAGGTCTATTCTCCAGGTAATTTTAGAGAGAAGGATAGGGATGATTTATGACCAAATTTTCATATAAATCATAATTACTAAGCCAGCATATTAATCTAGAAATAAAATGAGGGGCAATTTGCATCATAAATTTGATGACTGGATATTTATTTTATATATATATATTTCAGGTAACTATTAGGTCCAAATTATACAATGGTGATTTTAGACTCACACTCTTTATAAACAAAAATAGAGCAAACTACAAAATGAGATTATTGAGCTGAGGCTATTTTAGTTCAGAGACAAAATACCTATTTCAATGTATGTGTCTAAGGGGCAAATGTTTAAAAAAGGAGAACTGAACTTCTTGAAGTATTATCACTATGATTTAAAATTGGTGACAAAGAAAAGCAAAATAGTACCAGTGTCTCATGATATTCTGTATGGTACTTGTTGAATTTTTTATTTTGAGTCCTGTCTTGCATTTTTCTTGTCCAGAAGGGAAAATGCAATGACAATATCTGAGTTAGGTTCACCACTATGCATTTTTCAACTCACAGTTCCATTTTTCATAAAAATAAGACTGTAATATAATGACACTGTGTGTGGATAGTAATCCTAATAAGGTTCTCTCTAGCTTCTGGAGGAATGGCAAAGCAGAGAGGGCACTAGTTGGAAGAGAAGATTGACTATGTAGGGTCTANGAATAATATATTAGTTTTTCATGGACAAGTACTAGGGAATATACTTGTCTACTGGATGTCTGTCACTAAAAAGAAATAATTTTCATTTTTGATAAAAAATTACTATTAAGAAGGAAATATTTTCCAAAGTTAGAATTAGGTAAAAAAATTTGAACTTTGAAGGTGAAGATCAGGAAGTATCTAAAAGCACTGTTGATTTGAATAGAACTACTACACACCCCTTGGTTAATGGTAAAAGGGGCCATTAGTATATAACTAGAGCTGGCCACTAGTATATAACCTTCAAAGTCTTCCATTCCTTTCTGCTGGTACAAAGGACCGGGAATTCTGCTGCTTATTTAAAGGCTGCTCTGGGGAATTACTTAATGGAGAATAATCCCAAGATAAAAAAAAGGTTAGTCTCCCACTCTCATTTATTTCTCTAAGGAGAAAAAAAGGTGTAGGGGGCTGCAAAATGAAGTCAACTTACATAAATTTCATGTTACAAAGCAGCACCTTACTGCAATCTTCAGGTCTATTCTCCAGGTAATTTTAGAGAGAAGGATAGGGATGATTTATGACCAAATTTTCATATAAATCATAATTACTAAGCCAGCATATTAATCTAGAAATAAAATGAGGGGCAATTTGCATCATAAATTTGATGACTGGATATTTATTTTATATATATATATTTCAGGTAACTATTAGGTCCAAATTATACAATGGTGATTTTAGACTCACACTCTTTATAAACAAAAATAGAGCAAACTACAAAATGAGATTATTGAGCTGAGGCTATTTTAGTTCAGAGACAAAATACCTATTTCAATGTATGTGTCTAAGGGGCAAATGTTTAAAAAAGGAGAACTGAACTTCTTGAAGTATTATCACTATGATTTAAAATTGGTGACAAAGAAAAGCAAAATAGTACCAGTGTCTCATGATATTCTGTATGGTACTTGTTGAATTTTTTATTTTGAGTCCTGTCTTGCATTTTTCTTGTCCAGAAGGGAAAATGCAATGACAATATCTGAGTTAGGTTCACCACTATGCATTTTTCAACTCACAGTTCCATTTTTCATAAAAATAAGACTGTAATATAATGACACTGTGTGTGGATAGTAATCCTAATAAGGTTCTCTCTAGCTTCTGGAGGAATGGCAAAGCAGAGAGGGCACTAGTTGGAAGAGAAGATTGACTATGTAGGGTCTACTTTTGGATACATCACTGAGTTATCCCATCTGCAATCCACTTCCTTGCTTTTTTTTTTTTTTCATATTCAAGATGTGACTATTACCATACAGGAGGTTAAGACTTCCCTTCCTCATGCTCTGTCTTATAAAAGATCTTTCTTTTTTGAGAGTATTAACATCAGGAAATGCAGACAAAGCATGTTCACAGAGGTGCAGGTAGTTCTATTTAAAAAATCATAACCAGGCTTGAATACTACTCTTTAAATTTTTTTCTTCAAAGATTATGTTATGTAATGAAGATGGAGTCTCAAAATGAAACAAAGTCTAAGAATGACAAACTTTTCAGAAGCCCAGAGATGAGGGCAATGGACTCATTGCTCTATGGCAGACCTTCAGGGCCTTTAGGGAAGATCTCCATCTATAGAGCATGGTTTGGCAAATTATAGCCCATGGATGAATTCCATCTACCTCATGTTCTTGTACAGCCTTCAGGCTAGAAATTGTTCTTGAAATTTTAAATGGCTGAAAAAAAATTCATAATACAAGAAAATGCCATGGAATTCAAATTTCAAGGCCTATGAAGTGCTACCGGAATTCATACATGTTCAATTGTTTGTCTGTTTTCTGTGATTTACTTCATGCTACTACAGCAGAGTTGAGTAGTTTCCATAGAGTGTGTGAGGTCTTTAAAACTGGAAGTATTTATTCCCTGGGATCTTATAGAAAAAGTGTGTGAACTCTTGGTATACTTTAAGCAACTCTTACCTAAAATGACATATAATTCAATTGCAATTTCTTATGTTAAATATAAATCAGGGATAACTATATCTGTTACATGGTAAAGCTTTAGTTTTTGCAGCCCTAAGTTCTGAGAACGTCACATTTATCAGTGTATTTGTCTGAAGCTGAGATTCAAGAATGCTTTTTCCAAGTCTCAGTAGGTATTCAGCTTACCCACTCTAAAATAAATGCTAAATGCTTTCCATTACCTGCAATATTGATTTGTCTACCCTTATTTTATTATTAAAAGTACAGTTAAATAGCTGAACCTCAATAACAAAAGAGATACTTTTGAAAGAAGTAAACTGTTACAACTGGCTATGGTTTTTCCAGTAGTCATGCATGGATGTGAGAGTTGGACTATAAAACAAGCTGAGAGCCAAATAATTGAAGTTTTTGAACTGTGGTGTTAGAGAAGACTCTTCAGAGTCCCTTGCACTGCAAGGAGATCCAACTAGTCCATCCTAAAGGAGATCATTCCTGAATATTCATTGGAAGGACTGATGTTGAAGCTGAAGCTCTAATACTCTGGCCACCTAATGCGAAGAGCTGACTCATTTGAAAAGACCCTGATGCTGGGAAAGACTGAAGGTGGGAGGAGAAGGGGATGACAGAGGATGAGATGGTTGGATGGCATCACCAACTTGATGGACATGAGTTTGAGTAAGCTCCGAGAGTTGGCGATTGTCAAGGAAGTCTTGCATGCTGCAGTCCATGGGGTCACAAACAGTCAGACATGACTGAGCGACTGAACTGAACTGAACTGAAACTGTTACCCAAAGGTGAAGTATTTTAAATGGTAAACTTCAATTCCAGTTTCACTTACTGTAAGGGTTATGTATTTGTGTGCCTTGATTAGAATATTGTTTATTATGATTTATCATTGAATCTTATTTGGAATCCAGATATTCTTATGTGGGGCTCCAGAAATGCAAAATGCTTGATGTAAAGATCCTCTAGGATATAGCCCTCAGAGACTAATATCTTGACCTTTGCTAGAGAGAAAGTTTTTAAATTCTTCTTCGATGAGAAGATGAATGGTTAATCTTTGCAGTGTCTTGAATATGTTCTCTGAGACCCATAATTCCTGCTCCTTTTCCTTATAAAGGACTCAGAGGAAAGGTAGAAACAGGTTCTAATAGTACAACATCTGACTACCAAACGAGTGGGGAAGAAAGGTTCTCTTCTAATCAGATAGGCAGCCCTTTTTACTTTTTCTTAGGAGGAGAGAAATCTAAAATAAGAAAAAGAAAAAGGCTTGTCACAATGTTACTCAGAAACTGCTTTTTCTAAGAGCTCTCTTCCTTATGTAGAACAAAACATACTTTATTAGGATTCAAATAAAGCTGTGGAGTAGAAATGTAGCTGCTTTTGTGACAGCAGATACGGAGTTGACACTGCAGTGCTGATGAAGACCAGATTCAGCAGTGACAAATAGACTGTAAAGCAGGAGTTGGCAACCCTTGAATTTGGAAATTTCTGTGTTCAGCTGTATGAGCGTGCATTTATCTCAGACCTCCAAATTCTTCCAACTGACACTGTGGCATGTGATATCATCATAGCTACAGCTACTTCCTAGTGCTCCACATACATTGTCAGATAATTGTCCCTAGACACGTAATCTGATATTAAGAAATGTTTGTGAGAACTTGGACAAGCTCTTGCNATGACAGAGGATGAGATGGTTGGATGGCATCACCAACTTGATGGACATGAGTTTGAGTAAGCTCCGAGAGTTGGCGATTGTCAAGGAAGTCTTGCATGCTGCAGTCCATGGGGTCACAAACAGTCAGACATGACTGAGCGACTGAACTGAACTGAACTGAAACTGTTACCCAAAGGTGAAGTATTTTAAATGGTAAACTTCAATTCCAGTTTCACTTACTGTAAGGGTTATGTATTTGTGTGCCTTGATTAGAATATTGTTTATTATGATTTATCATTGAATCTTATTTGGAATCCAGATATTCTTATGTGGGGCTCCAGAAATGCAAAATGCTTGATGTAAAGATCCTCTAGGATATAGCCCTCAGAGACTAATATCTTGACCTTTGCTAGAGAGAAAGTTTTTAAATTCTTCTTCGATGAGAAGATGAATGGTTAATCTTTGCAGTGTCTTGAATATGTTCTCTGAGACCCATAATTCCTGCTCCTTTTCCTTATAAAGGACTCAGAGGAAAGGTAGAAACAGGTTCTAATAGTACAACATCTGACTACCAAACGAGTGGGGAAGAAAGGTTCTCTTCTAATCAGATAGGCAGCCCTTTTTACTTTTTCTTAGGAGGAGAGAAATCTAAAATAAGAAAAAGAAAAAGGCTTGTCACAATGTTACTCAGAAACTGCTTTTTCTAAGAGCTCTCTTCCTTATGTAGAACAAAACATACTTTATCAGGATTCAAATAAAGCTGTGGAGTAGAAATGTAGCTGCTTTTGTGACAGCAGATACGGAGTTGACATTGCAGTGCTGATGAAGACCAGATTCAGCAGTGACAAATAGACTGTAAAGCAGGAGTTGGCAACCCTTGAATTTGGAAATTTCTGTGTTCAGCTGTATGAGCGTGCATTTATCTCAGACCTCCAAATTCTTCCAACTGACACTGTGGCATGTGATATCATCATAGCTACAGCTACTTCCTAGTGCTCCACATACATTGTCAGATAATTGTCCCTAGACACGTAATCTGATATTAAGAAATGTTTGTGAGAACTTGGACAAGCTCTTGCATCAGTGTCTGTATTGGACCATGACAGGTCTCATGATGCTGAGGAACCCTCAGAGTGTACACATTCTCAGTGCTCAATTTTTAACAATCAAATTGTTAAAGGTGACATTCCCTACAGGGGAGTGACAGACTCTCACCTTTGCCCTCGTCTTGGTTTAGACACACACAGGGACTCCCCCCTTCCCAGCCCTCATCTGTGTTGCTGCCTCTGGGCCTTACTGTAAATTGCTTCTGAGACTTAAGATCTGCGAGGTCTACCAAAGTCACTGTTGCTGTTGTTCAGTCGCTAAGTCATGTCCATCTCTTTGCAATCCCAGGAACTGTTGCCTGCCAGGCTTCTCTGCGCATGGGATTTCCCAGGCAAGAAATCTGTAATGGGTTGCAGTTTCCTTCTTCAGGGGATATTTCAGACCAGGGATCCAACCTGCATCTCTCACACTGCAGGCGGAGTCTTTTCTACTGAGCCACCAGGGAAGCCCATCAAACTAGCTAACCAGAGTCTACACAGAATATGTATGTTCCTGTGTAGCTGAAAGTTGGCTTGAATTGCAAAACCTCTTAATTTCTTAATGAGAACAGGATGAAAACTACTAACCAATCTGCTAGATTAGATCTCATCATCTAAGAGGTAAATTCAGATACTCTATGGTGATATTCTAGGAGTGCTTCTTATGATTTTTCTATTAATCTATAGCTCCTTAAAAATGACTTCAACTTACATGGAGTTATATAAGCCACAGAGCCCGAGGGACTGAAATGCAGTGTGCTAACTTGAACTGCATGCGACATATGTTAACAAAGAACTTGCTATATTTGAAGGCCCCAGGTGTAAGACGACTCCATGCTAGCATGCACACAGAGTTCAGCCTTTGTACGAACTTAGGCCTTGTCTTGACAGAGGCTTTCTAGTTAATGAGCAATATCCCTTTAGCTTTTAGGTGATGATAAAGTACTCCATTTTCTTATTACAACTGTTTTACTAAATAATGGTTCTATTTGGAAATGGCTCCTATTATCCCAATGGCCCAAGTAAGATGCCATAGAACATTAAAAAAAAGGACAAAATAATTTTATACAAGCTGCAATGTAATCATCTGTGTTTACTTCACAATTCCTACCATTACTCCATCTGCATTTAAGGTCTCAACTCTCAAGTCAGCTGAATGTCTAAAGTGTTATTTCCACTTCTAATTTCTTTTTCTTCTTAAACAAAAATCAAAGGGATTTATCTTTTATTCAGAGTTCTTATCCTCTATTCTACTGAAGTTTCTGTACAAGAACTTGTTTTTGTCATACCTCTGCTCATCTGATCCTGTTATTGATTACACTGCTATTCTCAAATTTTCAATCTCCCCAGTCTTCTTTTTTCCTTAAGTACAGAATGTCCTGATTGTGCTGTACATGTTCAAATTGTGCCTATATTACATGCCAGTTATAATATTTTCTAAATAGTTTAAATCATCATTCCTTTTGTGAAGTATCTTAGAAAACAGGACTTTTCACATTTGAGCATCCGCTTCTTTCAACAACTATAAAAATGTTACCAGTATCTTTCCAATTAGTTCTCTTGATGTTATCCCTTTGCACAGAGGATAAAGCACTTCTGAGTTCCATGGACATCTTTCAACCCTGCATCCTACAGAGTTTCTAGGGCACTCATCACTATTAGTGTGTCCTCTTGCTGACTTGTTGAAGAAATGCCAACTAGTATGTCGATAGCAGACTAAAGTTCCTCGTTCATCTCCATTTGCAGTGTCATCATCAGAGAAAGCAATTCAACAAACCATAGGACTTTTTCATTTATTCATCAAACAAGTGCTGAACGAAAGACACCATGCTTGGTCTTTGACATAAAACTTGACTCCTATTGCTAGGGGGAGGAAGTAATCTTGTCAGTGTCTCTACTTTCAGGACTGACTGAAAGTCAGAATTTAATTACATTTTTCATTTGAAAAATTGCAGTCATATTCAATTTTTGTGGAGGATATTGATGTTTTCTTTTTCTGCAGCCATATCTCTTTCCTTTTCCTTAAAAAAGTCCAATTTTGCTCACATATGGGATAATGTTTTTCTGTGAAAAAGGGGCATCCAACCAGGTTTCATGAGATAAACCAATAGGTTGTCTAAGTAAGCCATGGCAAGCCCATTTGCCTCTGCCAATAATTGGCTTTGAGATAGGCAAGTGAAGCAATTTTGGCCAACAGGAGTTAGAGAGTCTGCTGGAAGCTCCGAAACATGGGACTGGCCCTTTTATTCATTTGGAAGTTGTTCTATGGAGACATGGTGTTTACAGTTGCTATGAGTGAGTGAGTGAAAGTCGCTCAGTCATGTCTGACTCTTTGCCACCCCACAGACTATATATTCCATGGAAGTCTCCAGGCCAAAATGCTGGAGTGGGTAGCTTTTCCCTTCTCCAGGGGTCTTCTCAACCCAGGGATATGACCCAGGTCTCCCACATTGTAGGCAGATTTTTTACCAGCTGAGCCACAAGGGAAGCCCAAGAATACTGGAGTGGGTTGCTTATCCCAAACCGGGGTCTCCTGCATTGCAGGTGGATTCTTTACCAACTGAGCTATCAGGGAACTTAAAACTCTAAGTAGGGAAATCAACAGCAGACCAAATGAAGACAGAGCAGAAAAGTGGAACAGACTTTATTAAGCTACTAAGTCAAACACGGAACAGACTAACCCCAGAGTTCTTGTTAAGAGAGAGACAATAATTGACTATTTCTTAAAGTACTCTATCTAGGCATTGTGTAGCATATAGCTAAAAAATAATCTTAACTGATACAGTTACAAGCATGTTCCCCATTCACATAATTCTGAGCCACAGCTTCATTCCTGAAGCCCTCTCTCAGCTTTAGCTGTATGGTGTTGTTATAAAAGAGAATGCTGTATTTTACAATAATCATTAAAATGGCTAATCAGTAGGAACAGTTTTTTTTTTTTACCATGAGTGGATAGCTGGGATGATTTTTGGTTACTTCCATGGAATCTTTGTGCTTTTTGTGTATATTTGTGGTTCATAGAAGGAAAAGCACCTCACAGGAATTGTAACCCATTTTACATGTCATTTTAAAAAAGTCTTTATTGAATTTATTAGAAAATTGCTTCTGTTGTTTATGTTCTGTTTTTTTGGCCATGAGGTATGTAGGATCTTAGCTCCCTGACCAGGGGCTGAATCAGCATTACCTACACTNTTATCCCAAACCGGGGTCTCCTGCATTGCAGGTGGATTCTTTACCAACTGAGCTATCAGGGAACTTAAAACTCTAAGTAGGGAAATCAACAGCAGACCAAATGAAGACAGAGCAGAAAAGTGGAACAGACTTTATTAAGCTACTAAGTCAAACACGGAACAGACTAACCCCAGAGTTCTTGTTAAGAGAGAGACAATAATTGACTATTTCTTAAAGTACTCTATCTAGGCATTGTGTAGCATATAGCTAAAAAATAATCTTAACTGATACAGTTACAAGCATGTTCCCCATTCACATAATTCTGAGCCACAGCTTCATTCCTGAAGCCCTCTCTCAGCTTTAGCTGTATGGTGTTGTTATAAAAGAGAATGCTGTATTTTACAATAATCATTAAAATGGCTAATCAGTAGGAACAGTTTTTTTTTTTTACCATGAGTGGATAGCTGGGATGATTTTTGGTTACTTCCATGGAATCTTTGTGCTTTTTGTGTATATTTGTGGTTCATAGAAGGAAAAGCACCTCACAGGAATTGTAACCCATTTTACATGTCATTTTAAAAAAGTCTTTATTGAATTTATTAGAAAATTGCTTCTGTTGTTTATGTTCTGTTTTTTTGGCCATGAGGTATGTAGGATCTTAGCTCCCTGACCAGGGGCTGAATCAGCATTACCTACACTGGAAGACAAAGTCTTAACCAGTGGACTGGCAGGGAATCCCTAGATGTTATTCCAATTCATTGTCCTAGATTTTATTTTACTTTGCAGTCTATTAATTAGGAAAAGTGACCATTACTAAATATGTATCTGAAAGATTGCTATAAAAATTTTAAGTGTCCTGATAATTTATTATCTGCAACAACAATGTATTATGAATCTATTTTTATTAATATTATCTTTTATTCCTCCACATATCTCTGAGATAAACAACTGAGGCAATGGAAACAAATTGCACTTGGAGAAAACATTTAGAAATCTTGTAAAATCATGCTTATATTTCTTAATTTAGATCAAGGAAAGTAAGGAAAGGTAACTATTGCATTGATGAAATGAATTGTTTCAAGTTATGATAGCTTATGTTCTAGCAGGTTTGGAGACTATATGTTTGAAAATGAGACAATAAACTGTAATCAAAGCTAAGCTATACTCATTACAATATGTAGGATTTTATCATTTTTTAAAAACCAGTATCTTGTCCATTGTACAATTATCTACCTAAAAAGTTACACTGTGCCTTTTGGGGAGTTTCATTTAATTATCTTTAAGTTAACATTTGTTGCTTAGTTAGCCTAATTATGTTATTGAGATAAATAAAATTCTTTCATACAGACATTCAGTAAAGGGTATTTACACATATGGTATTAAGAACAATCCCCAGTCTCTGATATAAAACCAGCATCTACACGCCTTACCTGTTTATTTTTAATCAATACTGTTTACAAATAGGTTTCTTGACAGTTAACAACAAAAATGTAAACAGTGATACCCAAAAGACAGAGAGGAATTACATAGCCCCAAACTCATTTATGTGCATAGGATAGTTTGATAAGAAAAACTGAATAGAAGTAACTTTCTTCTTGATAAAAAAATTTAGTAGAAGGCACAAGTTATAATGCTTGTGCCTTTATTTTATAGAGTCATATATAGAAATTATTTATTACTGATGCATTTTAAATCATTCTAACAGAAATGTCACCAGATGTAGGCATGGGTGAAAAATTGTGATTGCTGAAAAAATGTGCTTAGTAAGAACATGATCAGTCTGCTTTTTTCCCTCATCTTCCCCATTTCTCTATCAAAACCTTCCTTGATGAGAAAAGAATTTGGAAGCACTACAACTGGAAACAGTTTTAAACCTAAGTTTCCTATCTCTACACCCTCCACACCTCCATCCAGAGAAGAGAGACCTACAACACACAAATCTAAGGTTCCACAATTATTTAGTAGCAATGAAGGTCCTGGAACTCCTAATGTCAGTCCAGTGCTCTGAAATAATAGTCTTAGGCAGTGAACTCATTAGGGGCCATGCTTGCCATCCAAATGCCACTTTGAAATAAGCCACTTTGGGGGAACTGCTTGTTTATAAGCCTGAGATACACTAGTCATGAATCAGTTCAGTTCAGTTGCTCAGTTGTGTCTGACTCTTTGCGACTCCATGGACTGCAGCACGCCAGGCTTCCCTGTCCATCATCAACTCCAGGAGCTTGCTCAAATTCATGTCTACTGAGTCAGTGATGCCATCTAACCATCTCATCCTCTGGTGTCCCTTTCTCCTCCTGCCTTCAATCTTTCCCAGCATCAGGGTATTTTCCAGAGTCAGTCCTTCACATCAGGTGGCCCAAGTATTGGAGCCTCAGCTTCAGAATCAGTCCTTCCAATGAATATTCAGGATTGATTTCCTTTAGAATGGACTGGTTTGATCTCTTTGGAATCCAAGGGATTCTCAAGAGTCTTCTCCAATACCACAGATGAAAAGCATCAATTCTTTTGTGCTCAGCATTCTTTATGGTCCAACTCTTACATCCATACATGACTACTGGAAAAATCATAGCTTTGACTAGGCAGACCTTTGTTTGCAAAATAATGTCTCTGCTTTTGAATATGCTGTCTAGGTTGGTCATAGTTTTTCTTTCAAGGAGCAAATGTCTTTTAATTTCATGACTGCAGTCACCATCTTCAGTGATTTTGCAGCCCCCCCCCCCAAGTCTGTCACTGTTTCCATTGTTTCTCCATCTGTTTGCCATGAAGTGATGAGACAAGATGCCATGATGTGATGGGACAAGATGCCATGATCTTGGTTTTTTGAATGTTGAGTTTTAAGCCAGGTTTTTCACTCTTCTCTTTCACTTTCATCAAGAGGCTCTTTAGCGCCTCTTTGCTTTCTGCCATAAGGTGGTGTTATCTGCATATCTGAGGTTATTGATATTTCTCGAGGCAATCTTGATTTCAGCTTGTGCTTCAATCAGCCTGGCATTTTGCATGATGTACTCTGCATGGAAGTTAAATAAGCAAGGTGACAATATAAAAATTGACTTACTCCTTTCCCAATGTGGAACAAGTCTGTTGTTCCATGTCCAGTTCTAACTGTTGCTTCTTGACCTGCATACAGATTTCACAGGAGGTGGGTCAGGCAGTCTGGTATCCCACCTCTTGAAGAATTTTCCAGTTTGTTGTGATACACACACACTAGCCATGAATACTTCATTCAAGATGCAAAACTAATTTCAGTCCTTGAATGTGCACTAGGTGTTTCATCTTAAAGCACTAACCAGCAAAGTATACCACTACTGATGTCCAACAGCTGTGCCAACAAATAGTGTTACAGAGAAAAACCAATTCTGACATGTTGAACTCTGTTTCTTTGACCTGCTTTTCATTGCTGTTATTATAATCATATACATATTATTGCTTTCATCAAAGGACCTTTCCCCTCTGACAATGAAAGTGAAAGTCACTCAGTGGTGTCCAACTCTTTGTGATCCCATGGACTATACAGTCCATAGAATTCTCCAGGCCAGAATTCTGGAGTGGGTATCCATTCCCTTCTCCAGGGGATCCTCCCAACCCAGGGATCGAACCTAAGTCTCCTGCATTGTAGGTGGATTCTTTACTATATCTGAGCCTCCAGGGAAGCCCAAGAATACTGAAGTGGGTATCAGATCATTCCCAGCCAGGAATCAAATCTGGGTCTCCTGCATTGCAGGTGGATTCTTTACAAGCTCAGCTACCAGGGAAGCCTTACCTGACTGTCTAAACTAAAGTGCCTATTTAGCTCTTGAAGAGTTCTGACCCTGCCCACCTGTAAATGGCTACAAAAAAGAAGAGATTAACAAATCCCTTCCAAAGACTGGTCCTCCCTGGAAATGTTTTACAAGACTGAAGATCATTTTTACTTTACTTCCTCACTGCCTCTCCTTCTCCATTCTGCCTTTTGACCTTAATTCCTTGTTCCTTCTAGCTCTTATTCTATGAAAGAATCTTGTTTCCAGACCCCAACAAGATGGTTACTTTGAGACAGTAGTCTGCCATCTTCTCTGTCAGCTGGCTTTCCCAATAAAGTTGTATTCCTTGCCTCAACACCTTGTCTCTCAGGTTCAATTACATGTCGTGCTACGAGTACAGTGAATTTGGACTTGATAACAGAAGCACAACATTGACATGGTCAGGGACCTCAAGACCATGGGAGAGACTTGCTCTTTTTGATTTCTTGTTTCAGAGTTTACTGAAAATATCTGGTCAGTGCCTTAAATCCATTTTATCTAAAATTAAACTTATAATTTTCTACTATAACTTTATCTCTTCATTTCTTTATTCAACAAATATTTATTGAATGCTCTAAAAGGAAAGGATTTTCACAACAGTGGATAGAAAATTCCTTTCTTCCAAGGAGCTTACTCTTTATTGGATTAGATTGAAAATAAATTAATATTTAATAGAATGAAAGGCAGCAGTAATAACTTTTAAAATTGAGTGGTTAGAAAGAGAGAGATCATTCCTGGAGAAAAATACAGACTGGTGGCCAGAGAAAACCTCTGTAATATGACATTTGGTAAGAGATCCCACGTGTGTGGCACTGAGTATGAGTTATTCTGGCTTGTAATTTGTTTTAGTCATTCATTGAGTATTTGCTATGTGCCTTTTGTTGTAAAGCATGCTGCCTGGTATCATACCTGGATGAAATAGGCACAAACCATTGCCCTCCTGGGCTCACAGTCTAGAATCAGAGATATAACATGTATACATAGTAGTAACTAAAACAAGGCAGATAGTAAATGTGGAAAAGAAATATTGGTAATGTGTCCAGGAGTTCAGAGGATGGAAAGAAAATGAAGACAGTGCTCCTTTCTATTAATCTTATCTTCCCAAACACATATTAAGGAGGTGGGGAAATATATTTTTTTCTTTGTATTTCAACTTTCTCTAACAGTGTCTTTCCTGTTTGGGCCTTGTTTGTACTATGAAATCTTGCTGTAGATGATAACTATTCTCTGAATACTTTTTCTTCTGTGGGTTAGTAACTGCTGTCCTTAAAATGAAGGACAAAAATGATGAGAATTTTAAAATGAAAAGATTTTAAAAGGATGTACAGCTTGGACTCCATGGTTATTCATAGTGGAACAATGGAGCTTTCACTTCTAGTGCTTGGTTAGGCTGCAATTTCTTCAAGCGGGTGAAAAAAAATAAATAAAAGAACTAATCATGTTCAACTCTTTGAGACCCTATGGGCTGTAGCCCACCAGGCTCTCTGTCCGTGGGATTTCCCAGGCAAGAATACTGGAGTGGGTTGCCATTTCCTTCTCCAGGGAATTTTCCTGACCCAGGGATTCAGCTGTATTTCTTGCATGGGCAGGCAGAATCTTAACAAGCCAGGAAAGAAGCCCCTCTCTTTTAGCAGGTAAAAAAATAATATATATATATATATAATAAAAGAACTAAATTAATTATGTGCGTAAAATATGTTGTCTCTGTATTTAAATGCATACAGAGTTGTCTTCTTTTGTGATCGCTTTCAAATTCCAAGTGTCTCATTTTAAAAGGAATTCTTTCCATTCCTCTTGCAGTCAAAAGAGTAAACCATTTTAATTTTCTGAGGGAAGAAGCCCCCAAAGCCACATAGAAGTTTTTAATCCTGTCCTACTGTAAGCAGAATTTACCAAAATGCTTGCCTCTAAGGTAAACAAAATCCATTAAAAAGTAGTTATTAAGCCCTGTGAACAGAAAACAATATTAGAAGCCTAAAAATGACAGCTCTGGGGCTGTGAAACTCATTGGAAGTAGAGTTTAGAAGCAGGCACAGAAAAGGGAGAGGACTCCTTTAGTATATAAAAAAAAAGATTATGATGAAAAATGTAACTAATTAGCATTTGCATTGTTTCTTTCAATAAAAATCTCAAGAAACTTTACAGGACAAGTAAGGTGATAAAATGAAGCTTCAGGGTAGACCACCAGATGGAATAATACATATAGGATGGAAATACATACAAGTAGGGAAACTTCACTGTTTGTAAAAGCTTTGTAACTGCCTAGTCATGTCATCTGTATATATTCTCTACAAGATTTAGTACTTCAGAAAGACTTAAGGTTTAAAAGCATTAAAATTATTTTAGAAAGTATTGTTACCTTATAACTTTAGTTCTGAAGTAAAGGACAACTGGATCAAGTCCCGAAAGATGTTTTGAACTAACACACACACACACAATTGGAATTTTATACTCACATTATACCCTTATTGAGAGGGAATATATATACATATTAATGACTATAAATATAAAATCTTAAAATGCACATATATACACACATATACACATATATATATGTATTATGTATCATATGTATCTATGGTAGAAGAGTTCTAGAGACTTAAAAACTGTAAAACTAAGTCCTATGCAATCAAATGAACAGGGAATTGGAAATGCACAATACTTATTCAGCTGTTGATATAAATTTAAGTAATGATCATACTAAGGTCAGATCCCCCTAACCATCTTAGATTTAATATTCATGAACCACAATGAAGTTTAAATGTGACCCATACTAACACAGTACATATGTTCTGTTCAGAAAAGGCATATTTTCAATAAATGGAGAGAAGGATCAGCCTTGGTCTCAATTCATCGAAGCCATCTATTTCACTGACAATGCAACAAAATGGTTCACAAATTAATGATTATATTTCTGATAAAATATATAGATGGAACATTGATTAAACCATATGGACTACTGATTAGTTTCATGAACCTTAAAATAACACTTGCTATACATATACTTACTCACCTAGAAACAAGCTTGAATCTCCTTTTAAAACATAAGCCAACATTAGTCAGCTTAGACTACACTCATATTGCAATCTTTTCTTCGAGGTTAGTCTTTGCAATAACTTAGCATTTTGAAAATGAAAATGAAAAAACTGAAATCACATATAACAACTGGAGATGATATCCCAAAGACTGACAAATCTCATCTCATTGATAGTTTTGATGTTGCTGGAAGTGGGAGTTCCTATATTCTATCTTCTGGCTATTCAAATTTCTATAATTTAAAGTAACATTCAGATCAACATTGGATACTTTATATGTACTTGAGTTTTCACCACAGATTATATATGGTCATCAACATTCAATAGCAGGTCCACCTCTGTCCTTAACTATTTCACAGCAACTAGCTGGATAGAGAGTCTTTGGGACTCACAGATGGTCTGCTTCATCATCCTTCCCTGGATCTTATCAATTCTTGGCTTATTGGCTAATCCTTCCCTGGGACTGATTTTTTCCAAGGTGACTGGCTGCCTTCCGATATCAGTCAGTTCAGTTCATTTCAGTTCAGTCGTTCAGTCGTGTCTGACACTTTGTGACCCCATGAATCCCGCACCACAGGCCTCCCTGTCCATTACCAACTCCCGGAGTTCACTCAGACTCACGTCCATCGAGTCAGTGATGCCATCCAGCCATCTCATCCTCGGTCGTTCCCTTCTCCCCCTGCCCCCAATCCTTCCCAGCATCAGAGTCTTTTCCAATGATCAACTCTTCGCATGAGGTGGCCAAAGTACTGGAGTTTCAGCTTTAGCATCATTCCTTCCGTGTATTAATAAATGAAGTATATTTCCATTTACTCACAGATGTTGTCTTGGTAGCACTGTCTCTATTGTCACTAAATATCAAGTCTTGAAAAACATTTTTTGTTAGGCACAATAGCTGTGATTTCTGCTTTTATTCAGTTTTAAACACTGCTAGATAGTCATGCTGTGCTCTTAAATCCTGGCAGCCTGATCACTGTCAGGGTCTGCAAGATAAGAATAGCAGTTTTCAACTTACTCTGATCATGTATTGCTTGATTTTTCCATAGTGATTACCCACTGGATTAACAAAATGCTTATTTAAATTAATCAGGACTCAATTAGCTATGACTTCATGATTTCAGGTTTCTGTCCTTCAAAAATAGAACAGATTTGATTACTACATATAAGTCCTCTAAAAGAAGGTTCAGTTCAGTTTTGTTCAGTCACTCAGTCATGTCCGACTCTTTGCAACCCCATGGAATGCAGCATGCCAGGATTCCCTGTCCATCACTAACAGAGGGTACCATTCTTAATTTTAATGTCAATTGTGGTCATCCAGATATATATTTTCTGCTTTCTACCCTACATCACCGAACAGTTGGTTTTATAAGCATTTTAGTATTGCATTTTGAAACAGCAAGAGACACAGGGAAGTAAATGTTGGAATAAAACTAGAAAATAAGGCTGGTTACTGTGGCAAATATACATACAGTATTTCCCAAGAGAAACATAAACAACTGATCAGGAATTTTGCTCACTTCTTAACTCATTGCTATATCTTGAAACATTTATCTTCAAATGAATCTGATTATAATATTCAAGACATTATTAAAGAAATAAGAGTTTGTGGTCAATATATTTAGAATTCCTATAATCTGAAATGAATGAACTGAGTGTTAAACCAAAGAAGAAAATGCTACAGGTAACTCTACTACTGAGAAAGACTAACAATCCATACAATTTAAAGATGTCTAGAAACTAAGTTGATGTGTTAAATTCAATGATGCAGAGCTGAGCACAGTGAGACTAAGCAATACTCAAACTGCAATTAAACAAAGTGAAATACATCCAAATTATGTTTCAGTTAATGATAAGATTTCATTTAATGGCAAAAAGAGAGGGAAGCATTTAAACACAAGACTTCACAAAAAAAAAAGAAAAGAAAATCATTTCAACATTGTCAATAAAAAAAGCAACTGGCCAAAAGAATTCAATACAACAACCACTTATTGAACATCCTTAAATGCTATGTTGTTTTGGTGCTGAGAATAGAAAAGTGAGTAAATGGATGCTACACTCAGATAATCTACAAAGTAGTCAAGGGGACAGCAGCTATATAGCACATTATAATACCATGATAAATGAAATCATTGAGGAGTAAGCAAAGCACTATGAGAGCACAATGACCTGTGAGGCTGTTCTCATTCCTGATATCTATAGTTCCGGCTGCATGCACAAAGGTCTGAGATGGAAACAGGTCTGTGGCATATGGAAACTCTCTACGATTCATTCCTATATATATTCCAATATTCCAGAGATTCAAACATATGTTGTACGAAAGCATGTGTTCACTACAGGAAAAAACTAGCAACTCAAGAAAGAATCATCAGGTTAAAAACTCTAGGAGTTAGCAGGCTTCAGTAGTGTGAATGGAGTTAAAATTTTGTATTGATTTTAATTAACTAGATAGATGAAATGCAATTTGATGAAAGACTTGTAAGAAAAGGAGGAAAGAAATTCAAATTTCCAAAAAAAAGCTGCAGGTTGGGAAAGTTTTCTTTTTTAGAAATTCTAATCAAGGCTAAAATAAGATCAAGTTAGTAAACAGGCATTGAACTTCTATAAAAATCAAGCAATTGCTTTTAAAAGTGATGTATATTGAAGATGCATTTATTTTGAATTTAATTTATTATAAAGATGCATTTTACTATTTTACTTTTTTGAGAAAAGAAAAGCCCTCCTCCCATACACATACCCCTGGTAGAATATAAGTAAACTGCACTAACATTGCATTTGAGGGCCTTGAGCCTTGTGGGCACATGTGGATAGCCAAGAAACTACAAGTTGATGCAATTGTAGAACTAGGAAGATACACCAACAAATTACCTTTAGAATGTAGCTGTATTTTTTCATAGGAGAAAGGAAAATTTAATAAGTGGCTGGATTAGGTTGTTTATCTGAAAATATTTATTNCTTTTTTAGAAATTCTAATCAAGGCTAAAATAAGATCAAGTTAGTAAACAGGCATTGAACTTCTATAAAAATCAAGCAATTGCTTTTAAAAGTGATGTATATTGAAGATGCATTTATTTTGAATTTAATTTATTATAAAGATGCACTTTACTATTTTACTTTTTTGAGAAAAGAAAAGCCCTCCTCCCATACACATACCCCTGGCAGAATATAAGTAAACTGCACTAACATTGCATTTGAGGGCCTTGAGCCTTGTGGGCACATGTGGATGGCCAAGAAACTACAAGTTTATGCAATTGTAGAACTAGGAAGATACACCAACAAATTACCTTTAGAATGTAGCTGTATTTTTTCATAGGAGAAAGGAAAATTTAATAAGTGGCTGGATTAGGTTGTTTATCTGAAAATATTTATTTTAAAAATTTCTCAAACACATAAACTATAGCCAGGCCTACTGATGGCTTTCCCTCAGGAAATTCTAGATAAACTTTAACATGCCTAAACCTGTACTCATATATTCATTCCTTGATTTATTATTCTATCAAATTAATTGATTGAATTCATATGAATCCCTAGGATACAAATTCAAGGTTTTTTCAGACCTTATATCAAGTGCCTTAGATTTGCAGGTAGAGTCTGTTATAGGACAAATATAAATAAAATACTTTTGGATGTCAGCAGAGGGACACCTAGATTAGGCTAGCCAATGACACGTCATTTAAGTAAGGCATTTTGCATGTGTTATCGGAAAGAAAAATTAGAGTTAGGCAAGTAAAGAAGGGAAGGTTGTAAAAGGGGAGGAGGAAGGAGAAAGAAATGTTCAAAAACATGCAATTCAGGATGCCAGGAATATAGATCGGGAAATGCAGATGATGTTGGATGTTGTGTCTAGGTCATGGAGGGCATTTTATGCCATTATGAAGACTTGTATTTTATTCTGTAGGCTATCAGGAACATTGAGAGATTTACAGCGAGGGAATGATATCATAAGATGTGCATTTTGGTAAGCCCATTCTGACCTAGACAGCATATTAAAAAGCAGAGACATTACTTTGCCAACAAACGTCCATCTAGTCAAAGCTTTGGTTTTTCCAGTAGTCATGTATGGATGTGAGAGTTGGACTATAAAGAAAGCTGAGCACTGAAGAACTGATGCTTTTGAACTGTGGTGTTGGAGAAGACTCTTGAGAGTCCCTTGTACAGCAAGGAGATCCAACTAGTCCATCTNTTTAGCCCTTGTTGCACTTTCCAACAAAGGAACATCTAGTCAAAGCTTTGGTTTTTCCAGTAGTCATGTATGGATGTGAGAGTTGGACTATAAAGAAAGCTGAGCACTGAAGAATTGATGCTTTTGAACTGTGGTTTTTGGAGAAGACTCTTGAGTCCCTTGGACTGCAAGGAGATCCAACCAGTCCATCCTAAAGGAAATCAGTCCTGAATATTCATTGGAAGGACTGATACTGAAGCTGAAACTTCAATACTTTGGCCATCTGATGTGAAAAACTGACTCACTGGAAAAGACCCTGATACTGAGAATGATTAAAGGTGGGAAGAGAAGGGGATGACAGGATGAGATGGTTGGACAGCATCACGGACTCAATGGATATGAGTTTGAGTCAGCTCCAGGAGTTGGTGATGGACAGGGAAGCCTGGTGTGCTGCAGTCCATGGGGTGGCAAAGAGTCACACATGACTGAGCGACTGAACTGAACTGCACTTCCTAATCCCCCATTCTCTGTCTCTATCACTTGACTCAAGCTCTGGTCAAGGTCACCACTGATCTCCATATTGCTAGATTCAGCGCTCACTTTCTTTTTTGTCTTGCTTGACTTTTCAGCCGAATTTGTCAAAGGTCATGCTTCCTTTTCAAAACACTTCTCTTGGATCCCAAGACACAGCACTGTTATTTCCCTCCCCCTTCCTCCTCCTGTACTTCTCATCTGTTGCTAGACCAAAAGTTGGAAGAAAGCCCCAGGGTTTGGTGGTTGGCCCTATGCTTTTTTTCACCTAATCTTTCTCTAGTTGCTCTCAGTCAATTCTGTGGCCTTGAATGGCACTTCTAGGCTAATCATCCCCACATTCTCTCTGCCCCTTGCCCCTGGCCCACCCCAAATCTCCATTGCTGACTCCCTGAACTCCAGAATCATACATTTAACACCTTCCCTGATTCCTCCAGGAGGACTTCTGGAAGGCAGCTCACACTGACCATATCCAAAATAAGAACTTTGATTTCCCCTCCCAACTGTATTTCTCTCTGTGAACAACTGTCCACCCAGATTCCTTGACCCCAAACTGAAGAGTCATCCCTTATTCCTCTTCTGCCTCGTCCACCAGCCAGTCCAAACCACATCCCAGATCCAGCGACTTCCCTTCTCCACTGCCATCCCCTGGTCTCCGCCACCTTCACCTTCCAGCTGGACTCTCAGCAGCTTCCTAATGGTCGAGTTCCTCTCTTGCTTCCCTCCTAGCTCTCTCTCTGCAGCAGCCAGAGGGCACACCAGGTCACATGGCTCCCCTGTCAAAAGCCATTCAAGGACCCAGCCCTTGCTCTTGTCCACCTCTCTGACCTTGCTTCCTTCCCTCCAGCCACCCTGGCCTTTACGCTCCTCACACACTTCAAGCTCATTCCTGACTCCTGGCCCACACAGGTCCAATTTCCTCTGCCTGGAACACCCTGGCCTGGGACCTCAGCTTGCCTGGCAGCCTCTTGACATTCAGTTCTCAGTTCACGTGCCACTGTCCAGTGAGGCCTCCCTCCTCCCACCATTTCTCTCTGTCCCAGCACTCTGCTTTAATTTTTTTAAAGCCCTGAATGTGGTCACAAACTACCTTATTGATTATTTTTTTTAAATCTCTTTTCCCCACTAGATTGGAAGCTCTCCAAGAGTAGGGCACCTCTTTTCCCCAGCACCGGGGACAGCCCCTATGGCATCGTGGTGCTTAGGAAACAGTGGCCTAGTGGATGGATGGATGAACTGGAGTCACAGAGACCTGGAGCCCTCAGGAAAGGGAGTTGTATTTGCTAGAACCCACCTTTCCTAAGGACAGACACTGTGGATACAACAAGGTGGCAAATGACAAGACTGAGACGGGATGAGTACCAGGGGGCCGGGCTGATGGTGGGGGCTCTAGCCTGCTCTGGGGACTTGGAGAAGCTTCTTGTTGAAGCTGGGACCTGAGTGCCAGTGCCGGTGTTGAGGTGGGTCAGAGCTAGTCAGGAGAAGGAGGTAGAAAGGGCAGCCAGAGAAGGGGATGAGCAAAGGCAAACTCACAGAGAGGCAGGAGCCAGCATGGGGGGTGCAGGAAACTTCACTCCCTGCTGGATTGCCAAGTGCAGGTCACTGGGTAGGAGTGGCTGCTGGAGAGGTTAACTGGGGCCAAGACCCGGAAGGCCTGGCGTGCCGGGCTAAGGAGCCTGGCCTTTCTTCCCTAGGGAGGGGCCAGCCTTGGACATTTGAGAGCAGGGGTGTGACTTGGTCATATTTCATTTATGGAGAGCATGTGGTTGCCCTGTGGAGAGGAGATCTAAGGCAGTAGCTCACAAACCCTATGTAATGATCACCTGGGGAGCAACTAAAAGGTATTGAATCTTGGTGCTACCCCAGACAGAGTCAGAATTTCTGGGGATCAGGCCCAAGCACTGTTTTCTTTTTAACTGAAGCTATCATACATATGAAACAAATATAAAAAATGAATCACTGATAAATTATAACAAAATGAACATACCCACATAGTCAGCATCCAGGTAAGAAACAGAATATGATCAACACTCAAAAGCTCCCTCTTGCTCTCTTCACGTCCCAATAAGACCATGTATATATTTGCTTGTTTTTGAAGCTTATTCTATAGTTGTATGTTGTTAAAGTTTTAGTCTCATTGCTGTGAGGTTATTCTATTGCATGAATGTGCTGTTTGTTTACCCATTCTGCTACTGGTAGACATTTGGGGGGGTTTCCTGTTTGGAGGTCATGAATAGTGCTGCTATGAAAATTCTTATCCATCTTTTGGTGAAATGTGTATATACCTTTCTGTTGGGGATATACGTAGGAGTAGAATTGTTGAATCATAGGGAATATGTGTATTTAGCTTTAGTAGACATACAAAGTGGTTGTAGGTATTCATTATTTTTAAGAGCCCCTGTATAATACCCAGCCAGAGCTGTTTTAACAGCTGTAAGCCTTGGAGATAGGGACACCAATTAGGAGGCTAGCATTGTTTTCTGTTTCGTGGTAGGAGAGATGACCAGGGAGACGTCAGTACTATAAGAGAGTAAGGTTTCCACAGAAGAGGGAGCAGGCATCAGTGGAGGAATAGTTATCAGAAAAGAGGCAGCGAAACTGTTCGTAAGAAGACAAAAGAAAAAGGAAGAGAAAAACATGCCCTAGTGCTGTTGGAGTTTCTGGCTTTGCAAAAGTCTCTGAAAAAGGAGGCAAAATCTGTTTCTAGAGGAGGGGCATGAGATGGAATGGTTTCAAGAGTGTCTGTTGCCACAGTGGGGCACCCAGGGTATCAGCCAAAGCCTGCAGACACTATGTCATAGGACTAATTATGAGACATGAATTCACCGGTTACACATGTGCTTATCAGGCTGGTGCTGTAGCCAGGATGCTTGGTGATTAGACCTGAGTTCTAATTCTTGTTCTGCCACTTGCTGGCTGTTTGGCCCCTCGCAAATTGGTCCATGTCTCTGTATTTTAGTTACAGAGCATTCTGGCTTGATGATCTACCTCTAAGATCCTCTCCAGTCCTACTGGTTTGTCACTTATTTTATGTCACTTTAGGGGTAAAATTCTAGGAAGAAGATGACCTGAGAAGTTGGCACAATGCTGTAGGTTTATATCTGAGATGCTTTTGGAGGAAAACACTGGACTATGTAATTATTCCCACAAATCATATAGCACAGGGTAACATACTCACATAGTTTTAGGTTGGTTTTGCTTTGTGTTTGCTGCTGTTTTTTAAATTTGGAGTATGGCTGGGGAGCTATGAACAGTCTTGTAGTAGCAATAATATGCCTCCATGCAGCATTTACCTTTCGTTTTCAGATCTAAATCCCTTCCACTTGCTTTGATGAAACAGAAGCACTTAATGGGAAGACCTACCAAGCTGCTTTGAAGAGAAAGGCCAGAACTACATTAAATCATGCAGAATGAGACAGGTGGGTCCTGTCATGCTCAAGTCATCAATATGGCCATCGGTCCCAGGAGACTCAGAGGGTCCTGGCACTGAGTAGGCTCCAAATACCCCCAGGTAGGAAAACCATACCCTGATGGGGTCACTGGGAGGGAAGGGCTAAGGGCTTAGCATTCCCACCCCTCCTTGGGATCCGTGGATTCCCCCAGGGTTGCAGGGGGAGAAAGGAAACCATGCAGAGATATCCAACCTTTACTGGGGCAGGGGTAGGGGGTGGTTAAAAGCGTGAAGTTGAATGACTCGGTCACTGAAAGACAACTGGACTTCAAAGTGAAAAATCATCAAGAGAAACATGACTGTTCCCAGGGATTATACTGTTTTAACTTTGATTTTAAAAAAACCACTGTGGAAGTAGGGTTGGGAGTGAACTCAAAGTGTTCTAATTGCCATTCCCGGTCCTGGATGGACAGAGATGACGAAAGTTCCAGGAGTGGGCAGACTGTGATGTCAACAGGAGGAAAACACCAGGAAAACACAAGCAGAGGGAGGTTGAGCCTGCAATTAAGTAGGCCAAGGAGAAAACCTCCTTACATGCTGTTCTGAGAGGAGGAGGAGGAGGAGGAGGAGGTGGTGTAGCTAAGGAGAAAGTCAATATTGTGAGTCAGCCGAGGAAGATACTGGCCACACTGGTGGAGCTGACAGGTGTGGGAATATCTGCACAGCAGAGCCTGGCAGAGTCACAGTGGGCCTGAAGCTGCAGTGAAAGGAGCAGGCGTGTGGATGGTTTAGTCACCATGGGAGAAAGGAGAGAACATGCAGGTTGGGGTGGGGATTGGGTTACCTGCTGAGCCTAGATCAAAAGAAGCCAGTGGACTGGAAAGGCATTTCATTTGCTCTGCACAAGAGGATACAGCACTCAGGGTTACTTGTCAAGCTCTGTGCAAGCACAGCTGACTGTCCAGTCATGAGTGGCCAGCTGTAAAGGGTAGGTCAAGGCACAGGGCTGTGGCCCCTGGGCTGTACCTTCATTTCATAAGGTCTCCTTTTCTCCCCACCAGAAAGGACTAGACTAGGTAGGTGGCAGCCTGGGAAAACTGGCTGAGTGGCTCTTTTTAACGTTTAAACAAATAATAGTAGGGAGTGTGGGGATGATTGTGCTGGGTGCGGTACACACATTATCTCTAAGATCTGTGCCTCTTTTGCTGGTTTTGTAGAGATTGATATGGATGGCCAGTGTGTACATAGTTGCTCAGTCATGTCCAACACTTTGTGATCTCATGGACTGTAGCCTGCCAAGCTCCTCTGTCCATGGAATTTTCTGAGCAAGAATACTAGACTGGGTTGCCATTTCCTACTTCAGGGGATCTTCCTGACCCAGGGATCGAACCCGTGTCTCCTGCATTGGCAGGCGGATTCTTTACCACCCACACCTCCTGGGAAGCCCACAAATGGCCAGAGTGGGCTCAGTGGCCCAAGATCACACAGTAAAGAGTTGATGCTGATATTTTCATCTAGTCTATCTGATGACAAAGTNGAACTGAACTGAACTGAACTGAAGCCCTTTCCAGCTGCGGAGCAAATAGTTGATTAGAGCAGGGTGAGGCATGACAGGGGACTTGTCTGGAGGTTGATGAAGCACTTGACTGTGAAATAATGATGTGGAGGATGACTTTGAGCTCTGTAAATGTAACACAAATAGGAATAGTGGCTGAAGAAACTCAGTGTACATGATGACTGTCAGAGTTCTGGCTGGGCAACTGGTTATATGTAGATACTTACCATCAGAATGAGAATAAAACAGGAGAAGCAGATTTTGTGGGAAATAAAGTGAATTTAATTTTTAACATGTTGATATTGGGAAAGTTATAAGATATCCAGTTTGTGATAACTGGAATGATGAATGTTTGTGGATCTGGAGTTGAACAAAAAGAGGTTGTATTAGTTTGACTGTATCAGACTGATTACTATGGAAAAGGATGATTCATGAGAATTTTAGTACAGATCAGATCTGAAAGGTTTCTCCCAGTTTCTTATAAGTGTCACGGATTTCAAAATTCATGAAAGCCACCTGTGTGAAGACTTTGCCTCTGGCAGTTGCTATTTCTATATTCTACAACTAGAAAGGCTCAAAGTTTGGAAAATCATTAAAGTGTTTCTTGTCCTTTTTAAGTTAGAGATAGAAAATCAAGACAGCCTTCCAGTGGGTTATCTCTTTGTACCTTCTTATGGAGAAGCTCAGTAACTGAGATATGAGGTCATAGTTTCTATTTTACTACAGCCAGAGCACCAAGTTAGCAAATGACCAAAATAGTATTTCACCATATCCATTATTTTCTCTCCTAGTTCTATAAATTTATGTAAATTCCACTGGTGGTAACGTTCTAGCAGGTTAGAGAAACTCAGAGAGTCACTTCAGATGCCAAGTAAATGGAAGCTCCTGTTTGTATGACATATCCTGTTTGTATGATAATTTGAGCAGCCTTAGAGAAGGGCATGGCTGAAACTCAGAAGATTTATTTGTAGCCTATATAGAATTCTCCTCTTGGAAAATTCATTACTATTACTATCACCTTGGTTTTACACATGGGAGACAATGATGTTAGACTCTCATTATTTTTTTCCTCTAGCAAATAAAGAAAGCTGAGTAACTCTGTTTATTAAATTTTATTTAGTTGGTTCTGCTAAGATCCATTTTAAATGTCTTAATATTTTATAATTATTATGGCTTCCCTAAAAGGAAAGAGCTTTACTAATCTATTTACAGGCTGAACTAGAAAAGAATGGACTGCTCAAGTTCTTTGAGAAGAGCTGTTTAGAAACAGGATCATCTATAAAACACTTTTAAAAAGAACTGATCAAATTTTGCAACTGGTCTTAGATAATAAAGAAAAATGCCAATGTAGTGAAAGATAAAAATGAAATGATTTGGTAGCTCTATCATCATAAATATCAACGAGCTCTGTAGTTTTAATGTTGCTGAAATTGGCACTAGGGCATTATTGATTTTCTGTATCATCTAATGGTTTCCTGCAAATATCTTTTATAAAAGTACATTATACATCTTCTTAATAATCTTTTCTCGAGTCATATACTATCAAATCCTGCAGAGTGCTATTCATTCAGCAGTAAGTTAAAGTCATCAAACATATTTCTATTAAAATTTTATTAGACTTGAACTAATATCCTGAAACCGATACAATGTAATTTTACTATTCAACTAGGTACCTGATTGCTTTATGTTAAGAAACATTTTAAAAATCAGAAACACTTTCTAAAAGGACTATTAGAATCCATTAGAATTTGGGGGGGCATTTTTTAATGCAGAGATAATTATTTTAAAGGCCTATTGAAATAATGACTTTCCTTTCTCAGGAAATCTTTCCTCTTCCCTCCTCTGCCCCCTGCCCCTAGTTCTTTTCACTTTTTCAAAAAATTTATTCTCAGATCATGACCTATGTGAAATGTATGTTAATTTCAGTTCTAGGCCCACTGACTTTAAATCTTGACAGAGAAGAATTACTGCNCCTCTTCCCTCCTCTGCCCCCTGCCCCTAGTTCTTTTCACTTTTTCAAAAAATTTATTCTCAGATCATGACCTATGTGAAATGTATGTTAAGTTCAGTTCTAGGCCCACTGACTTTAAATCTTGACAGAGAAGAATTACTGCACCACATCATGTTTGAAGGAGAAAAGACAGAAGATGATTACTGAACTCTATGTTACTATTGATGTATGAAATTTTTCAAAGAAGAAAATCCATTCATTTTGATAATATAGGAACACTGGCTAAATGTGCAACTTTGTCCCATGAAAAATTTATTTTTAATACATTTTTCCCTTAGTAGACCATTATATAAGAGTGCTTCAGTGAATTTTGATTTTATTTTGTGACATAAGAGACACTTATTTTAATATATATATTCTTCCTCTGGGTCATTTCAGTTCAGTTCAGTTCAGTCGCTCAGTCGTGTCCGACTCTTTGTGACCCCATGAATTGCAGCACGCCAGGCCTCCCTGTTCATCACCATCTCTCAGAGTTCACTCAGACTCACGNTCTGTCATCATCGCATATCTGAGAAGTGTATTTGTGCTTTTTGTCAGGGAAAGAAGCTGAGGTCAAAGTGGAGTGATGTGTCTGGCCCAGCTGTTTCTTTGTTCCCTTTTTATTTCTTTCTCTTTTTTCTGAAGTTCAGTAAAGAGAAGCTCAGACATGTTCATGTCTGCTGCATGAACATCTGTAGAGACAGATACTGTGCTTTGTTGCTCAGTCCTGTCCGACTCTTTGTGACCTCACAGACTGCAGCCCGCCAGGCTCCTCTGTCCATGGGGTTTCTCCAGGAAAGAATACAGAAGTGGGTTGCTGTGTTCCCAGTCCAAGGACTGAACCCAGGTCTCCCACATTGCAGGTGGATTCTTTACCAAATAAGTCATCAGGTAAGCCCAGAGACAGAAATTCGATAACTGTGAAAAGGTTATAGATATTTAGACTAGAGAGATTTCAACATTTTACATAAATTGGGAATCATGAGGTAATTCTCATGATCTCCAATTTTTTCTTAACATCACTCTTAGAAACTGAGTATGGGGCTGAAGACCTATTAATCTCATCCAGTATGATGTTTCTTAGGGTTTTTATTATACGCATGCATTCATCTGACCCAGGATTTACTATGTTACTTCATATATATGTATATATGCATATATATATTACATCTTACAGAAAAACCCAAAGGAAGATTTTGACCAACCCAATATCTATTTATCTATCTATTGTCTATCTATCCCTCTATCCAAAATAAAGTTCATTATTTTCTTTCTCATTACTGTAAATTAATTGATTGGAAATGCACTTAAAATAGATAAACTACATTCACTGATGGTTGCAAGAATTCTGAGACCACTTTGAAGATATATGGGATGCGCATCTGCACTTTTCTGGGGAAATCCACAACTTTTAGTAGAATCTAGAAGTCCTTCAAAGTTAGGCGTCTTTGTTACTAGACCACATTCCTATAACTAGCCACCATAAAGGTTTTCCTTACCAAATTAAAAATGAGAAATCAAAGCCTATGGTCTTTGCTATAGCAAGAGTCTTATTCTACTAGGAGAAAAAGAAGCTAAGCTTAAAATTAGCCTGCCACCTTATGCCTAAGTAAAAGATAGTTGATGGGAATTCAGCTTGTTATATATTTTCTTCTTATGAAGTCTTCTGCAGGATTTCAGTTCAGTTCAATTCAGTCACTTAGTTGTGTCTGACTCTTTGCGACCCCATGAATCACAACACGCCAGGCCTCCCTGTCCATCACTAACTCCCGGAGTTCACTCAGACTCATGTCCATCGAGTCAGTGATGCCATCTAGCCATCTCATCCTCTGTTGTCCCCTTCTCCTCCTGCCCCCAATCCCTGCCAGCATCAGAGTCTTTTCCAATGAGTCAACTCTTTGCATGAGATGGCCAAAGTACTGGAGTTTCAGCTTTAGCATCATTCCTTCCAAAGAACACTCAGGGCTGATCTTCAGGATGGACTGGTTGGATCTCCTTGCAGTCCAAGGGACTCTCAAGAGTCTTCTCCAACACCATAGTTCCTACTCTTTCCCCAATTTTTCTTTGTCTCTCCCTCTGTGTAGCTAAAAAGAACAACATCAGAGAGTTGAGTAAATTTGACCCTAAATTTTTTTTACTTTTAATTTCTTAAGCATTGGTGCTTTTTTGTTGTCTTGAATTATTAAATACCCAGGGAACTACATGTAAGTGGTACATAAAAGACATATTGAAGCATTATCCTTTGCTGGAGCTTGCTCTTAGATAAAGTGGAGGGACCTACTGGTCAAGAGTTAGACTAACTGTGCTGACCTAGCTTAGCAAGATTGGGTTGGGCCAGATGGTAGGCATTAGAGATGATTCCACAAGGGCTTTCAAATACATCACACTGGACCACACCCAGGAAAATGGGGACATTCTCACTTGCACATATTCTAATTTACCCTTGAGTAAATAGGGAAGTATAACTCCAATCTGAAATTCCCAGCGGTGACCTAAAGTAGCATTTACATTTCATGGCCCTGTTTTATCAGAATTGCATTGTTCTAGTAAGTACTAGATTGCACATTCATTCCTCAAGCAAATCTTAGCACTTTTTAGACACTAGTTGGGACCTGGCACATAGTGCATATGCAAAATTGACCAGCTACAGTTCTCCATCCTATATAGTAGGAATTCACTTTTTTTTCTTGTTGATCGTGGTCCTTTTAAATATTTCCTGCCTTTTAATGTCACAGGTTACAATGTTCTTTAATGTTC
>SJYW01043722.1:195296-234552 GCA_006410735.1 Raphicerus campestris
CCAGGCCTCCCTGTCCATCACTAACGCCCGGAGTTCACTCAGACTCATGTCCATCGAGTCAGTGATGCCATCTAGCCATCTCATCTTCTGTTGTCCCCTTCTCCTCCTGCCCCCAATCCCTGCCAGCATCAGAGTCTTTTCCAATGAGTCAACTCTTTGCATGAGATGGCCAAAGTACTGGAGTTTCAGCTTTAGCATCATTCCTTCCAAAGAACACTCAGGGCTGATCTTCAGGATGGACTGGTTGGATCTCCTTGCAGTCCAAGGGACTCTCAAGAGTCTTCTCCAACACCATAGTTCCTACTCTTTCCCCAATTTTTCTTTGTCTCTCTCTCTGTGTAGCTAAAAAGAACAACATCAGAGAGCTACTGAGTAAATTTGACCCTAAATTTTTTTTACTTTTAATTTCTTAAGCATTGGTGCTTTTTTGTTGTCTTGAATTATTAAATACCCAGGGAACTACATGTAAGTGGTACATAAAAGACATATTGAAGCATTATCCTTTGCTGGAGCTTGCTCTTAGATAAAGTGGAGGGACCTACTGGTCAAGAGTTAGACTAACTGTGCTGACCTAGCTTAGCAAGATTGGGTTGGGCCAGATGGTAGGCATTAGAGATGATTCCACAAGGGCTTTCAAATACATCACACTGGACCACACCCAGGAAAATGGAGACATTCTCACTTGCACATATTCTAATTTACCCTTGAGTAAATAGGGAAGTATAACTCCAATCTGAAATTCCCAGCGGTGACCTAAAGTAGCATTTACATTTCATGGCCCTGTTTTATCAGAATTGCATTGTTCTAGTAAGTACTAGATTGCACATTCATTCCTCAAGCAAATCTTAGCACTTTTTAGACACTAGTTGGGACCTGGCACATAGTGCATATGCAAAATTGACCAGCTACAGTTCTCCATCCTATATAGTAGGAATTCACTTTTTTTTCTTGTTGATCGTGGTCCTTTTAAATATTTCCTGCCTTTTAATGTCACAGGTTACAATGTTCTTTAATGTTCGTTTCCCACACCTCCTCCCAAATGGCATATTTAGATGTATGACTAACAATTATCACATTGATCCAATATTAAAAATATTTTGTGATGTAATGCTAGACTGGCATTATGCAGTCACTTGTGAATAACTGTCAAACCTGTTTGATCTTTTAAAATACAATCCTTTCAAATTTCTTGTACAAATTACTTGTACTCAGTAATAGTTTTCTTAATAATTCTGTCCTCCCCTCCAGTATTATTTTCTGGTTGATTTGAAATTTTATTTGTCTAATCAAGAACTTAATATTTAGCATATTCAGTTATTTGCAAAAATATGGACCATATTTGAAATACTATCTGTAATTACTAATAGAGCAATTGCAACTTTATACTTGATTGGGTATGCAAGCTTCTGGATGATTTTCCCATTTGTTATTTGAATAATGGTGCTTATAAAATAAGACACAACCACAGAAACATCTAATCTAGTTTGATCATCTCAGAACTATTTGAAGAAAAAGAGATGGGCTGTGTGAGTCAATTATCATAAAGAGAATGGAAAGTAAATGACTCCAGTGATTCCGTTTAGATTAGGAAAAGCAGCACAGAAAAGCCTCCCAATCTTCCTTCTCCTCCTTAAGTAATTTTATGTTGGCTTTATTGCTAGCAAGTCCATAGACAAACACAACACCTTTCCTCCATATCCTGAAGGAATAAAAGCTGTTGGCAATATTTGGAAGAAAATAGGGGTCTTGAATCTGTTTTTGTGCTATACAGGCATGCAGCTCAGTAAAATGGTTAATGAGGAATTAACTCAAGATAATAGAAAGTGCATTGACATATCAAGTAAAGTTGTAAGTGTAAAACAAATTGAGTATGGGTATTGCCTAGGAGAGAGGTAGACGCTGTCACGTGCAACTAAAATATCTGTTTTTTCTTTCTTTTTTTTTTTAATGTAGAACTACAGAAAGACAAATAAATATCAACTCATTAACCAAACAACTCAAAAAATTAGATTATTTAAGAAATTACTCAATAAATTATTATCATAACACATAAAGCTTATTTCTTTCTACCCCATCATCCCCTTAAATATCCACTTGTTTGCTTTAAAATCTGAATGGAAAAAGGATTTAAGTTTATGAACTGGAGTGTCACTGCCATCCACACAAAACTCAACTTTTCTGGAAACATCAGCATTTGGGGTCCCTGAGCTTTAAACTTTGACTAATTAAAACATGGCTTCAAGGATCTTCTCAAGAAAAAGCAGTAATCTGGAACAAATGATGATTAAATATAGTATTCACTATCTCTGAAGACAGATATCCTTATATGTTTCCAGAGTATGAGGTATTTAAAGTGCTAAATATTCTGTTACTATTTGATTAGAAAATTATTGCAGAGTTTGCTGCTGTTGCTGCTTAGCTACTTTACTTGTGTCCGCCTCTGTGTGACCCTATGGACTGCAGCTTGTAAGGCTCCTCTGTCCATGGGACTCTTTAGGCAAGAGTACTAGGGTGGGTTTTCATGTCTTCCTTCAAGGAATCTTCCTGTCCCAGGGATAGAACCCGAGTCTCCTGCATTGCAGGCAGATTCTTTACCACTGACCACTGAGCCACTAGAAGCCCACTGTGGAGTTTACCTACCTCCAAATAGCTCCCCTACAGCATTCTCTGACTTAGAATAATCACCGAATCACTAATGTGATAGCTAAGGCTTCTGAAAAGTCATAGATTAAATGGAATCAAAGTTTTACGGCTAGAACAAGGGGTTCATGAGTTCCATTTTCTCATCAACATAATTGTCCCTGGCATACAATGATTGTAGTACTACTTGAAAACCTATAGAGACAACTTACAAATGCTGATGCTAAGCTTGTATTTTTTTATGATGTACATCTTCCTCTTTCTTTTCTTCCCTTCTTCCTTCCCATTTTTCTCCTCTCCTTCCTTCATTAAATTATTATAGAAATCATACCCTGAGTATAGCAGGCTACAGTCCACAGGGTCACAGAGTTGGACACAACTTAATTACTGAGGATGCACACACCCTCACTTTAAGCCTCAGGAGGCTTTAAGTAAGTATCATGTGGCCATAAGTATCATGACTAGAAGCACCATTGCATGTTTTGTGTTAAAACCCTGCTTCTTCATAACCATTTTTTAAATAAATAGAGCTTTTTGCCTCTGTTTCTAGGAGTGGTACAGATCAGTCATTTTGAGAGTTAGGAGGATCAGTTCTTTTTGCTCTCCACTCCTCCAAAATCATCATTTAGGTTCAGACCTTTTGAGTCCACTTGCTTTATAAAATGTATTGATTTTCAAAAACCTCGTCTAAATATTTGAGAAAGTTTCCCATAAAAAATAGGGTTGAAAGAATGCTACTAAACTCTCCTTCTTTTACCTTCTCATTTTCTAGAAAAAAAGTCTCTTGGATGTTTCATTTTTATATGGTGGGTAGAAAAAAGCTACATGGCATGAACGCATTTAAAAAATAAATTCATCATTCAATAGAATCCAAGAATTCTGTATTCTTAATAGAAACTACAGAACTTTTACAAGATATCCTTGGCTATGCTAATACCATTGATACTTCTGTATGCAAGTAAGCCTCAGTTCATATTATAATGATCTGTGTTTGCACATTTGCATATAATGGTTTTTCAAGGCCATGCTGACAGCCCTATCCTAACCAATAATAATGGCATGGTTTGAGTTTCTATAGTTAATTAAGGTTAAGCAAACTTAACATAAAAGTAATTTCTATTGAAATCCAACCAACTGGAAAGAAATAGGAGATCATGATACACACAAGAAAGAAATGATCCGTTCTTAATTGAAGATTCCTTTCCATATCTACTTTTGTTTCATTTAGAGAAAAGACATTCTTCTTGGTTAAGAAGCTTTCTTCACATGATCAGTCATTGTTTCTCTTTTGAAAATTAAAAGAAAAGCATGTATGCATTTTAATCAGAAGACTTTCTGTACAATGCTCACTGCTTTTAATTGGAAAAAAAACTTCAGGGCCAATGAGAGTCAAAACATGCATTCCTCCTGGATACCAGTTATCAGCTCAAAAAAAAAAAAAAAAAAAAGAAAGAATCTGATTAACATGACTTTAGGTATGCCTTGCCCATGTGTTGTAGTAGGGGGAAACGTCTACAACAAGAAGTTACCTTGTGAACATACTGTATCAACCATAACCACTCATAATATCTCAGCTACAAGGAACGTACAGAATCTCCAGCGGATTATAATCTTTCCTACAGATCTATGAAGAAACAAGAAAATCCAACAGTAATCTTTCTTTTGCTATATTTGCCTTGTTGAAATTAGCTTTCTGTTTAAATGACTCATTGGATTGACGTACAAGGACAGTCGCAAATTTACTTACTATATTCTCTTCATGGTATGTAATCAACACTACAACATCTTAATCAAAGAAAAGTTTCACAATTGCAATTTAAATGTAGGAGGCAACCATGCATTTGGCAGTCATTTTCTACCCTCGCATAGACAGAATTTAAATACGTCACATTATTCCACACACAGATACTGCTTTGCAGGTGGTGCCTTTATTGCCATGCTTGTTGGATTAAGGTCTCTGATCAGGGAGTCCGTGTGATTGTGTCATCTTACAGCTGTAGTTATAACTCAGAGCTGAGTTAGTAAAGCATTTGAAAGAGAGAGTGGTCTCCCATCGGCTCAGTTGTAGGACATGTGGAGGCTCAGATCCCCTCATCCTAGAGTTATACACAAACCTTCTGCATACTTTCCCACAAATGAAAACACGGCAGGGCCAGAGAAGTACTGGGAAGTCTCTCAAGTTGTAATACTCTTCTTTGCTCCTGTCTCTCCAAAAAACAGTAGAATACCTCTCCCTTTCCATCATTTACCTTTAGGTATCCTGTTTTTATAAATCCCTAATCTTAGCAAAAATTACCTCTATTGACTGAATGTTTATATTGGCTTTCTCTTAAAAAAGTTTATATGTTGAAACAATCTCCAATGTAACATTATTTGGAAATGGAGCTTTGGGGAGGGGGTGATTAGGTCATGTGGACAAAACCCTCATGAATGGGGTTAGTGCCTTTATATGAGGTTACAGCAAGTTCCCTTGCCTCTTCTGCCATGTGAGGACACCAGGAAAAGATGGCCAACTATGACCAGGAAGGAGCCCTCATCAGACACCGCATCTGTTAGTGCCTTGATCTTGGACTTCTCAGCCTCCAGAACTATGAGAAATGCATTTCTCTTGTTTATAGGCCACCCAGTTTATTGTATTTTTATTATTAGCAGGTGAAGTCATTATTCATTCTGTTAGTTATATACTGAGGATTATTTCATACAAAGTCAGGAAGGTTCCAATCCCTGAACATATTTCACCTCTCTTACTGGTATTTAAGTTTGAAGTAAGGATTCAGCTTTATTCATCTTTGTAATTTTTCACTACTTAATACAATCCTGCTCCTCTAGAGCCATCCCACAATGCTTATCATGTACTATACTGGACAACTGTTGAGTGAATGCATGTGGAAGGAGCACACCTTCATTTAAAGCATTTTAATAAGTTGTCATATAGTACCTTCCCAAGTGGCACTAGTGGTAAAGAATCTGCCTTCATTGAAGGAGACCCAGGTTCAATCCCTGGGTTGGGAAGATTCCCTTGAGAAGGGCTCACTCCAGTATTCTTGCCTGGAGAATCCGTGGACAGAGGAACCTATAGTCCATGGGTCAGACACAACTGAGCAACTAACACTTTCACTTTCATATAGTACCTTAATGTGAGGCAATGAGAGTTTATAATAATTATTCAGACTGAATCCTGGAACAAAGAAAATACCTTGCTGTGCTGGGGCTAGAACTCTGTCAAGTAACCCTTGGTTGTTTGAAGGTCAAGAGTCAGGAATTTTTCTCTTAAGGTTTGAATGTTGGATGGTGCTGCTGATGTAGATAATGACTTAATTTCACATAATATCAGGGAAGAAAGCCATGGCTGAAAATAAACCTAGGAAAACTGATCAATGAAGAGAGAATAACATAAAAGACAACTGATTTGGTTACTTTAAATAGTGCTAACTTTGATCACTTAAACATGATGTCATTTATGCCTAAATGACGAGTCACCCGGTAGACATTAAGTATATCATAAATATTTGCCAGAATAATTTTGTTTGATTAAAATAGTGAAATCACTCATATGATTTCATGTTTTAGGGATGATTTGGCATAGAGGTCTGGCATCTGAACCATGAAAGAATATAAATATTTGAACTGTTTATGACATTGGGGATAGAGTAGGAACCAAGCAGATTAAATTTTTTGCTTGTCTAGGACTTACAACTAATACTACTGATAGCTCTTCTCCTTGAAAAAAAAATGCCTTTTGTCTATAATATCACATGAGCTTGATTAGGGGTACTGATTAAATTTTGGTGGAAAATGGATTTGATGTTAGGTTAATCAATGTCCAGGCCAGTTAGCTTCTCTTGGTTCTATAACGAGCTTAAGCATGAATATTAGTAAGATCCTTCAGAATGTGTTTTACTGGTCAAGAGTAAAATCAGGTTATATAAACCTATGTTGCTGCTACTGCTAAGTCACTTCAGTGGTGTCTGACTCTGTATGATCCCATAGATGGGAGCCCACCAGGCNGGGTTGGGAAGATTCCCTTGAGAAGGGCTCACTCCAGTATTCTTGCCTGGAGAATCCGTGGACAGAGGAACCTATAGTCCATGGGTCAGACACAACTGAGCAACTAACACTTTCACTTTCATATAGTACCTTAATGTGAGGCAATGAGAGTTTATAATAATTATTCAGACTGAATCCTGGAACAAAGAAAATACCTTGCTGTGCTGGGGCTAGAACTCTGTCAAGTAACCCTTGGTTGTTTGAAGGTCAAGAGTCAGGAATTTTTCTCTTAAGGTTTGAATGTTGGATGGTGCTGCTGATGTAGATAACGACTTAATTTCACATAATATCAGGGAAGAAAGCCATGGCTGAAAATAAACCTAGGAAAACTGATCAATGAAGAGAGAATAACATAAAAGACAACTGATTTGGTTACTTTAAATAGTGCTAACTTTGATCACTTAAACATGATGTCATTTATGCCTAAATGACGAGTCACCCGGTAGACATTAAGTATATCATAAATATTTGCCAGAATAATTTTGTTTGATTAAAATAGTGAAATCACTCATATGATTTCATGTTTTAGGGATGATTTGGCATAGAGGTCTGGCATCTGAACCATGAAAGAATATAAATATTTGAACTGTTTATGACATTGGGGATAGAGTAGGAACCAAGCAGATTAAATTTTTTGCTTGTCTAGGACTTACAACTAATACTACTGATAGCTCTTCTCCTTGAAAAAAAAATGCCTTTTGTCTATAATATCACATGAGCTTGATTAGGGGTACTGATTAAATTTTGGTGGAAAATGGATTTGATGTTAGGTTAATCAATGTCCAGGCCAGTTAGCTTCTCTTGGTTCTATAACGAGCTTAAGCATGAATATTAGTAAGATCCTTCAGAATGTGTTTTACTGGTCAAGAGTAAAATCAGGTTATATAAACCTATGTTGCTGCTACTGCTAAGTCACTTCAGTGGTGTCTGACTCTGTATGATCCCATAGATGGGAGCCCACCAGGCTCCCCCGTCCCTGGGATTCTCCAGGCAAGAACACTGGAGTGGATTGCCACTTCCTTCTCCAATGCATGAAAGTGAAAAGTGAAAGGGAAGTCACTCAGTCATGTCCGACTCTTCATGACCCTGTGGACTGCAGCCTACCAGGCTCCTCCATCCGTGGGATTTTCCGGCAAGAGTACTGGAGTGGGTTGCCATCGCCTTCCCTGATAAAACTATGTAAGTCTATCAAATAGTGAAAATCAGTCACAAGGCAAAGCACATGCATAATGAATATAAACTAACAGTAAAATCCTCCTGTCTACCAAGAACCAGCTATGGGCCCAAATGAGGGCCAGTACCATAATGCCAGACCACCTGACCTGCCTCTTGAGAAATCTGTATGCAGGTCAGGAAGCAACAGTTAGAACTGGACATGGAACAACGGACTGGCTCCAAATAGGAAAGGGAGTGCGTCAAGACTGTATACTGTCACCCTGCTTATTTAACTTATATGCAGAGTATATCATGAGACATGCTGGACTGGAAGAAACACAGACTGGAATCAAGATTTCCAGGAGAAATATCAATAACCTCAGATATGCAGATGACACCACCCTTATGGCTGAAAGTGAAGAGGAGTTAAAGGGCCTCTTGATGAAGGTGAAAGAGGACAGTGAAAAAGTTGGCTTAAAGTTCAACATTTAGAAAACGAAGATCATGGCATCCGGTCCCATCACTTCATGGTAAATAGATGGGGAAACAGTGGAAACAGTGTCAGACTTTATTTTTTTGGGCTCCAAAATCACTGCAGATGGCGACTGCAGCCATGAAATTAAAAGACGCTTACTCCTTGGAAGAAAAGTTATGACCAACCTAGATAGTATATTCAAAAGCAGAGACATTACTTTGCCGACTAAGGTCCGTCTAGTCAAGGCTATGGTTTTTCCTGTGGTCATGTATGGATGTGAGAGTTGGACTGTGAAGAAGGCTGAGCGCCGAAGAATTGATGCTTTTGAACTGTGGTGTTGGAGAAGACTCTTGAGAGTCCCTTGGACTGCAAGGAGATCCAGCCAGTCCATTCTGAAGGAGATCAACCCTGGGATTTCTTTGGAAGGAATGATGCTAAAGCTGAAACTTCAGTACTTTGGCCACCTCATGTGAAGAGTTGACTCATTGGAAAAGACTCTGATGCTGGGAGGGATTGGGGGCAGGAGGAGAAGGGGACGACCGAGGATGAGATGGCTAGATGGCATCACTGACTCAATGGACATGAGTCAGAGTGAATTCTGAGAGATGGTGATGAACAGGGAGGCCTGGCGTGCTGCGATTCATGGGGTCGCAAAGAGTCGGACACGACTGAGCAACTGAACTGAACTGAACTGAACCATAATGTGAAAGAGAAAATTTGATATGTTGTATATCAATACTTTTTTTCACATCTGTTATGGGGAAAAACAATCTATCTCTAATAACATATGCTCAAATTAATTTTTACTGTTTTTGACAGTACCCTATTCAATTTTTCAAAATGGCCTTTGTGTATTAGAGATGAAAAATCTTCCCAGAATCAGCACTGAGAATGCATGGAACTGAATTCCATTTCTATGCATATCTGGTCCAGTAAAAATATCTCCTCTTGCCACATGGATATAGCTGTTTATTTCTCTGACACGACAAACTTCCAGAAAATAGAATGCTTTCCCCTCTGTGAAAGCACTGTTGAAGAGGCATTTCTCTCTGCCTTTTTGTCAAAAAGTTTTCTTGGGATGTGAGTTTGCTGTATTTGCATGTGAGGCCCAGAGGCCTCGTACAGTCTCAGCTGGATAGGTCCCTTGGAAAGGGAAATAGCTAACATATCACATTTTATGATGAGGCTGCCAGATTGTTACTCCTCCATATACACCTCCTAGTTGTTCTGCACGGGGGACTCCCTAGGGTGAACGGGAGAGATATATGAGGTGCTGAGAGGAATAATAATTTTGCACAAGGTAAAGGATAAAGGAAAAGTGAAAAACATTCCTGCTTAGCCACAGGATAAGTCATATTAATTAGTCAGAATGCCACACAACTCCACAAGTGGAAGTAAAATTTATGAAAAGAGAATCATAAAATGGATAAAGCTTATAGATAAATATCACTTGAATGCTACACTTCACAGCTTTTCTCACATTGTACCAAATTACTTCATTATTCATGACCTTATTAAAATACATCATAGATACCTTTGGATATGAATTCTAAATACTTAATCTCAGCCCTGTATATTTAAAAATGCAAGAAAAGCTCCATTTCTACCATTTCAGATTTAGACATTCACTTTACAGTGATAAATGATGAAAGGAAATAGTTTTCTATGGATCATTTGGTTAAATATCTATGAGTCAAGTCTAGTCCACAGTAATGTAAAGATGCTGCTGCTGCTGCTGCTATGTCACATCTGTAGTGTCTGACTCTGTGCAACCCCATAGACGGTAGCCCACCAGGCTACCCCGTCCCTGGAATTCTCCAGGCAAGAACACTGGAGTGGGTTGCCATTTCCTTCAATGCGTGAAAGTGAAGTCGCTCAGTTGTGTCTGACTCTTAGTGACCCCATGGACTGCAGCCTACCAGCCTCCTCCGTCCATGGGATTTTCGAGGCAAGAGTAGTGGAGTGGGTTGCCAGTGCCTTCTCCGAATGTAAGGATGCAGTGATGTGCATAATCTAAAAAGCACGAATGCTATTTGGCTTCTAGAATGTAACAGTAAGTATTTTCCTCATGTTCACCTTCTGAATTTTGTTTGGCTTAGGATATTAATGAAAAATTGTATTTATAACATGGGACAAAAACTGGTCATGAAATTTCTCCCATACACTGGTCAAATTTCAGACCAAGAGAGGGAACTGAGAAATGAAATATTGCTTGCAATATCAGTAAACAAAGGATGTCATAGTTATCAGCAACTACAGCCGCCTCCAGCCACCAGGTAAGCTGGTGAGCTCTGAGGAAACTCAAGTGAAAATACAGGATACTGGCCCCAGATAGCTAAGGTAAATATCAAAGGAATGATTTCAGTGAGCCNAGTGATGTGCATAATCTAAAAAGCACGAATGCTATTTGGCTTCTAGAATGTAACAGTAAGTATTTTCCTCATGTTCACCTTCTGAATTTTGTTTGGCTTAGGATATTAATGAAAAATTGTATTTATAACATGGGACAAAAACTGGTCATGAAATTTCTCCCATACACTGGTCAAATTTCAGACCAAGAGAGGGAACTGAGAAATGAAATATTGCTTGCAATATCAGTAAACAAAGGATGTCATAGTTATCAGCAACTACAGCCGCCTCCAGCCACCAGGTAAGCTGGTGAGCTCTGAGGAAACTCAAGTGAAAATACAGGATACTGGCCCCAGATAGCTAAGGTAAATATCAAAGGAATGATTTCAGTGAGCCCAGCCTCTTGAATCTTCCCCTACATTGAAAAATGCTAAATACTTTAGCTTGAAATATCTAATTTTCTTTTATTAACAGTAATCTTTTGTTCTTACTACCTTCCCTTTGTTAGAAAACTCCTGTATGTCCTAGTTCTGCCCCTTGCCTCCTTGGAGCAATTTTCTCAGGATTACTCAAGATGCTATTTCCCAGTCTTGAAGTTCTCAGTATGTCTGTGGAATTTAAAAATATTCCTAGCCTAAAAATTGAGAGTTATGTTTAATTTGGCAGGAATTTTTAGGACTTTGAGCCCAGGAGGCAGTATCTTAAGCAACCCTGAGAGAACTGCTCCAAGGACATGAAGGGGGGAAGCCAGGTTATACAAAAGTTTTACAATAAAGGGCAGGTAGTCTGAATGTCAAAAGATTATTATGAATTAAAGGAAAACCAGCTTTCTCAAGTTAAGGAATTTAGTGCTTTTCTGTGTACGGGAAGACGCAAGAGTCTGGGCTCACTGAAATCATTCCTTTGGTATGGACCTCAGCTATCTGGGGCCATTATCCTGTTTTCATACCGTGAGCTTCTCAGCGAGTCACTGTAGGGAGTGACTGCAGTCTGATGGTTGCTAGATGGCAGGTATTCTTTACTTCCTGAGTTCTCTCAGGGCTCACCAGCTTACCATCGGTGATGGCTGCAATCCTTGATGACTGTGACATCCTTTTGTTAGGTAGATAGAATAGAAAACAGGAGTCCAAAATGGCGGTGGCTAAAAGATGAGGAAGGCAGAAGCCAGTGAAAATAGAACAAAGGAAGGTCAAAGGAACGTATGAGGACCGGAGTGAGGACTTCAGGTAGAACAGCACTCTTGGCTAAGCCCAGTTTGCATAGGACAGGCCTAGGGGGATGAAAAAAACATAAAAAGTGGAGCCAAATGGCTCTCTCTCTCTCTCTCCCCTGCACGCTGGGGTGCTCTTCTCCTCGCGTCTTTGGGTTGACATGCCCTCACGCCTTGAAGATAGATTTTCCTGCTGCTGCAGCCAACTCTTAGTGACCCCATGGACTGCAGCCCACCAGGCTCCNCCTACATTGAAAAATGCTAAATACTTTAGCTTGAAATATCTAATTTTCTTTTATTAACAGTAATCTTTTGTTCTTACTACCTTCCCTTTGTTAGAAAACTCCTGTATGTCCTAGTTCTGCCCCTTGCCTCCTTGGAGCAATTTTCTCAGGATTACTCAAGATGCTATTTCCCAGTCTTGAAGTTCTCAGTATGTCTGTGGAATTTAAAAATATTCCTAGCCTAAAAATTGAGAGTTATGTTTAATTTGGCAGGAATTTTTAGGACTTTGAGCCCAGGAGGCAGTATCTTAAGCAACCCTGAGAGAACTGCTCCAAGGACATGAAGGGGGGAAGCCAGGTTATACAAAAGTTTTACAATAAAGGGCAGGTAGTCTGAATGTCAAAAGATTATTATGAATTAAAGGAAAACCAGCTTTCTCAAGTTAAGGAATTTAGTGCTTTTCTGTGTACGGGAAGACGCAAGAGTCTGGGCTCACTGAAATCATTCCTTTGGTATGGACCTCAGCTATCTGGGGCCATTATCCTGTTTTCATACCGTGAGCTTCTCAGCGAGTCACTGTAGGGAGTGACTGCAGTCTGATGGTTGCTAGATGGCAGGTATTCTTTACTTCCTGAGTTCTCTCAGGGCTCACCAGCTTACCATCGGTGATGGCTGCAATCCTTGATGACTGTGACATCCTTTTGTTAGGTAGATAGAATAGAAAACAGGAGTCCAAAATGGCGGTGGCTAAAAGATGAGGAAGGCAGAAGCCAGTGAAAATAGAACAAAGGAAGGTCAAAGGAACGTATGAGGACCGGAGTGAGGACTTCAGGTAGAACAGCACTCTTGGCTAAGCCCAGTTTGCATAGGACAGGCCTAGGGGGATGAAAAAAACATAAAAAGTGGAGCCAAATGGCTCTCTCTCTCTCTCTCCCCTGCACGCTGGGGTGCTCTTCTCCTCGCGTCTTTGGGTTGACATGCCCTCACGCCTTGAAGATAGATTTTCCTGCTGCTGCAGCCAACTCTTAGTGACCCCATGGACTGCAGCCCACCAGGCTCTCCCGTCCCTGGGATTCTCCAGGCAAGAACACTGGAGTGGGTTGCCATTTCCTTCTCCAATGCATGAAAGTGAAAAGTCAAAGTGAAGTCGCTCAGTCATGTCCGACTCTTCACGACCCCATGGACTGCAGCCTACCAGGCTCCTCTACCCATGGGATTTTTCAGGCAAGAGTATGGGGGTGGGTTGCCATTGCCTTCTCTGAGATTTTCCTTCTATTATCTAAATAAAATAGTGCTGTAACACTGATTTGTTTAAGAACTATAACACAGTCTGCTCGAGACCTGAGAGCTATAACACGGTCTGTCCAAGACCTGAGAGTTGTGACACACTGAGAGCTTTAATGTCTGTCACCCCAAATCTTTGTTGTGAGGAGACAGAACCAAGGAGCATACACTCTCCTGACACTTTGTTTACTGATACGGCAGTATCACACTTTGTTTACTGATACTCCATTTCTCTGCCTGCTGAATAAAACTTAAAAAAAAAAAAAAAGTATTTATAAATATATCCCAACTGATGACCAGGAAAGCCAGATCAGTCATGTAAAGAAATACATGCTAGTATAGAACAACATTAAGTATTAAATACATGTTATAGATGATCTGTAACTGAATAAACTAGAGTTGATGCAATATTAAATTCCCTCCATTTTATTAAAATACTTCTGCAAAATTATGAATTAAATGTAATTTTAAACAGTTAAAACCCCAGAAGAGTTTGTGATTTGAATGCGTGCCATCAAGGCAATAGCCTTTCTTTTTTCAGCTTTGCTTTATATAATTAGATTGATTAGATGAGATATATAGACATAGAGATAGTAAACTGCAATTATAATTTTAGGCAAATACTAATGTTTGTGTTTAGACTTTTTCTAACTAGAATATAGATAATTATTCACAAGAAAGAGGCAAATTTTTTCTCTCCTTTTCCATTTTTCCAATCTTACATTAACTTTGTTTTTTAGTATTGTGGTAAAAAAAGATAAGTTTATCATCTTAATAATCTTCAAGTACATGGTTCAATAATGTTTCTTTAATAAATGTCAGTGAGAAACCTAGTAGGTCAAGAACAATTAGAATCTAGTATTAAACTGACTTCATGTACTTTTTCTGGAAAAACTTGAGCACAAGAGTTTACTGAAAACTCAATGCTCCTTTAAGAAATGTGTTTTTTTTTCTATTAACATATTCCCCTTAAAAGATTGTACATAAATCATTTTATCAACAGACTAGAGTTATAGTTCTTTAAGATGTGCCTATATCAGCATTGTTTCTCTTATGTGATTGAAGCAGTAATCACCACAGTATAACAATTATCTTTTTTTTTTCAAGGAGTAATTAGGAATGCAACCCTGAATAAGTAATGGTGTGTAAATTACTGCTGGTGTCCCAAGGATCCACTAGCTTACACATTCTTCTTTTCAAAAGTATTTTCCCTTTGATTATTATGCCTCATTTATACTATCAAATATAGGATTCATTCCTTTTTTTTATAGCTGATGCTGCTTGTTGTGGAGTAAAGTAATTGAAGTTTATTGACTTCCTGGGGGAGAAAGTAAGCTAGAGAATTTTAAAAATATTCTTCCACTAGAAAAAAGTTAAAACTTTCTTCTGCATAAACATAAAAATGAATTAACATGTATAACTCTTATGAATTTACAGTAAAACTTACCTCCATGATAATTTTTATAAATATGGTTGGGAAGACATTCTGTGTTTTATTTATTTCTTTTGTTAACTCATTTAGTGTTTTTTGAATAGGTAATATATACACATCATGTCCAAAGAGAACAAAAGTATATATAATAATATGTGGATATTTCAGTTTTCTCTCCTTCCCCTGGAACCATTGTGACTATTTTTGTCTATTAGTTTAGGGATAGTTATTAATATACAAGAAACTACAAATGTAATGTGTTTATCTGAGTGATAGTCCAAGCTATTTATAAACCTAGTTATATCTTTCTGCATTGATTATTTTATACTATACACACTATTTTTTTTGCATTTTGCTTGACATTGTATCAGTACATATTGTGTCATCTGATTCTTTTTAACCATTGTATTTACATTCTATGTAACTGTTTGAATGTACATTCATACAATGCTAAAATTTATCTAATAATTAAAAAACCTCATTCACTACCAGTTGAACATTTATGTGATTTCATATTTTTTGCTGTTAAAACCACTACAATAAATATATTTATACATATGTTACTTCACTGATTGCCAATATGTCTGTATAATGCATTTTGAGAATTAGTATTGTTGAAGCAAATATTGTGTGAATTGTAAATTATGGTTGATATTTCAAAGATACTGTGCATATAAACTGTACCAATTAACATGCCAACCAGCAATGGATACAGTATCTATTATTCCTCACATTCATAGAGTATCCTATAGAAAGTACTATATCTTTAGTCAATGTCTGCTTAATTAAATATGAATATATTTTTCATTCTGTTAAAAATTTTTTTNCTCTGCATATAAACTGTACCAATTAACATGCCAACCAGCAATGGATACAGTATCTATTATTCCTCACATTCATAGAGTATTCTATAGAAAGTACTATATCTTTAGTCAATGTCTGCTTAATTAAATATGAATATATTTTTCATTCTGTTAAAAATTTTTTTTCTCATTGAAAGTAGCAGATAACTGCATTCTTTAGTCATCATCCTAACATTTGAAGAGAGAATCAAGCACAATTTCCTATTAAAACTGGCTGTAGAATCATGTGAGAGATTTCAATCACCCCTGCCTCACCTGTAATAAAACAATACAACTTAATGGGAAAGGGCATTAAAATAATTGCTGATCAGAAACATTTCTGAGCACAAACCATATATGAAGCATATGTCTCTAAAGTACAAAGAACTCAGAATTGGAAAATCTCTGACTACATTTAAGGCTCAGTTTAAAGCTGCGTAGATGGAATATACACGAAAACACGCCTTTTTCCAAGTCTCTTGCTTGTTAACGTTCCCCAAGCAAAGTTAATGATTCTCTCTTCCACAGACAATTCCCATAGTGCTCTATTTATATTGTGCCTCTTCTCACTGTGTGCCCTTCTCATTGTGTTTACCTACTGACCTCTCAGCAGNCCAAGTCTCTTGCTTGTTAACGTTCCCCAAGCAAAGTTAATGATTCTCTCTTCCACAGACAATTCCCATAGTGCTCTATTTATATTGTGCCTCTTCTCACTGTGTGCCCTTCTCATTGTGTTTACCTACTGACCTCTCAGCAGTTTTGCTGAGCTGTGAGACCTTCACGTCGGGAAATCAAGACTTCGTGTATCCTCAATAGTTAGCATAACACTTGCTACATAGTAAGTGTGTTAACTATTGCTTATATTGTGTTGGCCAAAAAGATCATTTGTGTTTTTCCATAAGATCTTACAGAAAAATCCAAACGAAACTTTTGACCAATTGAGTATTATGAATTAATCGATGCTGAGCAACATCTTCTTTCATCCTCACAATAAATATATGATGTAAATAATATTACTGTCTTAGATAAACTAATTGACATCTTTAAGAGAAAGCTCATTCTAGGTCACATGGCTAGTTAGTTGTAAAGGCAGAGTTCACGTCTTAAGACATTCAGACACCAAATCCAAACTTTGAATGAAAGACAAGATAACTGCTTCTAGGGAACAAATGAACTAAGGAAGGTATCTCTCAGGCCCTACTGAGATCACCAAGTGGCCCTTTATCTAAGTTCTGCAGAATTACAGAGGTTTGATCTCAAATCTTTCCCTTATTGAGCTTTGACTATTACACTGTCCTTGGTGGTTCTTCTGCATGAACAATGATTNGCATTCAATAAAAAATAAAATGTAACTAATGGCTAACTAGTTTATAAGCCATTGCTAATATGCCTGTACTTATACATGACTGCTTAAGCAAGGCAACATTTGTGTATGCATTTCTATACATATACACAAAAGAATCATAGCCATATTCATGATCATACCTAAGTCTATATGTAGCATATGTATGTGAATAAAAAAATATATATATTCTGGTCAATGTTTCCACTAAATTAATTAACAGTTGGAACTAGACTTCCATGCTAGGTGAACATAAAAGTATAAAACCAGATGGTACATACAGAAACATACACATATAGTCAGAACTGAATATTAAAACTAAAGGAAACTCACAACAAAGTTAATCTGACAAATATTTAATGAAGTATATTAATAGTATTATACTGAACAACAATTAGGATTTAATGGTAAATAATTCATGTAAATGAAAACAATAACCTTTTTTCCCCCACACCCAAATGTTTCCACAAGCTCTTGCTTTAACTCAACTAAAAATAAAAAGAGCTTTATTTTCAATATGATAACAAGCATTTAATTAGATTGTTTTCCTAACAAATCATTCATGTGTTTGTAAAAGGAGTGGGAAAGGTAAGAGAAATTTTGATGTGTAGGACACACAGAAGGCAAACGGTTTTATCAGGAGTGAAATAAAAATGATGGCACATGGCCCATGGGTTGTTGAGGAATAGTAGCATAGGCAGGGACTGTCTATGGTGATAACATCCTCCTGCTTTCCTAAAATCCATGGACGTTATGATTTAAGTATTGAAAACTAAAGGTACTGTCCTCACCTTTGTAGCTAGCCACAGAGAGCTCAGTTCAGTGGCAGTCACGGCAGTCAGACAGCCTAGGGCTGATACACCGAAAGCAAACTCTATGCCCTAAAGCTTGATATGATGTTTAACTGAAGGTAAATTAAGATCACAAACCTTTGAATTCAGATATATTCGATAAAGTGGGCACATCACTGTATAAGGGAAGAGCTAAAAATGGAAAACATATAACTTGTAGGGGAAGTCAAGTTCAAGACCTGGTAGTATAGAGATTATTACTTCAAATGCCTCAGATAAAAGCAATACTTTTGGCTTAATATTTTCAGTGAATACTTTATCATTTAGGCTGTTTCTTAAAACTCTGTATATCTGAAAAATGGATCTGAAAGCTTAATAAAATGGTTCTGTGAGCTGTCTTTCCATAAGAATGAACACACATGAATAAATAAAATCAAGAAGGAAAATTCAAAAATCACAGTGAGGCTTATATTTGATTTGCAAAAATATGCACTTTTCTTACTTGTCTAAAGGGATATGGTTTGTAGTAATTTAGTTTTTAATTTTTTACTGAGATGAAAACAAAATTATTTAATTCTTTTCCCCACTGGTAGAATATCTATATATTCCCTTGTATTTTGCTTTAAATAGCTTCCTTATTTAGAAACTGAGCTCTAGTTTCTTCCTTCCTCACCACCCCCGACCCCCATCACTCCATAAAAAGGAAGCTATGCAACTATTCACAGAGTATTGAAGTGAAAAATGTTTGTTATTGTATGTTGGCATGGACAGAAATCAGAAAGAAATGTTGATGAAAAATCTGACTTAATACAAAACAAATTTAAAGATGAGCAGAGACAGAAAAGAAATCACAATAATAAAAACTGAGAGTCAAATGTCTAATTTCAAATCACAATCAACAGAGTCACTAATAGAGAACTAATTTTTTTAAAGACGTCTTTGGCCATGATTGCATCTCACAGCAAACAGGTCTGAGCTCTTGGGAAACGGGAAAAGTAGGAACTAGGAAGGGGCTCCTTTCTTGGAGAAGGAAATGGCAACCCACTCGAATATTCTTGCCTGGAGAATCCATGGACAAAGCAGCCTGGTGGGGTCCATGGAGTCGCAAAGAGCTGGACACGACTGAGTGACTTCACTCACTCACACTCAGGAGCTATCATGGTGCAGGCAGGCCCGGCAGGACTCAGACCATCAAGAATGCCAGTGCCATAGGGTTGTTGTTGTGGAGTGAATAACTTTAAAGTTTCTTTTCATCATTTGAAAAGTCACTTACTGGGCTCTGTTAAATATGTCACATGTGGTTATAGGAAGACAATCTTGGGTCAGATTGTCATAGGGAAATGTCTGGATTGCAAAGAAATTCCAGCAGATCTCAGTTTAATATCCTATTGTCACAGAAGTAATCTCATGGTCCAGATGTGCACAAAGATAACAAAGCCACATCCTGGTGGTGGATGTTTACATGATGGGATCTATTTTCTTCTCACTAAATGTGAGAGCTTCCAGTTCTTCCTAAAAGAGGAGGAAAATGGGCCTTGCTAAGCGTCCCTTGAGTTTATAGCTTTATACAAATGACTGTAAAATATTCAGCCATGGGACACAAAACCATATATCAGCATGACCTTTTTCACGTGGCCAGCTGACAGGCAGACTTTTATAGCAATGGGGCCCAGGGCTACAGTTCCGTTCAATCTCTTCATTTAGTTGTGAGGACTGGAACTACTTCTGAACTTATATTTGTTTTACTAAACCAATTTCCTGAGTCATTTAACAACATATCACAAGTGCCCTCCTGAATGCAGATCATTGCAGTAGGCACAGAGAGAGATTTAAGGCAGATATAGGACATACACATAGCTCACAGAGAATCAGAACAACTTCACAGGGAGAAAGCAAACTGCTGTTGCTGTTGTCTCTGCGTCATGTTTGACTCTTTCGAGACCCCATAGACTAGAGCCCACCAGGCTCCTCTGTTCANCAAGGCAGATATAGGACATATACATAGCTCACAGAGAATCAGAACAACTTCACAGGGAGAAAGCAAACTGTTGTTGCTGTTGTTGTCTCTGCGTCATGTTTGACTCTTTCGAGACCCCATAGACGAGAGCCCACCAGGCTCCTCTGTTCATGGGATTTCCCAGGCAAGAATACTGGAGTGGGTTGCCATTTCCTCCTCTAGGGGATCTTCCCCACACAGGGATTGAACCCATGTCTCTTGCATTGGCAGGTGGGTTCTTTACCACTGAGCCACCAAAGAAGCCGAAAAATGCAAAGTAGCAACATCTAGAGAAGGGAATGGCAATCTACTCCAGTATTTTTGCCCTAGAGAATTCCATGGACAGAGAAGACTGGCAGGCTAAATCTGTGAGGTCACAGAGCCAGACATGACTGAGTGACAAATATACACAGACACAGCAGCACATAAACTAGAATAACCATAAATCCATTCAACAAATAGTCATTGTCTATCATGGTCCAGATATTGTTAACTGTCAAAACAAATGTGGCCAAATAGATTCTGATCCTACTCTATATACTTAGGTTCAAATCCCAGCTAGTAAACACAACCACTAACAGACAAATTTGGCCTCGGAGCACAGAATGAAGCAGGGCAAAGGCTAATAGAGTTTTGCCAAGAGAATTCACTAGCCATAGCAAACACCCTCTTCCAACAACACAAGAGAAGACTCTACACATGGATATCACCAGATGGCCAAGACCAAAATCAGACTGATTATATTCTGTGCAGCCAAAGATGGAAAAGCTCTATATAGTCAGCAAAAACAAGACTGGCAGCTGACTGTGGTTCAGATCATGAACTCCTTATTGCCAAACAGATTTAAATTGAAGAAAGCTGGGAAAACCACTAGACCATTCAGGTATGACCTATATAAAATCCCTTACGCTTATACAGTGGAAGTGAGAAATAGATTTAAGGGACTAGATCTGATAGAGTGCCTGATGAACTATGGACGGAGGTTTGTGACATTGTACAGGAGACAGGAATCGAGACAAACCCCAAGAAAAACAAATGCAACAAAAGCAAAATGGGTTTCTGAGGAGGCCTTACAAATAGCTGTGAAATGACGAGAAGCAAAAAGCAAAGGAGAAAAGGAAAGATACACCCATTTGAATGCAGAGTTTCAAAGAATAGCAAGGAGAGATAAGAAAGCCTTCCTCAGAGATCAATGCAAATAAATAGAGGAAAACAATAGAATGGGAAAGACTAGATATCTCTTCAGAAAATTTAGATACCAAGGGAACATTTCATGCAAAGATGGGCTCGATATAGGATAGAAATGGTATGGACCTAACAGAAGCAGAAGATATTAAGAAGAGGTGGCAAGAATACACAGAAGATCTGTACAAAAAGGATCTTCACGACCCAGATAATCACGATGGTGTGATCACTTACCTAGAGCCAGACATGCTGGGATGTGAAGTTAAGTGGGCCTTAGGAAGCATCACTATGAACAAAGCTAGTGGAGGTGATGGAATTCCAGTTGAGCTATTTCAAATCCTGAAAGATGATGCTGTGAAAGTGCTGCACTCAATATGCCAGCAAATTTGGAAAGCTCAGCAGTGGCCACAGGACTGGAGAGGTCAGTTTTCATTCCAATCCCAAGGAAGGAAGGGCCAAAGAATGCTCAAACTACCGCACAATTGCACTCATCTCACATGCTAGTAAAGTAATCCTCAAAATTCTCCAAGCCAGGCTTCAGCAATATGTGAACTGTGAATTTCCAGATGTTCAAGCTGGTTTTAGAAAAGGCAGAGGCATCAGATATCAAATTGCCAACATCCTCTGGATCATGGAAAAAGCAGGAGAGTTCCAGAAAAAAAAAATCTATTTCTGCTTTATTGACTACGCCAAAGCCTTTGACTGTGTGGATCACAATAAACTGAAAAATTCTTCAAAAGATGGGAATACCAGACCACCTGACCTGCCTCTTGAGAAATTTGTATGCAGGTCAGGAAGCAATAGCTAGAACTGGACATGGAACAGCAGACTGATTCCAAATAGGAAAAGGTGTATGTCAAGGCTGTATATCATCACCCTTTTACTTAACTTATATTCAGAGTACATCATGAGAAACTGGATGAAGCTCAAGCTGGAATCAAGATTGCTGGGAGAAATATCAATAACCTCAGATATGCAGATGACACTACCCTTATGGTAGAAAGTGAAGAAGAACTAAAAACCTCTTGATGAAAGTGAAAGTGGAGAGTGAAAAAGCTGGCTTAGAGCTCAGCATTCAGAAAATGAAGATTATGGCATCTGGCCCCATCACTTCATGGCAAATAGATGGGGAAACAATGGAAACAGTGACAGACTTTATTTTCTTGGGCTCCAAAATCACTGCAGATGTGACTGCAGCCATGAAATTAAAAGATGCTTACTCCTTGGAAGGAAAGTTATGACTAACCTAGATAGCATATTAAAAAGTAGAGACATTACTTGGCCAACAAATGTCCGTCTAGCCAAGGCTATGGTTTTTCCAGTAGTCATGCATGGATGTGACAGTTGGACTATAAAGAAAGCTGTGTGCCAAATAATTGATGCTTTTGAACTGTGGTGTTGGAGAAGACTCTTGAAAGTCCCTTGGACTGCAAGGAGTTCCAAGCAGTCCATCCCAAAGGAGATCAGTCTTGAGTGTTCATCGGAAGGACTGATGCTGAGGTTAAAACTCCAACACTTTGGCCACCTAACGCGAAGAGATGACTATTGGTAAAGACCCTGATGCTGGAAAAGAAGGCAGGAGGAGAAGGAGGTGACAGAGGATGAGATAGCTGGATGGCATCACTGACTCACTGGACATGACTCTGGGTAAACTCTGGGAGTTGGTGATGGATAGAGAGGCCTAGCGTGCTGAGGTCCATGGGGTTGCAAGAGTCGGACATGAGTGAGCTACTGAACTGACTGAAGGGAGTTTATAAGAATTGTCAACAAAAGTTATTTGCAGTTTCGTGTGTATTAGGAGAGGGGGTATATATTAGACACACAAATAATTTCTGTAGTTCTTACTTATAAGTAAAATTGCTCTTAATTAATTCCAAAGATAAGACCTAGCTTCTAATGTGTGCATGTGTGTGCTAAGTCATGTCAGTATGCCCAACTCTTTGCGACCCTATGGACTGTAGCCCACCAGGCTTTTCTGCCCATGGGCCTCTCCAGGCAGATAGTAATGAGCATTAACCAGTAAACAAAACCTAAAGCCATCATGAAATTATGGTGTGAGTATTTGTGATGTGTATATCTCTATCTTTGTGGGAAAGATAAACATTTTCTGCCTACAAGGAACATTTAATTTAGTTGAGACAAAACTGGATGCTGTCATTTTGACCAGAAATAAAATCTTTGCTAATGATTTCTTTGCTTTGATATATATTATGCTAATATTATTGGTACTATAGAAATTAAATATGGCCATTTCCTGGCACTTTGTTCTTTTTAAGGGGTTTGGAAATTGATTTTTAAATCATTTATCCTAGCAGTTTCCTTTGAAAAGCTAACAGGTTTATCATTTACAGCATCTACCATTCTCGAATCATCAAATTTTATTTGTTAATAGAGCCTGGCTAGAATCTCTGGGCCTCAGAAATGGAACTAAGTTCTGTATGTGACTAATATATTTTCCAGGAGAGCTAAAAACAGGAATGTCTCTGAAATGAATGGTTTTCCTGTATTTAATAGTCCTCTAACACTTACCATATTATCTTTTTCAATATATAATATTCTGAAATTCCTGTCTTACCCTTTAAATATTACTCTAAACTCTCAGACATCATAATTGTGTCCCTAAGGAGAGTTCATTCAGTTTCTTAAAAAGTAGGATATGAGTTAGTCAACATTTAAATATGTCTCATTTTGGAAACATATATACTTTCACCAGTTAATTTTGAGATGATTTTGAGCAAGATAACATGAGGAAATAGCCTAGATTACTTATGTTTTTCCCAGTAATATGCCCTGAAAATAGCTAATAGTATAATAACATAGGAAACTAACAGTATTATACTAACATTGTATTATAAAATTGTTATTTTAAAGATTCCTTGAATTTATATCACTAAAAAATGAACATGCTATGTAAACTTGCTCTATTTTTGACAGTAGGTAGTAAATGTTTTTCTGTTTCACTCATGGCTAAAGTATTTTGTGCAGCTTGCAGGATCTTCATTTCCTGGCCACAGATTGAATCTGGGATCCAACAGTGAAAGCACAGATTCCTAACCACTGGCCAATCAGGAAATTCCTAACAGTATTTAAAATTTCTCTATAAAGTATTTTGTACAATTATTTTGTAGTGTTCCATGTGTGTAATATAAAATAGGAAGTATATTTGACATAAGTTTTTGAAAAAAAAATTGTCATTATTATTGTCAGTCTTCCAATTACGTTTGGTGTTAAAAAGGACTTTGATTTCTCATTTGTTGAGAAGCCCAAACCCTGATCCTGATGTAGTGTTCTATTTCCCTAATAGCTCTCACAGACATTTAAAATAAAACATTGCACAGTTAAAGACATAAATACTATTTTGATCAAGTCATACACACTGAAACAGAGCTTGATGTTCTAAGTTAATAGTTTTGAAAAATATATGGAAGTTTTAATACTATATGATGAAGTTAACTTTACAAACCAGTATATTTCTGTGTTAATGTTCAGAAATCACAGCCTATCATATTAAGCCTATTTTTACATTTTATTCTTATGTTAGTATTATTCATGAGATTAAAACTGCATTTCCCATGGCTAATATTCTTAGTTCCTTACTTACGCACAAAAAAGCATAAGTGAAATACAGAAAGGCTCTTGAGGATGATGCCTTATTCAGTAGAAAATTCTGATATATACTACTCAATCTATTATTCCTTTAATTATCAAACTTTGTTTCACACTTACTGTACAAAGGTTAAGCTAGTTGTGTTTGAAGGATTTTTATGACATACTATGGAATATTGTGGTCTGAAATCAGCAGCGTGTCATACAATGGAAGTCATCATTTTCATAGAGTGAAAGTTTTATTATAAAATCTCTGATGTATATTATGGGAAAAACATGCAATTTTGGAATCACAAAACATGCTTAAAGTCTTAGCATTTTATTTTATAGATATATAACCTTGGCAAAACACTCAACCTCTATGAGAACCAGTTTTTTAACCTATAATGACTGTTTCATACACAGATAGTTAGATTTAAAAAGATAATATATGTGAAAATACTTTGTAAATTCTGGGGTGGTTTGTAAATGTTCATTGTTATAATAAAACATGGTTCTTGACTTAAAGAGATGGACTATCTAACAAAAGAAAAAAGGCTGTTAAAATGCATAAAATATCTTTATTTCTCTTGAAAGTATTTAATGAAAGCCACATAGTATTTTATATAATAAAATTTATATAAAAAGATATTTTATAAAATGCAAACATTTAATATACAAAATAGTGTATATAAATTATGTATATTTTATGTTGTTGCTGTTGTTTAGTCACTAAGTCATGTCCAACTCTTTTGTGATCCCATGGACTGTAGCCACCAGGGTCCTCTGTCCATGGGATTTCCCAGGCAAGAATACTGAAGTGGTTTTCTCTTTCCTTTTCCAGGGGATCTTCCTGACCCAGGGATTGAATCCGTGTCTCCTGCATTGGCAGGCAAGTTGTTTACCACTGACCCATCCATATATTAAAATTTTTACACAATAAAACTTGCATTTTTTAAATTAGATGAATGGACAGATCTGGTTGCAGATTTCTCTTTGAGGGTAAGATCAGTATCTCTGATCCTGGGATTTTTTTGTGATACAAATAGGGAAAGGATTAAAAAAACAAAACCACCTAGCAATAGTCAATTGTCAAAAAGATATGGAAAAAAAAATGAAGCCCCTTAGAAAGATGCTTTCCAGAGCAAACATTCAGAAGTACTTTAATAAATTCTGATTCAGTAATATTTGTGTTATATGCAGTTAAATTAGGCATCAAAATCCCAGCAACGATCAGGACAGGGAAGTTCTATGAATGCTAATCTTCTTAGTGAATGACAATGGCTGATTTTTCAGGCTACATGTTAGTAGGTGAATATTTTATCCCCCCCCCCCACCATTATCTTTCATTTTTACACTTCATAATGCAGAACACTGGTCATACTTTCCATGAAATTTTTGCAATTGGATTTTAAAGTATCAATCAAATGGATAAAATAAGAAAAAATACTCAGGAAAGTTTTATTTCATAAGGAATATCCAGTGCAGTAATACAAAAATGACATTATTATTTGCTCAGTTGCTCAGCGGTGTCCTACTCTTTGGGAACCCATGGACTATAGTCAGCTAGGCTCCTCTGTCCATGAAATCTCCAGGCAAGCATACTGGAGTGGGTTGCCATTTCCTTCTCCAGGGGACCTTCCTAACCCAGGGATCAAACCCAGGTCTCCTGCATTGCAGGTAGATTCTTTTTACCTACTGAGTCACTGGGCTGGGTGGAGCTTTTATTTTACAAGGAATATCCCATTCAGCGATATAATAATGACATTAATAATGTCTTCTTTCATTTCATGTCATTGCATGGATATGAAGCAGTGACACTGATATTTCCATCAGCCCATTGCATCCGGTGGTCCTTTCTCCTGGGATGCACACTCACAAATCCTATTGAAGTCAGTGGGACTCAGGTACCCAGTAGAAAAGAAAGGCAGATAACATGGAGAAAAATGTCCATGATCAATGTGATTTATACAAGGTCACAGATTGGTTTGGTCTCTAAAAGGGAAAAGCTTGCTTGGAGATCTTTCCTGCTTGCTCTAGGCAACTGGGAGGGCACAGGGCCTTTTGGAACAGCCGTCCCAGAAAGACCATCTTATTTTCCCCATGTTTTCTCCTTGGGTTCAACAGTATAGGATATGCTGGGGGCTGCTAAATGACAGCCCCTAATGAGCTGATGCCAGATCTACAGAGTCAAGGTAATTGGATCTGCCAGGTTAACTAAGCAGTTGGCCTAGATGAAGCCCTGAGGACCTCAATCAAATTCCATTTTAATTCTCTAGGTAATTAGATATTCTATATTGGTTGTAGAAGGGGCATTTCTCAACTCTTTCTCTTTCCCTTGCCTTCACTCTGTAATCCTCCTATGAGAAATATAGCCCCGCAGAAAAAATGCAAATCATATCACCAACCTGGTCCTCAGCTAGATGGCTCCAATGACTGGGCTATATCTTTCAGAGCAAGAAGCCAAATGAAGGATTTATACCGTGAGCTATTAGTAATAACCAAATTCACAAAGCAATGAACATAAAACTTTTTCTTTTGTGAAACATGTTTTTATGCATTTGCATTATAACTTTAGACTTTTCTCTATGGAAATATACATTTATACAAATATAAATCACTTAAATATATGGAACTATAAACTGTTGATAAATAAGATTTATGATGCCTCTTATGTTTATGATGTATTTTTATGCAATACAACCATTTAATGAAAAGGGTTCAAGGATCCTATTGACATTTACTTTTCTTCTTACCATATATTTATTAAGCCCGAATATAACATTCACATTAACATCAAATACACGTAAAATATGAAATTGCTGGAGAGGAATGATGACATATTTTAGTACTTTGATGGCGGTGCCAACATTTCATTTAGGATATTTATATGTGTCATCTAAAAAGGACAATAAATTCCAGTGAAGGCTCAATATATTACAAGACTTTTCATCAACACACTCCACAGGGTAGGCTAAAACCACAGAGGGAAGGAAGAAATACTGCTGAATAATCAATCTTTGAAAGCATTCAGTGTTATTAAAAAAGCTACATTTAAAATATCCATAAGTCTGAAAAATGAATGTGGCAGAAGTGGTGCAATGCATACACATGGGCATGAGAATTCTACAGAACTTTATCTTTTTATATTTTTAGAATTAAGATTATTAGGTAAAAATAAATTTAAATATACAATGGGTTATTAATAATGTTAAGCTACTGAAACAAACTCCACCCAGGAGGTAGAAAAATTTCTTTGTGTGAAGTATTTTTTAGTTTTCAATGCTCACTCTTGTTAACTCAAACATATAAAAAAGCAGGGAAACACACTGTTCAGTTTTAAGGATGGATGAGTTGAATTAGATGCAATCTTTACTTGTATCTGCTACTGAAGATTGGAGTGAAGTTTGCTTATATCTCTCCTATCCTGAGTTTGAACTGATTTATGTGTCTAGTATTTCAGCGTTACAGACAGGTATGGTTAAAAAGCCTCTATGCCCATGCTGTTGAAAATGACCAGCACTCATGAGAAGAATGCGAGAATTAACAGTTTGTACTGTTCCTTGCCAGAGCTGATGGTAGTGTATTTTAAAGCAAAGGGACAGAGGTCCATAGTCCTGCCTCTTCTTGGAAGGAATAATTTCATCCACTATAAAAAGACCAGCAGTATTGTTTTTTAAGCTTTGTTCTCTTTTACTTAAAAATGTATCATACTGAAAGGAGAAGTTTCCTAAGATCCCACCACAAAAGCAGTCCTCCTGATTCTGTGCTGTTTCAGAATTACTCTTTTTCACTTGTATTTGTTCTCTGAATAAAGTCAGAAAAAATGATAGAATTTTCTCTGTCCTCTGCTGGCAAGAAGGAGATCTCTTCCCCAAATCAATGCCATCAAAGTTGCTGCCTTATCTCTTTCTCTAGGCCTTATTCAGTAATCCTGTGTGCAAGCTAGTATTTGAAGTTCTTTCAAGTATAAATGAGGCACCGAAGGAAAACTGTTCTATAAAATTCATTCTGGGAAAATGAGCTTAAAAAACATTTGCAGCAGAATATCTCTACAGAGGAATCTGGCAAAGTGATAACCTACATATTTTTGTTTTTTATATTCATAAATCAATTTCTCTCTCCCCCTTCACTCCAGACACTCAAACACAGGCACACACATGAATACTACAAGCCCTCTCTCTCAAGGTGGGGGTGGGGTATGACTGTAGATAATCTATACCTCTCTGGCACTTTCAATGGTATCTTTCATTGTTATACAAGCCTAAAGGATGTATGAAGCACCTGTTGGGTGCAAGGACTCTTTTGATTTCCAGACAGCACTTTCCATTTTGAAGTAGAGGGAGGTACATGAGCCTCCTCAGTGTGAAAGCACTGTTTTCAAATAGGCTCTATTATTCTCAAAATCTCAGGGAGGAAATGATTCGCCATCACACTGAGAACTATACATACATCATCTCTATCCCTCTCCTAAAGGCTAATACCATATTCTGTCCAAAGGGTCTTTTTAGGATTTATGTGAAATAGAACACTCAAGAGAATAAACTTGAAAGTTTACAATGTAAATGTCTAGTTATTAATTATGCAGAGAATCCACATCTCTCCCCAAATGTCAGGGAAAGTTCTCCTTTTTGCAAATTAGTATTTTAAAATATTTATGTATTTTTGGCTGCATCATCTTACTTGTGGTGTGTGGGCTCTCCAGTTGCGGATTTAGTTGCTTCGTGGCATGGAAGATCTTAGTTCCCCAAGTAGGGATTGAACATACTTCCCCTGCATTGGAAGACATACTCCTATCCACTGGACTACCAGGGAAATCCCTGCAAATTAGTTTCCTAATTGCATCTATTATAGAACTGGCACACCCCTCAGTTCAGTCAGTTTAGCCGCTCAGTTGTGTCCAACTCTTTGTGGCCTCATGGGCTGCAGCACACCAGGCTTCCTTGTCCGTCACCAACTCTCGGAGCTTACTCAAACTGATGTCCATCGAGTTGGTGATGCCATCTCATCCTCTGTCATCCCCTTCTCCTCCTGCCTTCAATCTTTCCCAGCATCAAATCTTATCAAATTAGTCAGTTTTTCACATCAGGTGGCCAAAGTATTGGAGTTTCAGCTCCAGCATCAGTCCTTCCAATGAATATTCAGGACTGATTTCCTTTAGAATGGACTTATTGGGTTTCCTTGCAGTCCAAGGGATTCTCAAGAGTCTTCTCCAACATCACAGTTCAAAAGCATCAATTCTTGGTGAGCAGCTTTCTTTTTAGTCCAACTCTCACATCCATACATGACTAGTGGAAAAACTAGAGCTTTGACTAGACAGACCTTTGTTGGCAAAGTAATGTCTCTGCTTTTTAATATGTTGTCTAGGTTGGTCATAACTTTTCTTCCAAGGAGAAAGTGTCTTTTAATTTCATGGTTGCAGTTACCATCTGCAGTGATTTCGGAGCCCCTCAAAATAAGGTCTGTCATTGTTTCCATTGTTTCTCTATCTATTTCCCATGAAGTGATGGGACTAGATGCCATGATCTCAGTTTTCTGAATGTTGAACTTTAAGCCAACTTTTTTACTCTCCTCTTTCACTTTCATCAAGAGGCTCTAGAGGTACACTTAGGAGTCATCTTAAATCTACTATCCTGACCATGTCTGCCCTTCATTTGGCTTGTGGTTGAGTGTATCTTACAGATTTCAAGTCTCTGAAAGCTCAGGTAAAGAGGCAGTCATAGAGAGTCCACATTACAGATGTTTTACAGCCCACCATTGCTTTGTTTTGGACTTCATCAGCAACATAAGAAAGCTTGAGAGCATGTAGGTGTTTTAGCAGCACACAACCAAGAAATTCTGAGGGAAGGCCCTAATCCAAAATGAACCTGTCAAAATTTTGCTCTGACCTTAGCTTCACTGCAGACACTCATTTCTCCTCTGTCACTTAAGCCAATGTGACCTGATATCTCAGTTTTACTGTTTCCTATATCAGTTGTGTTTATATTTTGAAAGAATGGTTATCTTCCAATGTTTGCCTCTTTATACTTATTTTAGCTTTGAGGCAGGCAGGTATTCCACTGGGTCTACATTTTCAAACTCTCAGCAAAAGCCACACAGGAGCTAATCTCTTCCAAAGAGATTCCAGAACTCTGTGTTGGCTATCAAACTCTCCAGACTATTGATAGGTATAAAGACACTTCAAACATTTTAATTATGTTAAGAAATTTGGAAGACATATTTTCTAATTGTGACTTAGTAAAAAGTCACCATGAGTGTATGCTATGTGTGCTAAATCACTTAGCTGTGTCCTTTGCATATGTCCTTCAGTATAACTCTTTGAGACCCTATGGTCTGTAGCCTGCCAGCCTCCCCTGTCTATGGGATTCTCCAGGCAAGAATACTGGAGTGGGTTGCTATGCCCTGCTCCAAGGGATCTTGACGATCCAAGGATCTAACCTGTGTCTCTTATGTCTCCTGCATTGGCAGGTGGATTCTTTACCACTAGGGCAATCTTGGAAGCCCCAAGTTACCAAAAGTGAACACTTTTTCACCTAAATAGTGATTACATCAAGTTAATCTATTTATCTATATTATAAAATAGGCATTGAAACAGCTAGAAAAATTGTGGTTCTGGGTTAATGCTTACGTCAGAAATGGACAGAAACAAAATCTTTTCTGTGTTTGTATGCCATTATTGATGCCCAATGAAAGAAGCAAACCAGAATTGCTTCTTACTCCTTTAGTCGACAGTTGCCTAGAAATAGTTGAGAAGTGCAAAAATCTTAAAGAAAAACTTAGAATAAGAAATACTTTTCAAAGAAAGAGACCTAGGTGAAGGTGATTAAGAGGTAAAGACTTTCAGTTACAAAATAAATAAGTCACAGGTTTGAAATATTCAGCAGCATGTGTTTTGAAGAGGCGGAAGAAACAGATATAAAATTGCCAACATTCGTCAGATTGTAGAGAAAGCCAGGGGTTCCAGAAAAACATCTACTTCTGCTTCCCTGACTATGCTAAAGCCTTTGAGTGTGGATCATAACAAAATGTGGAAAATTCTTAAAGAAATGGGAATGCCAGACCTCCTTGCCTGTCTCCTCAGAAGCCTGTACATGGGTCAAGANGTTCCAGAAAAACATCTACTTCTGCTTCCCTGACTATGCTAAAGCCTTTGAGTGTGGATCATAACAAAATGTGGAAAATTCTTAAAGAAATGGGAATGCCAGACCTCCTTGCCTGTCTCCTCAGAAGCCTGTACATGGGTCAAGAAGCAACAGTTAGAACCAGACATGGAACAATGGCCTGATTCAAAAATGGGAAAGGAATACTTCAAGCCTGTATACTGTTACCCAGATTAAATGTAGAATACAGCACGAAAAATGCCAGCCTGGATGACTCACAAACTAGAATCTAGATTACTGGCAGAAATATCAAGCAACATCAGGTATGCAGATAGTATCACTCTAATGGTAGAAAGAAAATAAGAACTAAAGAGCCTCTTGATGAGGGTGAAAGAGGAGAGTGAAAAAAACTGACTTAAAATTCAACATTCAAAAACTAAAATTATGGCATCTGGTCTCAGTGTATGTGTGTGTGTGTGTGTGTGTGTGTGTGTGTGTGTGTGTGCGTGCTTAGTCGCTCAGTTGTGTCCAACCCTTTGTCATCCCATGGACAGTAGCCCATCAGGCNTTGGTTACAACCCGTTGTACTTTGGCAGCACAGCTAGTATTATCATCCATGCATCTTGGACTCAATGAAGTTTTGGATTAATCCAATAAGTAAGAAGCAGAGGAGGAGGTTGATTTTCAGCCTTCATGTCTGAACTCTTTATACTATCCTTTCCAATTTCTTCTTTGACTCTTCTTTTGAAGTCTACGGAAAGAAAAAAGAAGCCAGACAGCAAGTTATGGAGACTCAGTTCAAGAACTGTTGGTGTTGTTGTTCAGCTGCACAGTCTTGTTCGACTCTTTGTAACCCCATGGACTGCAGCATGCCAGACTTCCTGTCCTTCATCATCTCCTGGAGTTACCTCAAACTCATGTTCGTTGAGGCAGTGATGTCATCCAACCATCTCATCCCAATTCGAGAACTGGGACTCATCAAAATTTAGCAAACATGTTTTGGCAGTTATGACACATGTTTTGAATAATGACTTAACTCTGAAGCAAATCTAATTACTTCCTTTGCCTAGACTGTATGTTCTTCAAGGGCAGATACAGCTTCTTACTAATCTTTGGCTCAAAGAGTAAAGTGCTCGCATGGAGTGGTTCATAAGCAATGCCTGTTGAATGAAATTATAGGGCAGATCTTGATTCTGGATAAACTGTGTTCTCTTTCCTGCAAGTTTACATAAAGGAGCCACAAAAATAGAATTTGTAAGTACCATGTTTCTGGTTCATAGTTCGGCAAGTCCTTCAATTCAGTTCAGTTTAGTTGTTCAGTTGCGTCTGACTCTTTGCAACCCCATGGACTGCAGCATGGCAGGCCTCCCTGTCCATCACCAACTCCTGGTGTTTACCCAAACTCATGTCCATTGAGTCGGTGATGCCATCCAACCATCTCATCCTCTGTCATCCCCTTCTTCTCCTGCCTTCTTTCCCAGCATCAGGGTCTTTTCAAATGAGTCAGTTCTTCATATCAGGTGGCCAAAGTATTGGAGTTTTAGCTTAAACATCAGTCCTTCCAATGAATACTTAGGACTGATCTTTAGGATGGGCTGGTTGGATCTCCTTGCAGTTCAAGGGACTCTCAAGAGTCTTCTCCAACACCACAGTTCAAAAGCATCAACTCTTCTGCACTCAGATTTCTTTATAGTCCAACTCTCACATCCATAAATGACCACTGGAAAAACCATAACCTTGACTAGAAGGACCTTTGTTGGCAAAGTAATGTCTCTGCTTTTTAATGTGCTATCTAGGTTGGTCATAACTTTCCTGCGAAGGAATATTCATCTAATTTCATGGCTGCAGTCATCATCTGCAGGGATTTTGGAGCCCCCCAAAATAAATTCAGCCACCGTTTCCACTCTTTCCCCATTTATTTGCCATGAAGTAATGGGACAGGATGCCATGATCTTTGTTTTCTGAATGTTGAGCTTTAAGCCAACTTTTTCACCCTCCTCTTTCACTTTCATCAATGGCTCTTTAGTTCCTCTTCACTTTCTGCCATAAGTGTGGTGTCATCTGCATATCTGAGGTTATTGATATTTCTCCCAGCAATCTTGATTCCAGCTTGTGCTTCATCCAGCCAGGTGTGTCTCATGATGTACTCTGCATATAAGTTAGATAAGCAGGGTGATAATATACAGCCTTGATGTACTCCTTTTCCTATTTGGAATCAGTCTGTTGTTCCATGTCCAGTTCTAACCACTGCTTCCTGACCTGCATACAGATATCTCAAGAAGCAGGTCAGGTGGGCTGGTATTCCCATCTCTTTCAGAATTTTCCACAGTTTATTGTGATCCACACAAAGGTTTGGCATAGTCAATAAAGCAGAAATAGACTTTTTTCTGGAACTCTTGCTTTTTTGATGATCCAACAGATGATGGCAATTTGATCTCTGGTTCCTCTGCCTTTTCTAAAGCCCTTAACAGTAGAGTATTTGGTTGTCAACTTGCCAGAGGGTGTTTAGGCATCATGTAAAAGAAATGAAGAACTGTGTTACTACCAGGTGGATTACAGAGGAGTGAGCCACCAATTGAGCTATCTTGCGAAATGCTTATTATGTTTTTTTTTTAGCCTAAATGATGTTCTTAGTAGTTTCCTTTACAGATGTTCAGAGAGCTCTTTCATATTCTCTTTCATGTCATCAAGACATTTTGCTAAATCTCATCTAGCTGCATTTTTATCCAGGGAAATCTTCAACTGTGTGGGAACTCAGTCTCTTCACAGTGAGAAAAGTGCAGCTTCATTTGATAAGAAGGAGGATATTGGCAAACACAGCAAAAAAATCTAGTTAATCACAAATTTTAACCACTATCTAGTTGACATGTGCCTGCTGTGCTAATTGCTTCATTACTTAATTATGCAAAAAATAATAGCATCCGCAGCAAACATAGCCCATGAAGCATTATTAAAATACAAAGAAACATGGTCTAGATTCTTTAGCACAAGCATAAATATTTCATAATGAGGAAGAATGCTTATTATATAACAGTAACGAAGATTTTGCAGCTAGCTTGAGTTCTTCCTTTCACTAAACATCCATAATGATATTATGTGCCTTGACTTCCGTTGTGAGTGGTTGTAATCTTGGATATTGTCCAAATTCCCACTACCCAAAGTAAAAAAAATTTTTAGGGCATTGTTGCATATCCCTTCTCTAACCGATAATTTCTGATCACTGTGTATTTGCTAAATATATCAGTGAATAAATAAACCCGTCAATCAAGAGAATAGCTGTAGAATTAGAAGTGAGGCCCAGAAACCACTTTACTCAAACAGAAGATAGAAACTTCTGAAATAGAAAGACCACAGCTGTGTTTTCAAGCTTAATAATAAATAAATGCCTTTAGTCCACAAATTTATTTTTAAATAAACATATCCATCCCTGGGCTAGCAAACAAATATTGTCATTTGAAGCCTTCATGTTCTATTGTTTTAAATGTTTTTGAAACTCTGAGTTGTTCTTGGAGAGTCTAGTTTAAGAGTCATCCAAGAAATTCAGTTTCATTATTTTTCTTTTTCCCTTAAACTCAAAAACAATATTTTACCCTTGCAATTATATTCACCATTCACAGCTCTTAAATTGCACGGTTTAAAAATTCAAAGATATAATTGAAGCTCAAATACTTAAAACTGTTAAAGATACTATGAAGAAAAATTTTACTAACCCAAATATAATTTTTTAAAAATCTCAAGTATCATAAAAATGGAGGCATCCCTGGAATAAAAATATATGCTCCAATTGTCTATTCTGAGGAAGGTAACAAACACTCATCTTATTATCTAATCTCTGTTGTATTTTCATTCTTTCACATTTTAACAAAGAAGCAGTTTTTATAATGTTCATAACATCTTCTGGCTCTCAGGATAAGGAGAATAAGATACTATCTTTGCCCTCAAACTTTATAATGAGACACTAATAATCTTGACAAGTCAAGGTAACACCCACAGCCAGTACTCAGTCCTTCCAATGAGTCTCTAGATGAGATATGCTGATTCTTATCCTAGCCAATTGAATGTTTAGTGTTATTTTATCCATTCATTTCTCTGTTATATCACACAGTTTTTGAATATTAATATATTTATGAATGATCTGCTCTAGAATCTAGGGCTATAGATGTGAACCAGACAGGCAAATTTATGAAACAATAAACTTAAATGTCATGAGTATTTTTAGCAGGGAAGTAGAAGGTATTAGAGTCCAGCTAGCAGGAGGATTTAACCTGGTTTGAGGGGTTGGGAAATTCCCTGTTAAGGAATGATATCAATAAATAGATCCTGAGGATCAAAAAGGATAATACAAGTAAAGAACAAGTAAGTCTATTTCAGGATAAGACAGTAGCATCATGTGGCCAAGATGTGAGGAAGAGGTGCTATGAGGTACTTTTGTAGCAAATTCCAAAATTGCTGATATCCAGATCTGGAGGTTGGGGAGCAGCCTGAGGTGAGGGTGGACTGGGGGGAGTTGAGAGTCGTGAGATCTCAACATGGACAGACTTCACCCTATGGCTCTGCTGCTGCTAAGTCCCTTCAGTCGTGTCCGACTCTTCGCAACCCCATAGACCGCAGCCTACCAGGCTCCTCTGTCCATGGGATTTTCCAGGCAAGAGTACTGAAGTGGGGTGCCATTGCCTTCTCTGTCACTCTATGGCTAGTGGGAAGCTATTACAGGGTTTTAGGTAGGGTGGTAACATGGTCATTTTTGTAATTTTAAAGTTTCACTTTGGCTGCAAAGTGAGTAGACAGGAGGCGAGCAAGAGAAAAATGTGAGGAGTCTCTTAGGAGTTACAAGAAGTGTCAGATGAGGAATGATGGTGGCAGTAAGTTATGGTGGATAGTTCTGGGAGCTCTCTGGGGTTCATTTAACAGACCAGGTGAAGAACAGGATGTGGCAAATAAGTTGAGGTCTATCATGAGCATAACACCCAGGGTTCTGGATTGAGCAGCTAGTGTATATGGTACCAATCCCTGTGTCAGGAAACATGGTGAATGGAGCAGTTCAGTATTGGTCTTACTAAGTAAGAAATGTGTTTGAGACATTCAAGAAGGGACAGAATTGAAAAGTAATACTATCCAATGCTTGGATCAAATTTTAGTGTGTTTACAGCATGTTTTCTCACTTAAACTTATAAACAAAATCTTGATGTAAAAAGGCATTATAATGAGTATTGTTATTCAATTAATGTTTGTTACGGCTTGTGTAATACCCACTTTTTATGAACAAAGAAACCGAGGCCCAGAGTTGGAAAGCATTTCTTACCAAAGGCTGGATTATAAGTCTAGAATTTGTAGCTTTAAATTTTGTAGTCTATCTATTAGATCAATATTACATTGTCTAAAATAAAAAAGATTCTAAAAATGTCAATCATGGCAATATTAGGTACTATTTAGAAAGTTGACTCTATCTTTATAACTATATATTTTCATGCATCTATGATAATTTATTTTCCTTATGTTAAATAGCTTCAAAATGCATGCCCCATGCTCATATTTGAAATCCTTGCTATGTTACTCAATATAAAACTTAACATATTCTCTAGAGAATATAAGGTTGATATAACTTCAGGCTATAGATTTTCTTGACCATAATGTGAAAGTTGCTATTTTGTCAGAAGAGACTACCTAGTTTTTTCATTTATACCATATGATAAATTCAGAGTAGTAAAATGGTTGAGAACATGGGCTATAGAATTAAATTCTCTGGGTTCCAGTCTTGGGCCCACAGTCTCCAGGTAATTTTGATAAAGCACTTAAATTTTCTTAACTTCAATTTCTTCATCTGTAAAGAGAGAAATAACAGCCCTCATGAGTTCTAGGGGAGAATTAAATGAGATAATTCCAATAACCCTGTGCTTACTTAAGTTTGATTCTAATATTACAGCATTGCCATAGGAAACAGCATGTTTATTGCTCTTTCTTGACCATCCATTAAATTCTAGCATTAGAGTTGGTCTCTCTTTATATAAATACATTGCAGATTCAGGTTGGGTTTTAATGTGCTTGAAAAATGATTTTCTTTGCATTGATAAATAGCTTCCTCTAACAGACTAGTCTAGTCTAGTCTAACAGATTAACAGACTAGTCTCTTCAGGTCTACCTGCCAAGTTTGCCAAAAAACAGAAATTTTATAATGCTTCTTTCCACAGCTCCAGGGAAAGAGCAACTAATTCTAAGAGCAAATTGCCAATTAATTTAAAATGAAAGAGAGACATCCTTAACCCTACTGCCTCTCAATTTCTCTTTTCTCTGAGAAGGAAAAAGACATTTCTCCCAATACTTGAAATGACAATAAATCAAAATTTTATCTATGTGATTTACATTGGATAATCAAGCCTGTAAGTGTGCTGTTACAAATGGAATTATTTTTCTTGTAGCTTGACTAACAGTTTAAGATTCTCTGCAGGTTTTAAAGTCTCTCCTTATACAAAAATTGGAAAGTCACATTAATGTAGTGAAATAAAATGAGTCCTGGTCAGTGATGGGGTAATCCTGGTGTCTCTTTGCAAATAGACTATAGACAGCCAATCAGTGATGTGAGGTGAGGTGAAGTCACTCAGTCATGTCCGACTCTTTGCAACCCCATAGACTGTAACCTATTAGGCTTCTCTGTCCATGGGTCTCCAGGCAAGAATACTGGAGTGGACTGCCATTTCCTTCTCCAGGGGATCTTCCTGATTCAGGGATCAAACCCGGGTCTCCTGCATCAAAGGCAGGCACTTTAACCTCTGAGCCACCAGGGAAGCCAGTAGATGGCAGCTAATCAGCAGACTCCAAGAAGGAGAGTTCTTCTTAGTTCAAAGGCTACCTCTAAAGGTAGCAGATGAACATTGGGGTACACGTGTCTGTTTCATTTCTCGTTTTCTCAGTGTGTATGCCCAGCAGTGGGATTGCTGGGTCGTACGGTAGTTCTACTTCTAGTTTTTTAAGGAATCTCCATACTGTTCTCCATAGTGGCTGTACTAGTTTGCATTCCCACCAGCAGCGTAAGAGGGTTCCATTTTCTCCACACCCTCTCCAGCATTTATTGCTTGCAGACTTTCGGATAGCAGCCATTCTGACTGGTGTGAAATGGTACCTCATTGTGGTTTTGATTTGCATTTATCTGATAAATGAGTGATGTTGAGCATCTTTTCATGTCTTTGTTAGCCAACTTCTTTGGAGAAATGTCTGTTTAGTTCCTTGGTCCATTTTTTGATTGGGTCATTTATTTTTCTGGATTTGAGCTGCAGGAGTTGCTTGTATATTTTTGAGATTAATTCCTTGTCGGTTGCTTCATTTGCTATTTTTTTCTTCCATTCTGAAGGCTGTCTTTTTACCTTGCTTTAAGTTTCCTTTGTTGTGCAGAAGCTTTTAATTTTAATTAGGTCTCATTTGTTTATTTTTGCTTTTATTTCCAATTTTCTGAGAGGTGGATCATAGAGGATCCTGCTGTGATTTATGTCGGAAAGTGTTTTGCCTATGTTCTCTTCTAGGAGTGTTATAGTTTCTGGTCTTACACTTAGATCTTTAATCCATTTTGAGTTTATTTTTGTGTATGGTGTTAGAAAGTGTTCTAG
>SJYW01043724.1:0-63768 GCA_006410735.1 Raphicerus campestris
CCAGGAGATGGTGGTGAACAGGGAGGCCTGGTGTGCTGCGATTCATGGGGTCGCAAAGAGTTGGACACGACTGAGCAACTGAAGTGAACTGAACTGAATTGATTGTGCAAATATCACCATCATTCCTCTCCAGAGTTCTTCCTCTTGCATAACTGTAACTCTGCACTCATTAAATAATAACTTCTCATGACTCAGGCTCTGGTAAACAGCAGTCTACTCTTTGTTACTATAAGTTCAGGTTTTTGTTTGTTTTTATTATTATATGTTCCACATATAAGTAAGAAAATATAATATTTTTCTTTCTCTATCTGATTTATTTCACTTAGCATAATGTCCTTAAGGTGTACTAATATTGTTACAAATGGTGAGATTACCTTTTTGTGAATAATATTCTATTACACATAATTAGCTATTATGAATAATTCTGTAATGATCATGGGGTGCTGATCTCTTGAAGATAGTTGATTGCATTTTCTTCAGATATATATGTAGGAGCAGGATTGCTGAACCATGTTTTCCTTGGTTCAGGCTATACCTGTTTATTTTCCTACCTAGAGTACATAAAAGTTTCCTTTTTTTACAGTCTCTCCAACATTGTTTCGTGTCTTTTTGATAATAGCCATTCTAACAAGTGTGAGGTGATAGCACATTGTAGTTTTGATTTGAATTTCCTTGATGATTAGCCAAGTTGAGCATCTTTCCATGTGCCTGTGGGCCATTTATATGTCTTCGGGGAAATGTCTGATCAATTCCCTTGCCTTTTTTTAAAAAAAATATGATTGTTTATTTGTTTATTTTTTTTTTACTATTCAGTTGTGTGCATTCTTTATACATTTTGAATATTAATTTCTTATCAGATAGATCATTTGTAAATATTTTTTCTCAAACTGTAGTGTACCTTTTAATTATATGGATTTCTTCTTTTGCTGTGCAGAAGCTTTTTTGTTTCATGCAGTGTCACTTGTTTACTTTTGCTTTTCTTACTTGTGCTTTTAATGTCATATCCAAAAAATTTTTGCTAAGACCAATTTCAAGGAGCTTTTAACCTATGTTTTATTTTAGTAGTTTTACAGTTCTGAGTCCTATGCTTAGGCTTTTACCCATTTTGAGTAAATTTTTGTAAGTTGTGTAAGTCTAATTTCTTTCTTTTGCATGTGAATACACAGTTTTCCCAACACCGTTTACTATAGAGACTATCTTTTCCCCATTGAATACTCTTGGCTTTCTTATCGAATATTAGTTGACCATATACACATAGATTCAGGCTTCCCAGGTGGTGCTAGTGGTAAAGAACTTGCCTGCCAATGCAGGAGATGTAAGAGTCGTGAGTTCAATCCCTGGGTCGGGAAAATTCCCTGGAGGAGGGCATGGCAACCCAGTATTCTTGCCTGGAGAATCTCATGGACAGAGGAGCCTGGTGAACTATTGTCCCTAGGGTTTCATCAGATTTGGACATTACTGAAGCAAACTAGCAAACACGCATGTAGATTTGATTCTGGGCTCTTGATTCTATTCCATTGGTCTTTATGTCTGTTTTTATGCCAGTACCATGTGGTTCTGATTGCTCTAACTTTGTAATAAAGTTTGAAATCTGGGAGTGTGATGCCTCTGTTTTGTTCTTCTATCCCAGGGATTGCTTTGAGTATTCAGGGTCCTTTGTGGTCTCATACAAATTTTAAGATTATTTTTTATACATCTGTGAAAAATACCATGGGAATATTGATATGGATTTCACTGAATCTATAAATGATTTTGGGTAGTATGGGCATTTTAACAATATAAATTCTTCCCAAACACGAACATGGAATATTTTTCTACTTGTTTGTGTCTTCCTCATCAGTTAGATAGTAGTCAGTGTATACATCTTTTACCTCTTTGATTAAATTTATTCCTAGATATTTTCTCTTTTACTCTTAGATATTTTATTATTTTCACTTTATTATAAATGAGATTTTTACAATATCATAAAAATAATTTTCATCTTTTCAGATAATTTGTTGTTAGCAGGTAGAAACAATTGATTTTTATATGCTTATTTTGTATCCTGCAAATTTAGTGAGTTTGTTTATCAGTTCTAACAGGTCTATTGTGGAGTCTTTAGGGTTTTCTATCATGTCATCTGCAAATAGAGACATTTTTATTCTTCCTTTCTGTGTTCTCACCTTCTTTCTTCTTCTTCTCACCTTCTTCTTTTTCTTCTTCTTCATCTCACCTACTTCTTCTTCTTCTTCTTCTTCTTCTTCATCTTCTTCTTCTTCTTCTCACCTTCTTCTTCTTGTTCTCACTTTCCTCNGCCTTCATAAACTGGATTTTCTGTCACTTATAGCCAAATGAACTTTTAACTGAAACCCTTTAAGTCACCAATATTCTAGGGGGAAAAATATCCACCATTATGACTTGTAATTTAACATGAACAAAGTATTATATATCAGTCCAAGTTCAGCAATCATCAGGAAATACTGATTGTACTGCCTAAATCCTTTCAGGATATCATCAAGGAGCATCTATCCTGCTATTTCAGGATTCTCTTAGATTTGTGTTGGGTTAATTTAATTAATGAGTTATAAGTCAAAATCAAGATAGGAGGGAAAAACATCAGCAATCTCAGATATGTGGATGATACCTCTCTAATGGCAGAAAGCCAAGAGGAACTAAAGAGCCTCTTAATGAGAGTGAAGGAGGAGAGTGAAAGAGCCGGCTTCAGACTATTGAAAAAACTAAGATCATGGCATCTGGTCCTATTACTGCACAGCAAATGGAAGGGGAAAAGGTAGAAGTAGTGACAGATTTCCTCTTCTTGGGCTCCAAAATCACTGCGGAGAGTAACTGCAGCCATGAAATAAAAAGACAATTGCTTCTTGTCAGGAAAGCGATTGCAAACTTAATGTGTGTTGAAAAGCAGAGACATTTACTCTGCCGACAAAGGCCCGTATAGTCAAGGCTATGGTCCCAGTGGTCACATACAGTTGTGAGAACTGGACCATAAAGAAGGAGGAACACCAAAGAATTGATGCCTTCGAACTGGAGAAGACTCCTGAAAGTCCCTTGGACAGCAAAGAGATCAAACCAGTCCATCTTAAGGGAGAAAGACCTTGGATACTCACTGGAAGGACTGATGCTGAAGCTGAAACTCCAGTACTTTGGCCACCTCATGTGAAGAGTTGACTCATTGGAAAAGACTCTGATGCTGGGAGGGATTGGGGACAGGAGGAGAAGGGGACGAACATGGATGAGATGGCTGGATGGCATTACGGACTCGATGGACGTGAGTCTGAGTGAACTCCAGGAGATGGTGGTGAACAGGGAGGCCTGGTGTGCTGCGATTCATGGGGTCGCAAAGAGTTGGACACGACTGAGCAACTGAAGTGAACTGAACTGAATTGATTGTGCAAATATCACCATCATTCCTCTCCAGAGTTCTTCCTCTTGCATAACTGTAACTCTGCACTCATTAAATAATAACTTCTCATGACTCAGGCTCTGGTAAACAGCAGTCTACTCTTTGTTACTATAAGTTCAGGTTTTTGTTTGTTTTTATTATTATATGTTCCACATATAAGTAAGAAAATATAATATTTTTCTTTCTCTATCTGATTTATTTCACTTAGCATAATGTCCTTAAGGTGTACTAATATTGTTACAAATGGTGAGATTACCTTTTTGTGAATAATATTCTATTACACATAATTAGCTATTATGAATAATTCTGTAATGATCATGGGGTGCTGATCTCTTGAAGATAGTTGATTGCATTTTCTTCAGATATATATGTAGGAGCAGGATTGCTGAACCATGTTTTCCTTGGTTCAGGCTATACCTGTTTATTTTCCTACCTAGAGTACATAAAAGTTTCCTTTTTTTACAGTCTCTCCAACATTGTTTCGTGTCTTTTTGATAATAGCCATTCTAACAAGTGTGAGGTGATAGCACATTGTAGTTTTGATTTGAATTTCCTTGATGATTAGCCAAGTTGAGCATCTTTCCATGTGCCTGTGGGCCATTTATATGTCTTCGGGGAAATGTCTGATCAATTCCCTTGCCTTTTTTTAAAAAAAATATGATTGTTTATTTGTTTATTTTTTTTTTACTATTCAGTTGTGTGCATTCTTTATACATTTTGAATATTAATTTCTTATCAGATAGATCATTTGTAAATATTTTTTCTCAAACTGTAGTGTACCTTTTAATTATATGGATTTCTTCTTTTGCTGTGCAGAAGCTTTTTTGTTTCATGCAGTGTCACTTGTTTACTTTTGCTTTTCTTACTTGTGCTTTTAATGTCATATCCAAAAAATTTTTGCTAAGACCAATTTCAAGGAGCTTTTAACCTATGTTTTATTTTAGTAGTTTTACAGTTCTGAGTCCTATGCTTAGGCTTTTACCCATTTTGAGTAAATTTTTGTAAGTTGTGTAAGTCTAATTTCTTTCTTTTGCATGTGAATACACAGTTTTCCCAACACCGTTTACTATAGAGACTATCTTTTCCCCATTGAATACTCTTGGCTTTCTTATCGAATATTAGTTGACCATATACACATAGATTCAGGCTTCCCAGGTGGTGCTAGTGGTAAAGAACTTGCCTGCCAATGCAGGAGATGTAAGAGTCGTGAGTTCAATCCCTGGGTCGGGAAAATTCCCTGGAGGAGGGCATGGCAACCCAGTATTCTTGCCTGGAGAATCTCATGGACAGAGGAGCCTGGTGAACTATTGTCCCTAGGGTTTCATCAGATTTGGACATTACTGAAGCAAACTAGCAAACACGCATGTAGATTTGATTCTGGGCTCTTGATTCTATTCCATTGGTCTTTATGTCTGTTTTTATGCCAGTACCATGTGGTTCTGATTGCTCTAACTTTGTAATAAAGTTTGAAATCTGGGAGTGTGATGCCTCTGTTTTGTTCTTCTATCCCAGGGATTGCTTTGAGTATTCAGGGTCCTTTGTGGTCTCATACAAATTTTAAGATTATTTTTTATACATCTGTGAAAAATACCATGGGAATATTGATATGGATTTCACTGAATCTATAAATGATTTTGGGTAGTATGGGCATTTTAACAATATAAATTCTTCCCAAACACGAACATGGAATATTTTTCTACTTGTTTGTGTCTTCCTCATCAGTTAGATAGTAGTCAGTGTATACATCTTTTACCTCTTTGATTAAATTTATTCCTAGATATTTTCTCTTTTACTCTTAGATATTTTATTATTTTCACTTTATTATAAATGAGATTTTTACAATATCATAAAAATAATTTTCATCTTTTCAGATAATTTGTTGTTAGCAGGTAGAAACAATTGATTTTTATATGCTTATTTTGTATCCTGCAAATTTAGTGAGTTTGTTTATCAGTTCTAACAGGTCTATTGTGGAGTCTTTAGGGTTTTCTATCATGTCATCTGCAAATAGAGACATTTTTATTCTTCCTTTCTGAATTTTGTGCCTTTCATTTACTTTTCTTGCCAAATTGCTACTAGAAATTCCAGTACTATATCGAATAGGAGTGGTGAGAGTGGGGACCCTTTTCTTATTCCTGACCTTAGCTGAAAAGCTTTAATAGTTTTACCATTGAGTATGATGTTAGCTGTGAATTTGTCATATATGGCCTTCATTATGTTGAGGTACACTCCTACTACATCCAAGCTGTTCAGAGCTTTTAGTATGAAAGAATGCTGAATTTTGTTAAATGCTTTCTCTGCATACACTGAGATTATCATATGATGTTTATATTTCATTCTACTAATGTATGTCACATTTGTTGATTTTCATATCCTCACATCAGAGAGATAAATCCCACTTGATCATGGTGTATGGTGCTTTGAATGTATTGTTAAATTTGGTTTGCTAGTATTTTGTTGGGAATTTTTATAAATATACTCACTGGGGATATTGGCTTGTGGTTTTCTTTTCTTGTACATCTTTACCTGGCTTTGACATTAGGATAATGTTGGTCTCATAAAGTGAATTTGGGAGTGTTTCCCTCTCTTCAATTTTTTGGAAAATCTTGAGCAGGATTGTTATTCATTCTTCTTTGAATGTTTGGTAGAATTAAATTGTGAGGTCAGCTTTTATTTGGGAAAATTTTTATCTCTCCAATTCTGAAGCATAAATTCTATAGGTAAAGTATTTTTGCCTGTTTTTTTTTTTCTTTCAGTATCTTGTATATACCATCCCACCCTCTTTTGGCCTGCAGGATTTCTGCTGAAAAATCCACTAATGGCCTTAAGGAGGTTTCCTTGTATGTAACAAGTCACTTTTCTTTTGTTGTTTTCAAGATTATCTGTGTCTTAACCTTTAGACAATTTAAATAAAATATACCTCAGCATGGATGCTTATTTCCATTCCATTAAGATTGATTTCTGGAAATTTGTCTTGTTCTTTTGTTTGGAATATATTCTCCCACTTGTTTATTTTCTTTGACTGTGTTGGTTTTTGGGCATTAGGTAAAACAGCTATTTCTCCTAGTCTTGACAGACTGGCCTCATGTAGGAGATGAACTTCATGAATCAGCTCAGCTTGAGCTCCTGGTTGCCTTTCAAATCTTTCTATTTGTCTAAGGTGGTATCTTTGTTCTTAGTGACTCCTGGTAATAATATCACCATGACTTTTCAGAATCCCAAATGCTTGGGAATGCCTACATTCTTGTTCAGGCTCTTAAAGGACTACTACTTGACTACTTCTTCAGCTTCCTGAGGCAGGCTAATTATTAAAAGAAGTTCAGCTTTTAGGATGCAAGTGGGAATGTCAGAACCTTAGATATACAGCTTGGCCTCTATCAGGGGGAAACCAAGAGCTGGGTGTTTGTGCTTACTCACTTAGTCCTAAGCCAGAGGGAATAGCCATTGGAATGCTTATATACTCATATATAACCCCCTCTTTATTTGTGTGTTTCCTAAGGGATTTGTGAATGCCAAGTCCAATCATCTTCCAGAAATACGTAATTTGGAAGTTCATTCCCAGCGTGGCAGCCACAACAGTTAAGGTGCTATATTTATGGAAAGATACCTTCCAAGAAGAAGCTGGATATTTGATTTTACTGTCAGAGAGAGCCAGTGGGAGAAGGTAGGATACATGGCTACCAGCTCTTTCCGGCTCCTAAGAGGATCATAGTCAGCTCTCACATGCAGGCTGATTAGAAGCCGGACCCTCAGGCAACAGCTGGCAAAGTATGCAAACTTCTTTCAGGGAAAACCTGGAAAATTGGTGTTTTTGCTATTCCCTCTGTGCTTAGCCTGGGGATATAGTTTCAGGAAGTGTTTATGCACCCACTTAAAAACTGATTCTTTATTTAATATGATTAATATGGTCATGTGGGGATAGTGAGTGCCAAGACCCATTGGCTATCAAAGATAGGAAGACTCATCCCTTGGGTGGAAGCTTTAAAAGTTGGGGTGCTGTGTGCACAAGCTCCTTCCAAGGAAAAAAAGCTAGTTACTTGTTTTTGTTGGAGTAAACTTGAGAAAGAAGGTGGTAAACATGCCTACCAGTTCTTTCAGGCTTCAGGGAGCATCTCAGTCAGCTCTCAGGTAGGGGTTCATAACAAGCTGATTGTAAAGTTGTAGCTGGTAAAGTATGCAGTCATAACTCTTTCAGGGAAAAACTGAGATACTGGCATTTCATTCTTGCTTCATCTGCACTGCACTGTTTGGGTAGAAGATAGCAGCAGGATGTGTTCATATGCCCTTTAACAACTATTTCTTTCTTTGCTATGATTTTATGGGACTCAAATGCTGAGCCTTGTTGGTTCTCAGAACTAGATGATTTGAGTGTCAGCCTTAAAAAATTGAACACTAAGAGGGAATTGGGCTTCCCTGTTGGCTCAGAAGGTAAAGAATCCACCTGTAATGCAGGAGACCTGGATTCAGTCCCTGGACTGGGAGGATCCCCTGGAGGAGGGCATGGCAACCCACTCCAGTATTCTTGCCTGGAGAATCCCCATGGACAGAGGAGCCTGATGGGCTACAGTCCACGGGGGTAGCAAAGAGTTGGACATGACTGAGCAACTAAGAACACAAGAGGGGATTAAGATAGCAGATTAAGAGGATATAGGGCTCAGCTCTCTCCACAAACACATCAAATACACTTATATCTGTAACAATTCTTATGAGTAACTGTAAACTGGAAAAAGAATTTCCATACAACAAAGGCTGTAAGAAAGATACACACATGAGACTTCATTGGTGGTCCAGCAGTTAAGACTCTGTACTTCCAATGCCGGGTGCAATCCCTGGCTGGGGAACTAAGATCCCACATGCTGTGCAGTGCAGCCAAAAATTTTAAAAAAATAAAAATTTTTAAAAAAGATAAGTAGACATTTAATTGGGCAGGATGGAAAGACAAGCATTGGGTCAGGATTTTCCCCTGGGAGGGGACTAAGAGGAAAAAGGAGATTGCACAGGTGGACAATGGAGAGTGAGTGGATTGAGCCACAGACTGGATGTCCCAGTCCTAGGGACCTATGCATGGGAGACAAGCACCCTTGGCTGCTTGGAGAATCACTGAGACAGATAAAAATGCTTAGACTCCACTCATGAGGAGTGTGTAGGTACTGGCTTGTCACCAGACAGGGTGGAGAGAGGTGTGTCCTAGTGGCTTCTACCTCACTGCACTCCTCAATCCAAACTTGAACAAAAACTCACTCCATGCCACAGCTTAGCACTGAATCTCTGGTGGCTAGGGCCTGGGAAAATAGTCTAGAAACAGAGGTGGCTTAGAGGACCAAGGTGTGGTCCAGGAGAGACAGCAGTGGCCATGGTTGGTGCTTGCTCAAACAGAACTGCAGAAACAGCCCAGACTTCTGACTGCCATGCAGCCATGTGAATTCCCACAATCACATGCCTGTCCCCTAGTCCCAGCCAAGTGAATGTTCCAGTCAAGGTCCCTCCATGCCACAACCTAACACTAGATCTAGGACAACCACAAGATGGGAAATGACATGATGTTTGTCTGAGTCTGAGCAGAACTACAGATATCTACACAGGCAGACAATCAGACTACAGTAAGCACACAAATCCCACTTGGGTCAACGGCCCCAGTGCAGGAAGAAGGAAAAACACACAAAGTAAACAGAACCAGTTTGAACCTGATCTTCAGGGCTTCCATTCTAACAATTTGGGAGAAGAACTTGCCCCTAACAGAGTGATAACAGTCACTGAGCAGAAAGGAAATCATGCCTCACATCCTGTAAAGACTCTAGATCTTCTATAATAAGCCATACCCCCTACCAAAGTGATAGTGATCAGGACATGATGAGGAAAGATGTGACTGGTGTCAACCTCAAATCCATTCCTCACACCAGGAGCATTGGGCATATGCAGTCTACACAGGGACACTCTCACATAAGAACAACTCTTCAAGATCACAATAGATAACTGTTTCACCTAAATTCTTAGAGACAGAGAAAGTTAAGTAGAATAAAAAGTCAGAGGAGCTACACTCAATTGAAAGAGCAAGAGAAAATCTTTGAAAAAATAGTGAAACTGATAATCTTTCTTCTAGACAATAAATTTAAACATTGATAATTAAAATGACAAGTGAATTAAGATAAAGAATTGATCTAAGCATAGATCATTTTAACAAATAACTTAGTAACTATAAAGAAGACCCAATCAAAAATAGATGACATAAAAAATGACATAAAAAAATTCCTGACATAAAAAGCACTCTAGAAGCAATGAATGACAGAAAAGAATGCATAAGTGATCTGGAAGATAGAGTAATGGAAATTACCTAATCAGAACAGCAAACAAAAGGACCATTTTTTTTTACATGAAAGCAACATATGAGATCTATGGAATAATATAAAATGTGCCAAAATTAGCATCATAAGATTTCCAGAAGGAGGAGAGAGAGAAAGGGATAAAAAACATATTTGAAGAAATTATGGCTGAAAGCTTCCCAAACCTATAGAAAGAAACAGATACCCAGATACAAGAAGCACAGAGAACCCACACAGACCCACAGCAAGACACATTATAGTTAGAATGATAAAATATAAAGATAAAGAGAGAAATCTAAAGGAAGCAAGAGAATAATGAACAGTCATACACAAGGGAATCCCCATAATGTTTTAGCTTATTTCCCTGCAGAAACTTTGCAGGCCAGAAGGGAGTGGCATGATATATTCAAAAAGTCCTAAAAGGGAAAAACTTGCAATCCACAATACTCTACCCAGCAAGATGATCATTTAGAATAGAAGGAGAAATTTAAAAAAAAACAACAAAAAACTTCTGAGTTGAGCAACAGTTAATAAATTCAGCAATCTACCTTAAAATAAATGTTACAGGATCTTCTCTAAATGGAAAAGAAGTAAGAATCTATATGAAAGGAAAAGTTATAATAGGAAAGGTAAATATATAGTAAGAATAGAAGATCACTTAAGCCAGAACATATAGTCAAAGACAAAAAAATTTCAAAAATAAATATAACTATAACAAACAGTAAAGGTATAAGCATGAAGATGTAAAATATGACATCAAAAACACAAAATATGGTAGAGGGGAATAAAAATTTAGATCTTTTAGGATGTTTTTTTGAACTTAAATGACTATCTGTATGAAGCAAGTAACTATAATTATGGGTGAACATATGTTAACCCCATGGTAACCACAAATAAAAAACTTCCAATAGATATAGAAAATAGATTACACAAGAATGAAACCCAAGCATACTACAAAAGAAAACAATTAAACCACAATGGGAGGGAAAAAAAGATGAACAGAGAGGAACTACAAAAACAACTGGAAGACAAATAATAAAATGGCAATGCTGCTGCTGCTAAGTCGCTTCAGTCATATCTGACTTTGTGCGACCCCATAAGTGGCAGCCCATCAGGCTCTCCTGTCCCTGGGATTCTCCAGGCAAGAACCCTGGGGTGGGTTGCCATTTCCTTCTCCAATGCATGAAAGTGAGAAGTGAAAGTGAAGTCGCTCAGTCATGTCCGACTCTTAGCGACCCCATGGACTGCAGCCTACCAGGCTCCTCCATCCATGCGATTTTCCAGACAAGAGTACTGGAGTGGGGTGCCATTGCCTTCTCCAAAATGGCAATAAGTACATAAATATCAACAATTACTTTAAAAGTCAGTGGACTAACTACTCTGATCAAATGACATACGGTATGTTGGTTGTATTAAAAAACAAGACCCTTCAATAAGCTGCCCTCAAGAGACTCCAGTGTCAAAGACACACACATACTAAAAATTAGGGGATGGAAAAAATATATTTTATGCAAACAAATGAGAAGAAAGCAGAGGTAGCAATACTCAGACAAAACAGACTTTAAAACAAAAGCTACAATGAAAGACAAAAAAGAGCATTATATAATGATAAAAGAATCAATACAAGAAGAGAATTTTACACTTATATATGTTAACATATATAAACTCAATACAGGAGTACCAAAATATATAAAGCAAATACTAACAGACAAATAGAAAACTGACAATAATGTGATTATAGTGGGAAAATTTAACATTCCACTGACACTAAAGGACAGGCCATCCAGATGGAAAATCCATAAGGCAGCAGTAGTCGTAAATGACACAATCATATATGTAAAATAGATGTAATGTCATACATATACATATGATATATACATATATATGTCATATGTAAATATATGACATGTATATATAACATTACATCTATTTTTAAAAAGCAGAATACATAATCTTTTCACGTTCACATGGAATGTTCTCCAAGATAGATCACATACTAGGTTGCAAAACAAGCCTCAACGAGTTTAAAGATAGAAATTGTATCAAGCATTATTTCCAACCATGACAGTATGAAACTAGAAATCAATTACAGAAAGAAAAGTGAGAAAAGAGCCAACATGTGGAGACTAAAAAATATGTTACTGAAAAAGCAACAGTCAATGATGAAATCAAGCAAGAAATCAGAAAATGAAAATTGAAGCACAACTTTCCAAAATCTGTGGGATGCAGTAAAGTTAGTTCTAAGAGGGAAGTTCATAGTGATACAGACCTTCTTTAAGAAACAAGAAAAATCTCAAATACACAACATAACCTACCACCTAAAAGAATTTTAAAAAGAACAAACAAACCCCAAAGTCAGCAGAAGGAAGGAAATTATAAAGCTCAGAGAAGAAATACATACAACAGATTTTTTTAAATTGATAAAATCAAGAGCTAGTTTTTTTTTAAAGGATAAATAAAATCAATAAGCCTCTAGCCAGGCCCATCAAGAAGAAAAGAGAGCTTCCAAATAAATAAAATAAGAAAAAAAAAGAGAAGAAATAACAATTGATATTTAAATATTATATAAGAGATATAAAAAAATCATAAGAGGATACTATGAACAATTATATGCCAACAAAGATGCAATAAGATAAACACAACATTTCTTCTCAAGCCAGTCCATAGGTTTAATGAAATTCCTATCAAAACCTCAGCGGGATATTTTGTAGAAATAGACAAGCTGATTCTAAGTTAATGTGGAAAGGCATTAGAATATAAAAAATAATTTTGAACAAAGAATGAAGTTTGAGAAATAAGACAATCTGATTTTAAGAATGACTATGCATAGGTTTTCAATTTCAGTACCGTTGACATTTAGGCCAATTGATATTTAGCAACAGCATCACCACCTCCAATTGTGACAATCAAAATGTCTCCAGCTATTGCTAAATATCTTTTAGGGGCAATATTATTTCCCATTGAGAAACACTTGGTATAGTAATGACAATGTGGTATTGGCAAATATATAGACATATAGATCAATGAAACAGAATGGAAATTTGATAAACTGAGAAACAGATCCACACAAATATTGGCATTTGATTTTAACAACAGTGCAAAGAAATTAAATGAGAGGACAGTATTTTCAACAAATGTTGTTGGAGCAATTAGATATCTATGTGCAAAAAAAAATTGAACCTGGAATTAAACTACTCACCTTATACAATATTTAAATTAATAGAGATTATAAATCTAAATATCAATATAAAATTATAAAGAGGAGAAAACATAGAACAAATTGTGGCTTTAATTAGGCAAAGAGTCCTTAGATATAACAGCAAAAGCATCATTTGATAAATGAAAATGGGATCAATTGTACTTTATTAAAGTTTAAAAGTTTTTCTTTGTGAGGGACATGATTAAGAGAAAAGACAGAACAGATTGAGGGAAAACATAAAAATCATATATTTAACAAAGGGCTTGCATAAAGAGTATATTTTTAAACCTACAAAATTCAATACTAAAACAAAAATTTTAGAAATGAGCAAGAGACTTGAACAAACACTTCAATGGACAATACATAGAAGACAAATAAGAATGTGAAAAGAGAAACAACATCACTGTGTGCTTAGTTGTTCAGTCGTATCCGACTGTTCTGTGACCCCATGGACTGTAGCCCACCAGCCCTCCTCTGTCAGTGGGGATTTTCCAGGCAAGAATACTGGAGTGGGTTCCATGCCCTCCTCCAGGGGACTTTCCCAACCCAGGGATTGAACCCAGGTCTCTCACACTGCAGGCAGATTCTTTACCATTTGAGCCACCAGGGAAGCCCCTGGATACTAGAATGAGTAGCTTATCCCTTCTCCAAGGGATCTTCCCGACCCAAGAATCCAACCGGGGTCTCTTGCATTGCAGGTGTATTTTTATCAGCTGAGCTATCAGGGAAGCCCATACAACATCATTACAGTGTGTTAGTCACCCAGTCATGTCCAACTCTTTGCAACCCCATGGACTGTAGCCCGCCAGGCTCCTCTCACCACGGGATTTTTCCAGGCAAGAATACTGGAGTGGGTTGCCATTTACTTCTCCAGTACAACATCATTAGGTAAATGTAAACTAAAACCGTTATGAGCTACCACTACTTGCCTATTAGAATGTCAAAGATGTGGAGAAAATGGATCTTTCATACACTGTATGATAGAGATTCCTGTGGTGATGGAATAGTTTGTATCTTGACTGCCATGGTTGTTACAGGAATTTATACATGTGATAAAATAGATATAACTGTACACCTTTTTCCCTTCTATTTGCCATGAAGTGATAAGACTGGGAGCCATGATCTTAGTTTTTTTTTTAATATTGAGTTTTAAGCTGGCCTTTTCACTCTCTTCTTTCACCCTCATCAAGAGTCTTTTTCATTCCTCTTTGCTTTCTGCCATTAGAGTTGTGTCATCTGCATATCTGAGGTTGTTGATATTTCTCCCAGATATCTTTATTCCAGCTTGTAACTCATCCAGCCTGGCATGTCTCATGATGTGCTCTGCATATAAGTTAAATAAACAAGGTGACAATATAAAGCCTTGTCATACTCCTTTCTCAATTTTGAACCAATCAGTTGTTCCATATAAAGTTCTAACTGTTACTTTGTGACCTGAATATATTAGGTCTGGTATTCCCATCTCTTTAAGAGTTTCCCACAGTTTTTTATAATCCATACAGTGAAAGACATTAGCGTAGTCAATGAAGCAGAAGTAGATGTTTTTCTGGAATTCCCTTGCTTTCTCTATGAACCAGCAAATAATGGCAATTTGATCTCTGGTTCCCCTGCCTTTTAAACCCAGCTTGTACATCTGGAAGTTCTCAATTCAAATATTGCTGAAGCCTAGCTTAAAGAATTTAAGCATAACCTTATTAGCATGGAAAGTGAGCACAATTGTCCAGTAGTCTGAACATTCTCTAGTACTGCCCTCCTTGGGAATTGGGATGAAGATTGACCTTTTCCAGTCCTGTGGCCACTGCTGGGTTTTCCAAATTTGCTGACACATTGAGTGCAGCACTTTCATAACATCATTTTGTTTATTAAGGATTTTAAGTAGCTCAGCTGGAATTCCATCACCTCCACTAGCTTTATTGGCAGCAATGCTTCCTAAATCCTACTTGACTTCACACTCCAGGATGTCTGGCTCTATGTGAGTGATCACACTATCGTGGTTATCCAGGTCATTAAGATCTTTTTTTCGTATAGTTCTTCTATGTATTCTTACCATCTCTTCTTGATCTCTTCTGCTTCTATTAGGTCTTTACTCTTTCTGTTCTTTATTGTGCCCATTTTCGCATGAAATATTCCTTTGATATTTCCAATTTTCTTGAAGAGATCTCCAGTCTTTCCCCTTCTGTTGTTTTCCTCCATTTCTTTGCATTGTTCATTGAAAAATGCCTTCTTCTCTCTCCTTGATATTCTCTGGAATTCTGCATACCATATGCTAGAGAGATTATGGAGCAACTGAAAATCTCATACATTGCTGATAGGGATGCAAATGGTAAAAAAACAATGTAGGATATGATTTGGAGATTTCTTATAAAGTTAAACATAAGTTTGCTATATGACCCAGCAATCACTTTTGTGTGTACTTACCCTTGACAAACAAGTTTATAGCTAAACATAAACCTGTATATGAGTATTTCTACCTGCTCTATGTAAAATCTTCACAATTCTGAAAACAAGTCAAATGTCCTTAAACAGGTAAATGGATTAAAAAATCTTGGGTACAGCCAATGAATGGAACATGCTTCAGCAGTAAAAAGAAGTGAACTATTGATGGATGCAATAATTTGGATGAATCTCAAAAGCATGCTTAGTCAAAGAAGCCAGTTTCAATGAGTTACATAATGTATTGTTCTAGTTATATGATATTTTCAAAAAGATAAATGCATAATAATGTAGAACACATTGTGATTATTATCAGGACAAGGACTGGGGACAAGGAGTGACTATAAGGCAGTGGTACGTTACGATGGGAGATTATTTTTCTCCTCCCCAGGGAATATTTATTTGGCAATGACTCCAGACAATTTTGATTGTCTCTAATGGAGGAGGGGTGCTACTGGCACCTTGTGGGCATAGGTCAGGGGTGCTTCTAAGCATCCTACAATGCAAAGAAAAACTCCCACAACAAAGAATTATCCAGCCCAATATCAATGGGCTTCCCTGCTGGCTCAGATGGTAAAGCTTATGCCTGCAATGCAGGAGACCCAGGTTCTATCCCTGGGTTAGAAAGATTCCCCTGGAGAAGGAAATGGCAACCCACTCCAGTACTCTTGCCTGTAAAATCCCATGGACAGAGGAGCCTGGTAGGTTACAGTCCATGGGGTCACAAAGAGTCAGACACGACTGAGCAGCTTCACATACATCAATAGAGCCAAGACTGAGAAACTCTGCTATGAAGAGATGGCACAAGGGAGTTATAGAAATGATAGAATGGCTCTCTATCTTGACTCTGACAGTGGTTACACAAGTGAGTGCAAGTGTCAAAATTCACAAGGCCCAGGGAAGAGTTTGATTTCAATGTAAGCCAATTTTAAAAATAAAATGAATGAAAAATGTTATACCACCTTTGTAGCCTCAAATAAAGCAGATGGGCGCTATTTAATATTGGTCTAAATATATAATAGCAATAATCAGAGGAGCAAGCTAGAAGGTACAGAATGCTGTCAAAGCATGCACAATGTTCTACAGCCCAAGTGCAAGATTTTTATGCACAATAAGTTAAGAAACATTGAACACCAGGATGTTTGGTGTTCCTTTCTACCTGAAGGACTATTTGGCATTTCTTGTAGGCCATTTCTTGTGGTAATGAACTCCCTCAGCTTTTGTTTAATGTGAGAAAGTCTTAATTTGTCCTTCATTTTTGAAGAATGGATTTGCTGTATATAGTATTCTTGGTTGATAATTTTTCCTTTCAGCACTTTGAATGTATTAACCCACTTCCTTCTGGATTGCAAGGCTTCTGTTGAGATTTCCACTGATAATTTTTAGAAGCTTCTTTATATGTAATGAGTAATTTTTTTTCTTGCTGCTTTTTATTTTCTCTCTTTGTCTTTGAATTTTGACAACTTAATTATAATATACCTTAATTGGATCTTTTTAGTTTACCTTACTTAGTTCACTTAGCTTCTTGTATTAGGATATCCATGTCTTTCCTGAGATTTGAAAAGTTTTTGGCTAATTATTTTTTTTAAGTCCTCGGTTCCTTTTTCTTCCTCTTCTGCTGGGATTCATATAATGCATATACTGGTCCATTCAACAGTTTCTCATAACTGGTGAGGCTCTGTTTTTGAGATTGTATTCACTTTTCTTCAGTCTTTTCTCTTTTGTTCTTCTGACTCAGTAATTTAAATAACCTGTCATCACTGATTTTTTTTCTTCTACCTGATCAGATCTGCTGTTGAACCCCTCTAGTGAATTTTTCAATTGAGTTATATTTTTCTGCTCTAAATTTTCTGCTTGGTTCTTTTTAATAATTTTAACTTTCTGTTGATAGTCTCATTTTATTGGTATCATTTTTCTGATTTTGTTTCGCTATCTGTCTGGGTTCTCTTTTACCTAATTGAGTATCTTAAAAAAAAATTATTTCATTTTTGGCTGTGCTGAGTCTTTGTTGCTTTGCGTGGGCTTTATCTAGTTACACTGAGCAGGAGTCACTCATTGTTGTGCTCAAGCTTCTCACTGCAGCACTTTCTCTTGTGAAGCACAGGCTCCAGACAGCTGGGCTTCAGTAGCTGTGGCTTGCAGGCTCTAGAGCATGGGCTCAGTGGTTGTGCTCTCTGGCTCAGCTGCTCTGCAGTGTGTGGCATCTTCCAGGACCAGGGATTGAACCTGTGTCCCCTGAATTGGCAGGTAGATTATTGTCCACTGCACCACCAGGGAAGTCCCATTGAATATCTTTTAAAAAGTTGTTTTAAATTCTTTTTAAAGAATTTAAAGTCAGGTAAGTCAGAGGCCTGCATTTCTTTAAGTAGATTTCTAAAGACTTCGTTCCTTTGAATGAGCCATTTTTTTCTATTTCTTTGACTGCTTTGTGATGTTTTGTTGAGATTTTGACATTTGAAAAAATGGCCACCTCTCCAAACCTTCATGGACTGGCTTTGCAGAGGGAAAGAACTTCAATGGCCAGCTTATTTTAAAGGCACAGTATTCTCTTAAGCCTTTTCTGATGTTTGTTTGTTTTTTTTCTGGGCTTGTGTTTTAGTTTTATTTCAGTTCTTGGTGTATAAGCTGCTTTTAAATGGTCTGATTTTCTTAAGAGTCTTACCCCTGCTTCTTTTCAGAAGCCAGTTTTCTATTGTATTCCTCTACCCTCTGGCATCTGTGCGTCTGCAGATATCCTGAGCTCTGTTGCATAGACCATTGCTCTCTGTTTCCTAAACAGTTATCCAAACAATGATAGGGGACACAAAAACTAATCTCTTGGACATATATGAACAGAGAACAAGCAAGTTACGTTCCTTACCAAAGAAAAGAACTGGAAAGTTTCTTCCCAACCATGCTGTGCTGTGCTAAGGAGGAGGTAGGACAAGAGTGAACAAAAAGTCATGTAATTTCCTACCATCTGAGTTGTGGCTTTTCCTTGTTTAGATGTTTGCTTGGTTGCTGCTGCTTCTCACCTGGTTTCTAGAGTTCTCAAAGTTATTTTGGTTCATACATTTTGGTTTATTTAGTGTTTCTGTGGATGACGGAATGCCTAGAGCTTCTTAGTTGATCTTCTTGCTGACACCACTCTCTCTTCTTTAGGCTTTTGATATGGTGGATTGTATTGATTTATTTCAGAATGCTGCACCAGCTTTGCATAACTAAAATAAATCCTACTTGGTTATAGTGAGCAATTCTCTTTATACATTTCTGAAATTGATTTGCTGCTTTTTGTCAAGAATTTTTGCATCTACTCTCATGAACATTATTTATGTAGAGTTTTCTGTTTTTGTACTGTCTTTGCCTGAATTTAGTACCAGAGAAATATTGGCTCATAAAATTAATTTGGAACTGTTTTGTATCTTCCATTTTCTGTAAGAGATTTTACAAAATTATTATTGTTTAATCATTTGGTTATGTTCTTGTGTGAAGCCTTCTGGGCTAATAGTTTTTCAGGAGCTTTTACAGTACAACTAATTTCTTTGATAGTTATATATCTCTTTTTTCTTAATTGAACTTTGACATCTTGAGGTTTTGAGGAATGGTCTAAGTTGTGGATTTTATCAGTGTTAAGTTGTCATATTTCCTGTTATCCTTATAAAGCTTGCAGAATTTATAGTGTTATCCCTTATTTTATTATTAATATAGATAATTCTTATCTTCTCTTTGTATCTTTGTCAGTTTTGCTAAAGTTTTGTCAATTTTATTGATATTCTCAATGAATCAACTTCTTATTGCATTGATTTTCTCTATACTTTCTTTTTACTGTTATTGTTTTCTACCTTTTTAAAAAATTATTTTCTTCCTTCTAATTTTTTGTGTTAACCTTCTTTTCCTAGTTTCTTGAGATAGAATTTTTAGGTAATTGATTTTAGATCTTTACTCTGTTTAATGTAAACATTTAGTGCTATGAACTTCCCTCTCATCATCACTTTAATTGTATCCCAAATAATGTTTCATTTTTATTTTCTTTCAGTTCTTTGTATTTAAAAATTTTCCTTTGAGACTTCTTTGATCTATGGATTACGTAGAAGTATCAACATATTGTTTTATTTTTTAAGTATGTGTACATTTTCTGTTGTTTTTCTTCTATTATTAATTTGATTGCTTTATGGTTGGTGAACATACTCTGTATAGTGTCAATTTTTTTAATGTTGTTGAGATTTGTCTCCAAGGTATGAGTTATCTTGTTGAAAATTCCATGGGTACTTAAAAAGAATGTATTTTCTGTTGTTGATGTTGTCTGTAAATACATCAATTACACTATTTTGGCTGATTGTATTGAAGAGGAAAAGTTAACATTTTACATACCCTCCTGTTCCTTCTGCCTCTGTAACTCAGCTTGCTCCTTGCAAAGTCTGGATCCCATAGGTCACATACTGGCCTCTGTAACATTTCTGGAGGCCCCAGGGAGATTCCAACCATGCCGGCCTCTTGAGCTGCCAGGCTTGGCCAGGCTGGAGCGAAGGAACCCTGATACGAACGAGGAGGTGCACCACCTGACAGTATTCTGGGTTCTATTTCAGACCAGTGTTCTGACTCTCTGGACAGCCAAGCCCCAACTGTACTCATTGGAGAGACAGACCAACTCACCAGGAATGGCCACAGAATCAGATAAGGCTCCAGGGCCCGTCCCCAGTCAGGTCCTACCCCAACAGGTAGAAGAGGAGACTGATCACCTCCTTGGAGCTCCCAGGTAGGGAGCAACAGTTAAGGAAACCTGGGGACTCATGAGAAGGGAGGCATTGTGATAGCCTCTGAATGACTGTGAGTGTGTGATCACTGATTGAACAGAGAGAAATTTTTGTTCTTGGAAACTGCAAAACCAATTCTTTTTTGCATATGCAATTAAAAACAACTAGCTTGTTAAAAGGCCTGCCTAGGAAAAAGCTTGGAGTTAACCCTTTCCATGTCTTTGAAATACACAGCCCACTTTGCCTGAGACCTCAGCCTTGGGAATGTTAGAACTTCAAGCAAAGAAAGAAAAAGGGGTCGAAGAGATATTTTGAATCTCAAGCAGAAAACTATAAGATCTCTGTCAGCCTCTCTGTCTGGATTTATGTGTATCTCAGTGTATATCTTTTGTTTTTTTCTGATAATATTGTTGAAGTTGTAAGTGAGTTCTAAGTTAATTGGTCTAAAGAAAAGTAAGCACTTACAAATCAAACAATTCTAAATACAGAAAAATTAACCTAAATAAATTTCAGATTCACATAAACTGGGAAATATTCAATATTAAATATCTAGTATTAATGGTTTTTTAATAATCTAATAAGGAAGTAGGATGTATGTTTTAAATAAAGCAGATATAAAATATAAAATTACATTTTATAAAGGGAAAAGAAAGTAGGTCTGACTTACAGGTGGCTGTTATAGAAAGTGATTAAAAAGTTTGTGAAAAGTGGACCCTGAAAAAAAGTTTTGTGCATGGTTAGGACTAAGTTTAAAAATAAATTTAATTAAGTTTACCTAAATGAGTTTAAAGTAAGCTGGTGCAAAACTTGAATTCAGCCTTTCTCTCTGTTAAGAGAACATACTTTCTTCAGATGTTGAACTGCTTTTAATAATAGATTTAAGTTTCTTTACCTCTTAATTGATCTGTCCTAAATTTACCTTTGAAATCTTTTGTTACCTTTGGCTAAATAAATAACTGTTATTTCACAGTGACTTATATGATCCTACCTGACTGAGTGTTATAAACCCTTTTGATATTTATTTACAAAACTTCCTAAATAACTTGACTTCTAGCTAACTTTGGGGTGCTTCAGAGGGTCCCTGAAACATCCCATAGAGCTATTAAGCTACCTAGGTTCATTTGACATGTTAAATTACATGAGAAGTACTGTTAAAGGGGTGATAANTTGATATTTATTTACAAAACTTCCTAAATAACTTGACTTCTAGCTAACTTTGGGGTGCTTCAGAGGGTCCCTGAAACATCCCATAGAGCTATTAAGCTACCTAGGTTCATTTGACATGTTAAATTACATGAGAAGTACTGTTAAAGGGGTGATAAATCTTTTCAGGTTATACTGTATGGTTATGTTACTAATATAGATATCCTAAGATTATGTGAAATACATATAGATCTGATATGTCCTGATAAAATAATGTCAATTATAATTCTAGTTATCATATCAAAGTGTTATGACCAGGTTTCTTGGTCAATTGCAATAGAATCAGATTTTAAACATGCCTTCTATGGTTTTACTCTCATGCCTTTAGAAGAATGCTGCTAGTTCTTTAAAATTTATGGAAAAAGCTTCCTAAGATTAAGCAGATAAACAAATTTTGTTATTAATAGTAAGCTGGTACCAGAGTAGAATTTGGTCTTCTCTTTGTTTAGAGAAAAAAGTTTTCTTAGAATGCAGCTTTTGATAACAGATTATGAATTTCTTTGCCTTTAAGTGATTTACACTTGTTTTAAATCTTTTTGTTACTTCAGTAAAGTAAATAAACATTATTTAAGATTACGGTACATGTAGACAAAGCTCATTCTGCTTCTACAAAAAATAGCCCCTTATGGTTAGATTTTTGCAATCCTGATGTCCTTAAAACATGGCAATAGTCTTCTCCTAAATCAGGAAATTAAAAATGGATAAAAAGCTACAAATCAAAGAGCGAGAGCTCTGGGCTCTCCAGGCTCCCTGACAGACCTCGTTTTTATTTGATAGGTTAAAGACTTACATGACTACAGTTTTAATGCCCTCACAATGAGTTCTCCAAAAAGGAAAAAATTATGTTTCACTGAATATTAAGTTCTAGTTTTGTTAATTAAGGTCTGTGTTTACTAAGACTCACTTCTGAGATCACTCCTTGTTACGTTATATTGCTAAAAGGTTTAATTAAGTTATTAAAAGGACACTCATAATATTTTTTCTAAAGCTTATCTCAGTAACCAATCTTTGGATAAAGGTCAGATACTCCATGATATACAACCAGGAGATTAACACTTGGCTATAATCATTCAACTGAGTCAGATGACCTGGAGTATACCGGGCTATACCCAGTGAAGTTCTTGACTTAAATTCTTGCTTGTGACCTTATTAATAACTACTGGCTATATTATTCTCTATGTAGCTTGCTTCAGAAGATTACTTCTTACATTATATTGTGTGACTGAACCTGAATAAAATGCTGATATACAGTTCCATATGAGATCAATAATTGTAATAATGTAACTCTAGATATGGGAAGAAGCAACAAGAGGAAATATTTTCCTGGACCAAGAGGCTAGTGAGACAGGTATGGTCCAGAAACTTTTGCTACTAACAAGGCCTGCTCTAGTGACAACACATTAGGTGACCTGTCAATGGAATCTTTGTTAGACCTGGGAATGAGCCTTCCCAGCCCTGTGGGACACAATGATCATGAAATGCCCCTCAAACGAGGTCAAATATGTGGCTATGAAGGGGCCCTGCTTACTGGAAAGTTGCCAGCTGCCTCTACAAAGGTCAAATCATGACCACTACAAGATGCTGACCTTCAATACCCCTTTGAAAGGAGTTCAGGGTGGAGACAAAAAATAAGGCACTCTGTGCTCTGGGAAAAATCCAGAAAAACAGGCCTTCAGATAGTCAGATGCTTTCAGGTAAAGAGTTTTTGAGTCCAAATTCTTGCATCTTCTCATACCTAGAGAAATACTAATGTCACAAACCAAGGTCTGGACCTGGTTCTCCTGGCTAGCCCCGCAACAGCTTTCCTCCTTCTGTTAATCTTTGGGCCATGTTTCTTAAGTTTGCTTCTCCAAGTAGTAGTATGACAAGAATATCCCCTGGCCAACACCCAGACAATGCTGGAACAAGCTGCCTTATCATTCTGTGAACTCTCATCTGTCTCTGTGAATACACCTCAAGGTCCCCAGGCTATTCTCCCTTTAAGATCTCATATGGGAGATCAGCCCTAGTGATAGAAAAGCTCAACAGAGACCACCAGAAACTAGCTGACTTGGAGATGTCCCAACACCTCCAGGCCCTGGGAAAAGTCTTCCGCCATATCGCCTGATAAATCTTAGACAGGACACCCATTCCTTTGGGCAATTCGGTTCATCCTTATCAGCCAGGAGATGAGGTATGGGTTAAAGGTTAAAAACAAAAAAACACTTCAGGCAGTTTGGACAGGCCCTCACACTGTCGTCCTGGCAACCCCTACAGCTGTTAGAGTTATAGCTGTTAGAGTTATAGGTGGACCCACCACACCAGAGTCAAGAAGGCAGCGACTTCCTGTGATGAGGACACCTGGAAAACAGTTCAGGACCCCCGAAAATCCCCTCAAGGTTCTGGTTCCAGAAACAATGGCCCTAATCCATGAAGGACGCTGAGCCCTGCTCTAGTCACTCTGGAAGCTGACTAGTCAACACATGGCAGAAGCTTGAACAACACGCAGCCTTGCTCCAGACACACTCCATCAGCTGCCTGGTCAACACATGGCAGAAGCTTGAACAACACGCAGCCTTGCTCTAGACACACTCCATCAGCTGCCTGGTCAACACATGGCAGAAGCGTGAGAGTCTGGCTATCAAAATATCAATGGATTTTCATTGTCAACCCTGGACTCTAGCCCTGATTGGTGTTATTGCTGTGCCCGTCACTATAGTACTAGCTTCAGTCACACCCCAGGACTGGGATTTGGGTCAGAAGCTGTGGCTAGCTGTCTGTTATCTCACTATGGTGGGAAGCTTCACTCTTATTAGATGTCTCTTGTGATCGATTCTCCTTACTAACTAAATTGCTCACAGTATAGCTGACCCCTCTTCACAATAGGCTCAGTTGTTATAGCTGGGACAACCCAAAGATGAGAAGGAAACCTTTTGCTAGTGTTCAGTTGTCTGTTATGTGCAGGCTGCTTTGCAGCCTTTTGGTGTCCCTTGCTGTAACAGATGGTGCCGTTCCTTATCCATCATGCACCTGTCAACATTACAGTCAACCCTTAGAAAATCATCAGCTAGAACAATGTATAGATAGCCAATCCTATAGGCCGATCACCTACTGCCTTCATCACCATGTGATGTATATCCAGGGGCCTGGGTGCTAAAAATGTTTTACAGTTATGCCCCTCACTGCCGCTAACTCTCCCTCACCAGAGGATCCAAACCCCAGGCAGTATCCTGACACCATGACATTGCCATCATGCCCCTGTTCCTCCAGCTACCCCCAAATGCCACATAGATGTTACAACCCAGAACAGGTGTCTGTCTGCCAAATGAATGGAAAAACCTACTGGACAGGAACAATAATGCAAACAAATGAAATCACTGACCAATTTTGCCTTAAAAAATCAGACTCCGCTTGTTGGCAGTATGACCCAGGTTACAGAGTTAACTCCCCCTTAGATGCTCGTGTATACCAGGTTCTCAACACAAGTCATCGCCTTCTTAATGACACCAACCCCCAGCTGGCTTTGCTTATCCCCTGGAGCTCCATGGTATTTAGCTACACCAGTGCCATTGAATAATACAACAGCCATGGAAATTCCTATAGATCCGCCCTTACAAAGGCCAGTCTTAAGGACAATTGAGTTAACTCAAAAGGCTCCAAAATGCTTTACAAATGATGGAAGAACTGAACCTGTAGGCAATTTAAACCAGGGATGAATGTAATCAAACGTTAAAAGGTGAGTGGCCCACTCATCTTCCCACAAAGACAATATGGTGCCGCCCCCATTAAAGCCTTTTCTTTGTTTGTGGGACAGATGCTTACTTATGTCTACCAGTCAATTGGATGGGTATCTGCATCTAAGCTTTCCTCACTCCCCAAATGAATATTGTCCCTAACAGGCAGACTCTCACCATACCTCTGACAGCACATCAGTTCAGTTCAGTTCAGTTGCTCAGTTGTGTCCGACTCTTTGCAACCTCATGAATTGCAGCATGCCAGGCTTCCTTATCCATCACCAACTCCCACAGTTCACTCAAACTCATGTCCATCGAGTCAGTGATGCCATCCAGCCATCTCATCCTCTGTCGTTTTCTTCTCCTCCTGGCCCCTATCCCTTCCGGCATCAGAGTCTTTTCCAATGAGTCAACTCTTCGCATGAGGTGGCCAAAGTACTGGAGTTTCAGCTTTAGCATCTTTCCTTCCTAAGAACACCCAGGACTAATCTCCTTTAGGATGGACTGATTGGATCTCCTTGCATTCCAAGGGACTCTCAAGAGTCTTCTCCAGCGCCACAGTTCAAAAGCATCAGTTCTTCGGCGCTCAGCCTTCTTCACAGTCCAACACTCACATCCATACATGACCACTGGAAAAACCATAGCCTTGACGGACCTTTGTTGGCAAAGTAATGTCTCTGCTTTTTAATATGCTATCTAGGTTGGTCATAAATTTCCTTAGGATACGTGGTCAAAAAGAACCATCCAGTTTATACCCCTACTAGTTGGTCTAGGAATTATGGCTAAGACAGGTATGGGAATAGGAGAAATTGCTTCATCAACCACCTTCTACCATACACTATCCAAGGACTTCACAGATGACATTGAGAGAGTAGCCAAATCTTTAGTGGCCTTAAAGGACCAACCAGATTCCCTGGCTCAGGTGGTTTTACACAAAAGAAGAGGGCTATCTACTGACAGCTGAAAAGAGAGGACTCTGCCTCTTCTTAGATGAAGAATGCTGCTTTTGTGTAAACCAATCAGGAATAGTCAGGGACATGGTCCAACAGCTAAGGGAACAAATCTTGAAAAGGAGAGAGGAACTAGCAAATTCCTGGGGTAATTGGAACAATATCTGAAGCTGGGCATCGTGGCATCTCCCTTTAACTGGTCCTCTCCATGTTCTTTGCGGTGCTCTTGTATTCTCAATGCTATTCCCTTGTATTCTCAATGCTATTACCAAATTCATAACCTCTTGAATTAAATCCATAAAGTTGCAAATGGTAATAGAGCTCAATATAGCCCCAAGGAGAGTGAAAAAGTTGGCTTAAAGCTCAACATTCAGAAAACGAAGATCCTGGCATCCAGTCCCATCACTTCATGGGAAATAGATGGGGAAACAGTGGAAACAGTGTCAGACTTTATTTTGGGGGGCTCCAAAATCACTGCAGATGGTGACTGCAGCCATGAAATTAGAAGACGCTTACTCCTTGAAAGAAAAGTTATGACCAACCGAGATAGCATATTGAAAAGCAGAGACATTACTTTGCCGACTAAGGTCTGTCTTGTCAAGGCTATGGTTTTTCCTGTGGTCATGTATGGATGTGAGAGTTGGACTGTGAAGAAGGCTGAGCGCTGAAGAATTGTTGCTTTTGAACTGTGGTGTTGGAGAAGACTCTTGAGAGTCCCTTGGACTGCAAGGAGATCCAACCAGTCCATTCTGAAGGAGATCAACCCTAGGATTTCTTTGGAAGGAATGATGCTGAAGCCGAAACTGCAGTACTGGGACTTCTTTGGAAGGAATGATGCTAAAGCTGAAACTCCAGTACTTTGGCCACCTCATGCGACAAGATGACTCATTGGAAAAGAGTATGATGCTGGGAGGGATTGGGCGCAGGAGGAGAAGGGGATGATCGAGGATGAGATGGCTGGATAGCATCACGGACTTGATGGACGTGAGTCTGAGTGAACTCCGGGAGATGGTAATGAACAGGGAGGCCTGGTGTGCTGCAATTCATGGGGTCACAAGGAGTTGGACACGACTGAACGACTGAACTGAACTGAACTGAACCAACGAGGAACTCTGAATGTCCTACCAAAACATGAGATGACAGAAGCATCACGAGGGGCGAATGAAGAGGAAAAGTCAAGATTTTATATAACCTCCTGTTCCTTCTGCCTCTGTAACTCACTTGCTCATTGCAAAGTCTGGATCACACAGGTCATGCGGTCTCAGAAAGTGGGGGCTCACAATACTAGGAACTGGAGCTTATCTCACTCACCCTTGTCCTGCTGTTTGCAATCGCCCAGCCCCTGAAAACCCACAAATCCGCTTAATCATTCCTGTCTGTGTATAAAAACTCTGTAACCCCTTTGTTCAGGGCTCAGAGCTTGGAGTGTTAACTCCTCTGGGGCCACTAGCATAATAAACCTGAATTCTCCAACTCTCCGAGTGTGGTGCTTGGTTTCTCGAGTACTGGTTTCTGCAACAGTATTATTCAGTTCTTCTATACCCTTACAGATATTTTGTCTCATAGTTTTATCATTTGCTGAGAGTGTGGTGTTGACACTTTATAGTATTACAGTTTGGGATTTGTCTACTTCTTTCATTTATATTAGTTTTTCCTTCATATATTTCGAGGCTTTATTCTTTGATACACACATATTTAAGGTCACAATTTCTTCCAGGTGATTGACATTTTATCATTATATAGTGTTTCACTTTGTCTCCACTTTTGAGAATTCAAATTTGTTTTGTACATAGGCTCACATTTTAACAGTTTCCAGGTTTGGTACATTTGAAATTTTTAATTTTTATTTATTTATTTATGGTTGCACTAGGTCTTCATTGCTGCTCACAGGCTTTCTCTAGTTGTGAGGCTACTATCCAATTATGGTATGCAGGCTTCTCATTGTAGTGGCTTCTCTTGTCAAAGAATATGGGCTCTAGGGCACATGGGCTTCAGTAGTTGTGGCATGAGGGCTCAGGAGTTGTGGCTCACAAGCTCTAGAGCATGGGCTCAGGAGTTGTGGTGCACAGGCTTAGTTGCCCTGAGGCATGTGGAATCTTCTCCGACCAGGGTTTGAACCAGTGTACCCTGCAATGGCAGGTAGATTTTTAACCACTGGGCCACCAGGGAAGTCTGGTACATTTTAAATTTTAAAATAAATTGTTATTCATAGCTTAATTTGTTTATGATCAGATTAGTTTCTATTCAAGTATTACTGATCTATGTACTGGATTGGGTGGATTTTTCTTACGACTGCTCCTTAGCCCAGACAATAATTCTCTTTTCCCAAACCTCTCTTAAAGGGGAGTCTGACGTGATGGGCTAGACTCTGGAGCACTGTGAGCAGTAAACCATTTATTTCGAGGGGACACCCATATACAGAGGATTGTATAGGCATTTGTCTCTCTTATGATATTAAGCAGTAGGTATGCTGAGCCAGTGCCTACCTGAAAAGGCTGGGTGCTGCCATATCACTCTCTCCCCTTTTCTTGTCACTGGAGATTTGGGGCTCTGTCATCCTTGCACACTAGGGTGATAAGATGCAGAACTACAGTCAAAGAGATTCTGCTTAATTTGTGAGTCCAGGCAGTACAGTGCTTCAACCCAACTTGACCAGAAGACTCTATGTTGTTTTTTTTTTTAAAACTGCCTTGTGAACCAGCCATGCTTAATTACCTGTCTGCACGTTATGTTCCCTTTCTAGGCAGTTACTGTTCTTCCATTGATTTTCTTGATTACTTCTGCCTTATTTAACCCTTGTACTTTTCTGCTCAGCTCTTTGACTCAGCATTGTTGCCCAAAAGACACAGTTAGCACTTCATTATATTCATACATTTCTTCTGTGCTGCACTTTATCAAATTTTCTTAGTGTCTGATATATTATATGATATTTTGTATTGGCTGCTACGTATAAAAAATATTGTCACATTTATTCTACAATGTTGTAAAATGTGATTTACTGAAAGAATCATGTGGTTTGAGTTCTGACTTGACAATTTTCCAGCTGTGTACAAGGCTTTACATTGAGACGTACTGGAAACCAGCATAGTGACTGATATTCCAGGTTCTTGTGTGTATGTCTCCAGTATGAAAAGGCCTGGGAGAGGGCAGAGTGTTAATGTAGGTTGGGAGTGAGGCATTATTGTGTCCCTGGATAAATACTAGCCTACTATAGTCAGATTCTCAGAAGGAACTTCACACTCTATGTTTAGATGGGCTTCCCTTGTGGCTCAGCTAGTAAAGAATCTGCCTAAAATGCAGAAGACCTGGGTTCGGTCCCTGGGTTGGGAAGATCCCCTGGAGAAGGGAAAAGCTATTCACTCCAGTATTCTGGCCTGGAGAATTCCATGGACTGTATAGCCCATAGGGTCACAAAGAGTCAGACACGACTGAGCGACTTTCACTTAACTCATCTAAACAAAAACCAATAGTCAGATTCTCACCGGGAACTTCACACTCTACGGCAGATCACAAACACATTCACCCAAATGTCATAACTCACATTGAAATGTCACAAGTAGGTGGCGCCTGCCAATGCAGGAGACGAGACTTGGGTTCTATCCCTGGGTCAAGAAGATCCCCTGGAGGAGGGCATGGCAACCCACTCCAGTATTCTTGCCTGGAGAATTCCTTGGACAGAGGAGCCTGGAGGGCTACAGTCCATGGGGTTGCAAGAGTCAGACACGATTGAAGTGACTTAGCATGCCCATTCAAATTAGACATGCCCTCAGGTGTTGCCACTCTCTCATCCAGAGGCCAGCTCTTGGTGTTTGCAGACATGGTGGTAGACTCCCATGTGTGAAAAGACAAGGTAAGTTTCTGCAGTTCTTAGTTGTTTCAGCCATTTGTGGAGTCATTATTTCCTCTGTTCTTTTTGCTTCTTACCCATCATCCCTTTAGGGATTCTATTCTATTTGGCCTTTTTGTCACTTGCTTTCATTTTCTGGGTTCATATCAGGATGTCACCAGTAAACTTCTGTCTTTCCAGGGCTTATGGTAATGTAAGGACAGGTCTACCAATAATCTAAGTGGGAAGAATATTGATGGGAGGACTGGTCAAGGCCTCCTGCAGTCTGGTTCTTCAATTGTTTTCACAATAAGCAGATTGTCCTCATTTGGACATTGTTTCATCTCTTAGTAATTTGACCTTGACATTTAAATTGTTCAAACTGGCAAACACATTCCAGACCAACTTGCTAGTTTCTGTTATTTCTTGGTTGTCTTAATTACAGTGAAAATTGGACACTTCNGTTCTCAACACAAGTCATCGCCTTCTTAATGACACCAACCCCCAGCTGGCTTTGCTTATCCCCTGGAGCTCCATGGTATTTAGCTACACCAGTGCCATTGAATAATACAACAGCCATGGAAATTCCTATAGATCCGCCCTTACAAAGGCCAGTCTTAAGGACAATTGAGTTAACTCAAAAGGCTCCAAAATGCTTTACAAATGATGGAAGAACTGAACCTGTAGGCAATTTAAACCAGGGATGAATGTAATCAAACGTTAAAAGGTGAGTGGCCCACTCATCTTCCCACAAAGACAATATGGTGCCGCCCCCATTAAAGCCTTTTCTTTGTTTGTGGGACAGATGCTTACTTATGTCTACCAGTCAATTGGATGGGTATCTGCATCTAAGCTTTCCTCACTCCCCAAATGAATATTGTCCCTAACAGGCAGACTCTCACCATACCTCTGACAGCACATCAGTTCAGTTCAGTTCAGTTGCTCAGTTGTGTCCGACTCTTTGCAACCTCATGAATTGCAGCATGCCAGGCTTCCTTATCCATCACCAACTCCCACAGTTCACTCAAACTCATGTCCATCGAGTCAGTGATGCCATCCAGCCATCTCATCCTCTGTCGTTTTCTTCTCCTCCTGGCCCCTATCCCTTCCGGCATCAGAGTCTTTTCCAATGAGTCAACTCTTCGCATGAGGTGGCCAAAGTACTGGAGTTTCAGCTTTAGCATCTTTCCTTCCTAAGAACACCCAGGACTAATCTCCTTTAGGATGGACTGATTGGATCTCCTTGCATTCCAAGGGACTCTCAAGAGTCTTCTCCAGCGCCACAGTTCAAAAGCATCAGTTCTTCGGCGCTCAGCCTTCTTCACAGTCCAACACTCACATCCATACATGACCACTGGAAAAACCATAGCCTTGACGGACCTTTGTTGGCAAAGTAATGTCTCTGCTTTTTAATATGCTATCTAGGTTGGTCATAAATTTCCTTAGGATACGTGGTCAAAAAGAACCATCCAGTTTATACCCCTACTAGTTGGTCTAGGAATTATGGCTAAGACAGGTATGGGAATAGGAGAAATTGCTTCATCAACCACCTTCTACCATACACTATCCAAGGACTTCACAGATGACATTGAGAGAGTAGCCAAATCTTTAGTGGCCTTAAAGGACCAACCAGATTCCCTGGCTCAGGTGGTTTTACACAAAAGAAGAGGGCTATCTACTGACAGCTGAAAAGAGAGGACTCTGCCTCTTCTTAGATGAAGAATGCTGCTTTTGTGTAAACCAATCAGGAATAGTCAGGGACATGGTCCAACAGCTAAGGGAACAAATCTTGAAAAGGAGAGAGGAACTAGCAAATTCCTGGGGTAATTGGAACAATATCTGAAGCTGGGCATCGTGGCATCTCCCTTTAACTGGTCCTCTCCATGTTCTTTGCGGTGCTCTTGTATTCTCAATGCTATTCCCTTGTATTCTCAATGCTATTACCAAATTCATAACCTCTTGAATTAAATCCATAAAGTTGCAAATGGTAATAGAGCTCAATATAGCCCCAAGGAGAGTGAAAAAGTTGGCTTAAAGCTCAACATTCAGAAAACGAAGATCCTGGCATCCAGTCCCATCACTTCATGGGAAATAGATGGGGAAACAGTGGAAACAGTGTCAGACTTTATTTTGGGGGGCTCCAAAATCACTGCAGATGGTGACTGCAGCCATGAAATTAGAAGACGCTTACTCCTTGAAAGAAAAGTTATGACCAACCGAGATAGCATATTGAAAAGCAGAGACATTACTTTGCCGACTAAGGTCTGTCTTGTCAAGGCTATGGTTTTTCCTGTGGTCATGTATGGATGTGAGAGTTGGACTGTGAAGAAGGCTGAGCGCTGAAGAATTGTTGCTTTTGAACTGTGGTGTTGGAGAAGACTCTTGAGAGTCCCTTGGACTGCAAGGAGATCCAACCAGTCCATTCTGAAGGAGATCAACCCTAGGATTTCTTTGGAAGGAATGATGCTGAAGCCGAAACTGCAGTACTGGGACTTCTTTGGAAGGAATGATGCTAAAGCTGAAACTCCAGTACTTTGGCCACCTCATGCGACAAGATGACTCATTGGAAAAGAGTATGATGCTGGGAGGGATTGGGCGCAGGAGGAGAAGGGGATGATCGAGGATGAGATGGCTGGATAGCATCACGGACTTGATGGACGTGAGTCTGAGTGAACTCCGGGAGATGGTAATGAACAGGGAGGCCTGGTGTGCTGCAATTCATGGGGTCACAAGGAGTTGGACACGACTGAACGACTGAACTGAACTGAACTGAACCAACGAGGAACTCTGAATGTCCTACCAAAACATGAGATGACAGAAGCATCACGAGGGGCGAATGAAGAGGAAAAGTCAAGATTTTATATAACCTCCTGTTCCTTCTGCCTCTGTAACTCACTTGCTCATTGCAAAGTCTGGATCACACAGGTCATGCGGTCTCAGAAAGTGGGGGCTCACAATACTAGGAACTGGAGCTTATCTCACTCACCCTTGTCCTGCTGTTTGCAATCGCCCAGCCCCTGAAAACCCACAAATCCGCTTAATCATTCCTGTCTGTGTATAAAAACTCTGTAACCCCTTTGTTCAGGGCTCAGAGCTTGGAGTGTTAACTCCTCTGGGGCCACTAGCATAATAAACCTGAATTCTCCAACTCTCCGAGTGTGGTGCTTGGTTTCTCGAGTACTGGTTTCTGCAACAGTATTATTCAGTTCTTCTATACCCTTACAGATATTTTGTCTCATAGTTTTATCATTTGCTGAGAGTGTGGTGTTGACACTTTATAGTATTACAGTTTGGGATTTGTCTACTTCTTTCATTTATATTAGTTTTTCCTTCATATATTTCGAGGCTTTATTCTTTGATACACACATATTTAAGGTCACAATTTCTTCCAGGTGATTGACATTTTATCATTATATAGTGTTTCACTTTGTCTCCACTTTTGAGAATTCAAATTTGTTTTGTACATAGGCTCACATTTTAACAGTTTCCAGGTTTGGTACATTTGAAATTTTTAATTTTTATTTATTTATTTATGGTTGCACTAGGTCTTCATTGCTGCTCACAGGCTTTCTCTAGTTGTGAGGCTACTATCCAATTATGGTATGCAGGCTTCTCATTGTAGTGGCTTCTCTTGTCAAAGAATATGGGCTCTAGGGCACATGGGCTTCAGTAGTTGTGGCATGAGGGCTCAGGAGTTGTGGCTCACAAGCTCTAGAGCATGGGCTCAGGAGTTGTGGTGCACAGGCTTAGTTGCCCTGAGGCATGTGGAATCTTCTCCGACCAGGGTTTGAACCAGTGTACCCTGCAATGGCAGGTAGATTTTTAACCACTGGGCCACCAGGGAAGTCTGGTACATTTTAAATTTTAAAATAAATTGTTATTCATAGCTTAATTTGTTTATGATCAGATTAGTTTCTATTCAAGTATTACTGATCTATGTACTGGATTGGGTGGATTTTTCTTACGACTGCTCCTTAGCCCAGACAATAATTCTCTTTTCCCAAACCTCTCTTAAAGGGGAGTCTGACGTGATGGGCTAGACTCTGGAGCACTGTGAGCAGTAAACCATTTATTTCGAGGGGACACCCATATACAGAGGATTGTATAGGCATTTGTCTCTCTTATGATATTAAGCAGTAGGTATGCTGAGCCAGTGCCTACCTGAAAAGGCTGGGTGCTGCCATATCACTCTCTCCCCTTTTCTTGTCACTGGAGATTTGGGGCTCTGTCATCCTTGCACACTAGGGTGATAAGATGCAGAACTACAGTCAAAGAGATTCTGCTTAATTTGTGAGTCCAGGCAGTACAGTGCTTCAACCCAACTTGACCAGAAGACTCTATGTTGTTTTTTTTTTTAAAACTGCCTTGTGAACCAGCCATGCTTAATTACCTGTCTGCACGTTATGTTCCCTTTCTAGGCAGTTACTGTTCTTCCATTGATTTTCTTGATTACTTCTGCCTTATTTAACCCTTGTACTTTTCTGCTCAGCTCTTTGACTCAGCATTGTTGCCCAAAAGACACAGTTAGCACTTCATTATATTCATACATTTCTTCTGTGCTGCACTTTATCAAATTTTCTTAGTGTCTGATATATTATATGATATTTTGTATTGGCTGCTACGTATAAAAAATATTGTCACATTTATTCTACAATGTTGTAAAATGTGATTTACTGAAAGAATCATGTGGTTTGAGTTCTGACTTGACAATTTTCCAGCTGTGTACAAGGCTTTACATTGAGACGTACTGGAAACCAGCATAGTGACTGATATTCCAGGTTCTTGTGTGTATGTCTCCAGTATGAAAAGGCCTGGGAGAGGGCAGAGTGTTAATGTAGGTTGGGAGTGAGGCATTATTGTGTCCCTGGATAAATACTAGCCTACTATAGTCAGATTCTCAGAAGGAACTTCACACTCTATGTTTAGATGGGCTTCCCTTGTGGCTCAGCTAGTAAAGAATCTGCCTAAAATGCAGAAGACCTGGGTTCGGTCCCTGGGTTGGGAAGATCCCCTGGAGAAGGGAAAAGCTATTCACTCCAGTATTCTGGCCTGGAGAATTCCATGGACTGTATAGCCCATAGGGTCACAAAGAGTCAGACACGACTGAGCGACTTTCACTTAACTCATCTAAACAAAAACCAATAGTCAGATTCTCACCGGGAACTTCACACTCTACGGCAGATCACAAACACATTCACCCAAATGTCATAACTCACATTGAAATGTCACAAGTAGGTGGCGCCTGCCAATGCAGGAGACGAGACTTGGGTTCTATCCCTGGGTCAAGAAGATCCCCTGGAGGAGGGCATGGCAACCCACTCCAGTATTCTTGCCTGGAGAATTCCTTGGACAGAGGAGCCTGGAGGGCTACAGTCCATGGGGTTGCAAGAGTCAGACACGATTGAAGTGACTTAGCATGCCCATTCAAATTAGACATGCCCTCAGGTGTTGCCACTCTCTCATCCAGAGGCCAGCTCTTGGTGTTTGCAGACATGGTGGTAGACTCCCATGTGTGAAAAGACAAGGTAAGTTTCTGCAGTTCTTAGTTGTTTCAGCCATTTGTGGAGTCATTATTTCCTCTGTTCTTTTTGCTTCTTACCCATCATCCCTTTAGGGATTCTATTCTATTTGGCCTTTTTGTCACTTGCTTTCATTTTCTGGGTTCATATCAGGATGTCACCAGTAAACTTCTGTCTTTCCAGGGCTTATGGTAATGTAAGGACAGGTCTACCAATAATCTAAGTGGGAAGAATATTGATGGGAGGACTGGTCAAGGCCTCCTGCAGTCTGGTTCTTCAATTGTTTTCACAATAAGCAGATTGTCCTCATTTGGACATTGTTTCATCTCTTAGTAATTTGACCTTGACATTTAAATTGTTCAAACTGGCAAACACATTCCAGACCAACTTGCTAGTTTCTGTTATTTCTTGGTTGTCTTAATTACAGTGAAAATTGGACACTTCAGTTTATCTTTAGTTACTATGTCCATATACCTAACTTATTATTGCTTTATGGTCTTCACATTTTACAATTGCCTTGAAATAGATGACACATGGTGAGAAATACATTTTAGCTATTCCTGTTATATTTTTGCATATATATATAGATATATATGCAAAAATATATAGTATGCAATATATATAATATGCAATATATAATAATATTATATATATTGGTGATGGAAAGGGAGGCCTGACCTGCTGCAGTCCATGGAGTTGGAAAGAGTTGGACACTATTGCGTGACTGAACTGAACTGATTATAAATTTTACATTTTGTATTGCAGCATCACTAGCACTTTCCAATATAAGTTTCTCTTGCACAAAAATCTCATCGCTTACAGGCTGATACCAGCTATTAATATAAGCATAGTCAAAATGAGATGAGATACATTTTTCTTTGGTAATCAGTTTCCAACTATGCCTTCACATGAGCTGGTGGAGTCTGCTATATTGTCCCTATAATCCACCTAAGCTGCCTGTTACACAACAGTTTCTCCACTACTAGTAAAACAATTCTTTGTTTCCATAGGCTCTGGTAAAGTTGATTTCCTCTGTGCCACAAAATAAATCTACCACTGCGATTACACTGATATCATATGGTGCCATCACTCAAATTTAGCCTTAGTCAAATGACCAACTTAAGTATTCCTTAACACATGTTCAAGAAAGGGGAATGGAAGAGGTTATGACAAATGTAAGCTTGATGCAGTAAAGTGGTTTCAGAATGGGAGGCACTTTTTCATTACAGTTTATCTGAATACTGAAAATCTTGGCTAAAAGATTCCTTATTATCCTGTGTTTATAATACTGGCTCGTGGTGGGGGGTGTCCTAAGATAGCAGAGGAATAGGACAGGGAGACCACTTTTTCCCCCACAAATTCATCGAAAGATGATTTGAACGCTGAACAAATACCACAAAACAACTTTTGAATGCTGGCGGAGGACACCAGGTACCCAGAAAGGCAGCCCATTGTCTTCAAAAGAAGGTAGGACAAAATGTAAAAGATAAAAAGAGAGACAAAAGAGTTAGGGATGGAGACCTGTCCTGGGGAGGGAGTCTTAGAAGTTTCCAAACACCAGAAGACCTTTTCACTGGTGGGTCTGTGGGGAGTTTTGGAGTCTCAGAGGGCAACATAACCGGGAGGAAAATATAAATAAATAAAATCCACAGATTATGGGTCAAACTACAACTCCCAGAGAAGTATCCCAGTGGCTTGTGTTGGCCACCAGCAAAGCAGGGGCTGAACAGGGAGGCTCGGGTTGCACTGCTTAGGGTAAGGACCGGGCCTGAATGCCCTGAGGGCAATCTGAGGGAGCTAATGTGAGATAGCAACCCAAACCATGGGATAGCCAGAGAGGGAAAAAAGAAAAAAAAAGAGAGAGAGGAAAGAGAGAACTTTTCCGCCAAAAGCTCTAGCCTAAGGTACTGCCGGGCCCACTCATAGAACAAAGGACTGAGACAACAAAAGAGACACAGAGGTATAGAACGGACTTTTGGCCTCTGAGGGAGAGGGAGAGGGTGGGATGATTGGGAGAATGGCATTGAAACATGTACATTATCATGTAAGAAACGAAACACCAGTCTATGTTCAATACAGGATACAGGATGCTTGGGGCTGGTGCACGGGGATGATCCAGAGAGATGATATGGGGTGGGAGGTGGGAGGGGGCTTCGGGATTGGGAGCTCGTGTACATCTGTGGCTGATTCATGTCAATGTATGGCAAAACCAATACAGTATTGTAACATAGAATAAAGTAAAAATAAATTAAAAAAAAAAAAAGGACTGAGCGAATTCTAGAGGAGAGCTAGACGGCTGGGCTGTGGACCTGCCCATCCCCCGTCAGAGGCAAGGAGGCAGACGGGTGCCAGCCAGAGCCAGAAGGAAAGGGACAAACTCGGCCCCAGAGACGGCATCCCCTACCAATCTGTGAGCAGGTTCTCAGTCGCTAAATAAGTCTTCCTGGTATCCTGGAGAGTTGACATTCCTCAGGAGGGTCGCAGCCAGAGATCAGCTCCCTAGAAAAGATACATGGCACACCTGAGATGCAGCTGTGCACCCAGGAAATCGAGCAGCAGGGACTGGGGAGGTGATAAGACGGACTGCAGCTGGGGAGTGTGTGCTCACCAAGCACCTGGTCACCTGAGCTGCTTGGACCTGGGAAGGGCACAAAACACGGGCACAAAACACAGGCCCAACTGAGTCTGTGACTTTGTGGAGTATCTGAGAACCTGAACCTGAGCGGCATACATCTGGGAAGTGCATGCAACCCAGGGCCCACACCAGAAAGTTCCCCAGCAGACCAACCTGGAGCCCAAGCAGTGTAGACCAGGAAAGCACACACGCCATGAGTTGGGGCAAACCCAGTGTGGCCCAGACACTGCGAGCACTCCCCACACCCTCCAGTGATATNAAAATGGGTACTGAAGATTGGATTCTTAAAGGTACAAATTGATAACAATTACCAAAAAGCAAAGATTAAAAATCTAGAGTAGAGGTTAGACTCTCAAGATGTGTATAAGAGACAGCTCCAGTGATATTTGCTTGCAGTGTTCCTCCCTCCCCGTAGCACAATTGAACAAGTGAGCCTAAATAAATGACCACCCTTGCCCTCTTGGGTCAGGGCGGAGGTTAAATACTGAAGAGACTTACAAACAGAAGAAGTAAAAATAAACCAAGAAGAGGGAATGGCACTGGAAGTGACAGATGGAACAGATTAAAACCCTGTAATTAACACTGACTACATTGGAAGGGACCTACAGACTTTGAGAAGTATAAGGTGGAACAAGGAACTATCTGAAACTGAACTGACCACACACTGCTTTCAACAGCTCCAGAGAAATTTCTCGATATATTTTACTATTATCATTTTAAATTTTCTTTGAAAAAAATTTAAGTTTTTTATTAATCCTTTAACTTTCATTTTTAAAACCTACGATTACCTTGAAAAAAAGACCTTATCTTTAAAGCAAATTCATATTTTTAATATATAATTTTAGCGATTTTTTTAATATTGTATTTTTGAGAGTCTAACCTCTACTCTAGATTTTTAATCTTTGCTTTTTGGTAATTGTTATCAATTTGTACCTTTAAGAATCCAATCTTCAGTACCCATTTTTACTTAGGAGTGTGATTACTGGCTTGATTGCTCTCTCTCCTTTTGACTTTCTTTTCTCTCCCTCAGGTCATCTCTATCTCCTCCCTCCCCCTTCTCTTCTCTGCTTAACTCTGTGAATCTCTTTAGGTGTTCTGGGTGGTGAGGAAAACTTAGGGAACTGATCACAGGCTAGTCTTTCTCCTTTTGACTCCCCCGCCTTTTCTCCTGGTCACCTCTTTCTCCTTCCTTCCTTTTCTCTTCTCTATGGAACTCTGTGAACCTCTCTGAGTGTTCCAGACTGTGGAGAACACATAGGGAATTGATTACTGGCCAAACTGCTCTCTCCACTTTTGATTCCCCCTCTTATCCTCCTGGTCACCTCTATTTCCCCCTTCCCTCTTCTCTTCTCCATGTAACTCTGTGAACCTCTCTGGGTGTCTCTCACTGTGGAGAATCTTTTCACCATTAACCTAGATGTTCTGTCATTGGTGCTGCTGTATGGATGGAGAGGTCTTGAGGCCACTACAAGAATAAGACTGAAAGCCAGAGGCAGGAGGCTTAAATCTAAAACTTGAGATCACCAGAAATCTCCTGACTCCAGAGACCATTAATCAAGAAAAGCTCATCCAAAAGCCTCCATACCTACAGTGAAACCAAGCTCCACCTAAGAGCCAACAAGATTCAAAGCAAGACATACCAAGCTAATTCTCCAATAAAGCAGGAACATAACCCCAAGCACAAAAATACAAGTGGCCAAAAGTCACATCAAACCCATAGACACCTCAAAACTCACTACTGGACACTTCATTGCACTCCAGAGAGAAGAGATACAGCTCCACTCACGAGAACACTGATGCAAGCTTCCATAACCAGGAAACCTTGACAAGTCACTCATCCAACTCCATCTACAGAGAGGAACCTCCACAAAAAGAGGAATCACAAACTTCCGGCACACAGAAAGGCCACCCCAAACACAGCAACCTAAAAAAGATGAAAGGCAGAAAAATATTCAGCAGGTAAAGGAAGATGATATAAGCCCACTGAACCAAACAGAAGAGGAGGAGATAGGGAGTCTCACTGAAAAAGAATTCAGAATAATGATAGCAAAAATGATCCAAAAATTTGAAAATAAAATGGAGTTACAGATAAATAGTCTGGAGACAAGGATTGAGAAGATGCAAGAAAAGTTTAAAAAGGATCTATAAGAAATAAAAAAGAATTAATAATAATGAATAATGTGATAGTTGAGATCATAAGCACTATGGAGGGAATCAATAGTAGAATAACTGAGGCAGAAGATAGGATAAGTGAGGTGGAAGACAGAATGGTGGAAATAAATGAAGCAGAGAGGAAAAAAGAATTAAAAGAAATGAGGACAACCTCAAGACTTCTGGGACAGTGTCAAATGCCCCAACATTCAAATCATAAGTGTCCCAGAAGAAGAAGACAAAAAGAAAGGCAATGAGAAAATACTTGAGGAGATAATAGTTGAAAACTTCCCTAAAATGGGGGTAGGAAATAGCCATCCAAGTCCAAGAAACCCAGAGAGTCCCACACAGGATAAACCTAACGTGAAACACCCCAAGAAACATATTTATCAAATTAATGAAGATCAAACATAAAGAACAAATATTAAAAGCAGCAAGGGAAAGACAATAATTAATCCACAAGGGGATCCTCATAAGGATAACAGCTGATCTTTCAAAAGAAACTCTTCAAGCCAGAAGGGAATGGTAGGACATACTTAAAGTGATGAAAGAGGAAAGCCTACAACCCAGATTACTGTAACCAGCAATGATCTCATTCAAATATGAAGGAAAAATCAAAAGATTTGCAGACAAGAAAATCTCAGAGAGTCAGCACCACCAAACCAGCTCTCCCAGAGAATGCAATGGCAACCCACTCCAATACACTTGCCTGGAAAATCCCATGGATGGAGGAATCTGGTAGGCTGTAGTTCATGGGGTCACTAACAGTCGGACACGACTGAGCAAATTCACTTTTATTTTTCACTTTCATGCATTAGAGAAGGAAATGGCAACCCTTTCCAATGTTCCTACCTGGAGAATCCCAGGGATGGGGGAGCCTAGTGGGCTGCCATCTACTGGGTCGCACAGAGTCGGACATGACTGAAGCAACTTAGCAGCAGCAGCAGCAGCAAACCAGCTCTCCAACAAATGCTAAAGGATCTTCTCTAGGCAGGAAACACAGGAAAGGTTTATAAACTCGAACCCAAAACAACAAAGTAAATGGCAATGGGATCATACTTATCAATAATTACCTTAAATGTAAATGGGTTGAATTCGCCAACCAAAAGACAAAGACTGGCTGAATGGATACAAAAACAATACCCCTATATATGTTGTCTAGGGCTTCCCTGGTGGCTCAGAGGTTAAAGTATCTGCCTCCAGTGCAGGAGACCTGGGTTCGATACCTGGGTTGGGAAGATCCCTTGGAGAAGGAAATGGCAATCCACTCCAGTATTCTTGCCTGGAGAATCCCACGGACGGAGAAGCCTAGTAGGTTACAGTCCATGGGGTCACAAAGAGTCAGACACGACTGAGTGACTTCACCTCACCATATATGTTGTCTATAAGAGTCCCACCTCAAATCTAGGGATGCATGCAGACTGAAAGTGAAAGGCTGGAAAAAGATATTTCAAGCAAATGGAGACGAAAAGAAAGCAGGGGTAGCAATACTCATATCAGATAAAATAGACTTTGAAATAAAGGCCATGAAAAGCAACAAAGAAGGACAGTACATAATGATCAAAGGATCAATCCAGGAAGAAGATATAACAATTATAAATATACATACACCCAACATAGGAGCACTGCAATATGTAAGGCAAATGCTAACAAATATGAAAGCAGAAATTAACAGTAACACAATAATAGTGGGAGACTTTAATACCCCCACTCACACCTGTGGATAAATCAACTAAACAGAAAATTAGCAAGGAAACACAAACTTTAAATGATGCAATGGACCAGTTAGACCTCACTGTAAAACAATGAATTTCACCTTCTTCTCAAGTGCACATGTAACCTTCAGGATAGATCACATTCTGGTCCATAAATCTAGGTTTGGTAAATACAAAAGAATTGAAATCATCTCAAGTATCTTTTCTGATCACAATGTGGTAAGATTAGGTATCAACTACAGGAAAAAAAAGTATGAAAAATACAAACATATGGAGGCTAAGCAACACACTTCTGAATAACCAACAAATCACAGAAGAAATAAAAAAAAAAGAAATCAAAATATATATAGAAACAAATAAAAATGAAAATACAACAACCCCAAACCTATGGGATTCAGTAAAAACATTGCTAAGGGGAAGGTTCATAGCAATATAAGCCTACCTCAAGAAACAAGAGAGAAATCCAATAAATAACCTAACTCTACACCTAAAGCAACTAGAAAATGAATAAGTGAAAAAGTCNATGAAAACACAACTACACAAAACCTGTGGGACACTATAAAAGCAGTGCTAAGAGGAAAATTCATAGCAATGCAGGCATACCTCAAGAAACAAGAAAAAAGTCAAATAAATAACCTAACTCTACACCTAAAGCAACTAGAAAAGGAAGAAATAGAGAACCCCAGAGTTAGTAGAAGGAAAGAAATCACAAAAATTAGGGCAGAAATAAATGCAAAAGAAACAAAAGAGACCATAGCAAAAATCAACAAAGCTAAAAGTTGGTTCCTTGAGAGGGTAAATAAAATAGACAAACCATTAGCCAGACTCATCAAGAAACAAAGGGAGAGGAATCAAATCAACAAAATTAGAAATGAAAATTGAGAAATCACAACAGACAACACAGAAATACAAAGTGTCATAAGAGACTACTATCAGCAACTATATGCCAGTAAAATAGACAACTTGGAAGAAATGGACAAATTCTTAAAAAAGTATAACTTTCGAAAACTGAACCAGGAAGAAATAGAAAATCTTAACAGATGCATCACAAGCACAGAAATCGAAACTGTAATCAGAAATCTTCCAGCAAACAAAAGCTCAGGAGCTGATGGCTTCACAGCTAAATTGTACCAAAAATGTCGAGAAGAACTAACACCTATCTTACTGAAACTATTCCAGAAAATTGCAGAGGAAGGAAAACTACCAAACTCATTCTATGAGGCCACCATCACCCTAATACCAAAACCAGACAAGGATGCCACAAAAAAAGAAAACTATAGGCCAATATCACTGATGAACATAGATGCAAAAATTCTTAACAAAATCCTAGCAATCAGAATCCAACAACACATTAAAAAGATCATACACCATGACCAAGTGGGCTTTATCCCAGGGATGCAAGGATTCTTCAATATTCACAAATCAATCAATGGGATACACCACATTAACAAATTAAAAGATAAAAACCATATGATTATCTCAATAGATGCAGAGAAAGCCTTTGACAAAATTCAACATTCATTTATGATAAAAACCCTCCAGAAAGCAGGCACAGAAGGAACATACCTCAACATAATAAGAACCATATATGATAAACCCACAGTAAACAGTATTGTCAATGGTGAAAAATTTGAAAGCAGTTCCTCTAAAGTCAGGAACAAGACAAGAATGCACATTCTCACCAATACTATTCAACATAGTTTTGGAAGTTTTGGCCATAGCAATCAGAGCAGAAAAAGAAATAAAAGGAATCCAGATTGGAAAAGAAGTAAAACTCTCACTGTCGGCAGATGACATGATCCTCTACATAGAAAACCCTAAAGACTCCATCAGAAAATTACTAGTGCTAATTAATGAATACAGCTTTTGAACTGTGGTGTTGAAGAAGACTCTTGAGAGTCCCTTGGACTGCAAGGAGATCCAACCAGTCCATCCTAAAGGAAATCATCCCTGGGTGTTCATTGGAAGGACTGATGTTGAAGCTGAAACTCCAATACTTGGCCACCTGATGCAAAGAACCAACTCATTGGAAAAGACTCTGATACTGCAAAAGATTGAAGGCAAGAGGAGAAAGGGATGACAGAGGATGAGATGGTTGGATGGCATCTCTGACTCAATGGACATGACTTTGAGCAAACTCTGGGAGATGGTGAAGGACAGGGAAGCCTGGCATGCTGTTATCCATGGAGTTGCAAAGAATTGGACATGACCACGTGATTGAACAGTGACAACAATATTTAGACATAATTATCTTAGTACAGACAGAGGACACACAGCATTAAAGACTGTTATTGTATACATTCCATAAATTAAGTAAAATTGCTAGTAGAATCAACAACATCATTAGCAAAGATTTACGCCAAGAGCCTCATGAACCAAATAACTTTCCTAGTATTTCCCCTAAACTGGAAAGATGATTGATCAGAGCAGAAATTTGACTCTTCACATAGGTCATAAGATTGATTACATATGAAGATTCATCAGATATAAAGACATAGCCTTCAGTACATATTATACCACAAGGTTCTGCTTGGGAGGCGGTTAAAATATTGAGGGCTGTGTGAGTCTGTAGGAATGGTTTTACTTTCATTGAGACTTCTGAATTCAGCAAGCTAATGGTTCACTATCATTCAAAGCTTGCTGAGTGAATTTTGTTAAAGCCTCTATGCGAGTTCAGTTCATTTCAGTTGCTCAGTCATGTCTGACTCTTTGCAACCCCATGAACAACAGCATGCCAGGCTTCCCTGTCCGTCACCAATTCCCGGAGTTTAACCAAACTCATGTGCATTGAGTCGGTGATGCTATCCAACCATCTCACCCTCTGTCATCCCATTCTCCTCCTGCCCTCAATCTTTCCCAGTATCAGGATCTTTTCAAATGAGTCAGCTTTCGCATCAGGTGGCCAAAGTATTAGAGTTTCAGCTTCAACATCAGTCCTTCCAATGAACACCCAGGACTGATCTCCTTTAGGATGGACTGGTTGGATTTCCTTGCAGTCCAAGGGGCTCTCCAGAGTCTTCTCCAACACCATGGTTTATAAGTATCAATTCTTCTGCACTCAGCTTTNTCAAAAGATTATTAGATGTGTATAAGAGACAGGGAGTGGGTAGCCTATCCCTTCTCCAGGGGGTCTTCCTGACCCAGGAATCAAACCGGGGTCACCTGCATTGAAGGTGGATTCTTTATCAGCTGAGCTATCAGAGAAGCCCCCCAGTATTTCTATCAGGCTCCAAATATCAGCTATGGCAGATTTAATCAGACCAGTGGTCTCCCATCTTTGTAATCCATTTACAAACACTCTGTGGATCCTCCTGGGTTTAAGAAATTGTTTAACCATGATCCTCAGTTTTGACTTTTGTGTAAAGAGGCTTGTCTACAACTTCAGCTGGTCTTATTTCTAAAGATAATCATCTAATACTGTGTTTGGAATGGAAAGGCAATTCAGGCAGAAGATTACTAGAATGAATACTCAAATAAATTAGGATAGAGGGGGTACATTTTATGTGATAAATCTTTAGTTAACCTTCTATAACAAATCTTGCAAGTTATTTTGGAAATTTTTGAAGACTTTTGGGGCTTCTGCATATCAATTAAAGTAGATACAATAATTTCAGATGGGACATCTCTAAAACTTTAACAATTTAAAGATTTTTCCAATTAAAAAGATCCAAGGAGGTAGCCCTACAAATATTTTCTCCTGCTAATCTAATTTTAGAAAAGAGGAAAAATCTTACCATTGTTATTTCCAATAGACACTGCAGGCACAGATCCAGAAGACTGCTGGCTTAACTACATACAGAAAATAAGTTTTGGAGAGCCAAAAGAACACCATCTTGACCATTTCAGGTCCTAATTTCCTTGAATTCCCAATTAGGTAATTGCAAGTATACCCAGCTGGTTTTCCTACAGGTTGCTGTTTGCCAAGGAGCTGTTTGGTCTTTGAGGAAAAACTTTCCATTATTAATGTCATAGCCTAATTCAAATATGAGATATAATCAGAACAACATTTGAAAACAATGTGATGCGTCAAATGTGTGTTGCTACTGAGTCTAGCACCCCAAGGGGTTATCATTGGGTTGGTTCAACTCTTTTTTTGTGTCTTGGTTTTTCCCTGCAACAATCTAAAACCACCATGGGTGCTCAGGGTGCTAGGTTATCAGCCTCTGTTGTGCTCACTAAATAAGCAGTAGTTACCTAATGGTTGTAGTGGGTATCTTATTTTTCAAAGCTGAATAATTTAATCTCTCATTTCACTAGCAAAAGTTTTGTTCAGACCATATATCAACTCTTTTTTTTTTTTTTCAATTTAAGCCAAATTTAACAAAACCCCAGCCACCTATGTTTCCTCTATCCCTCTAGTTCGCTGACTAGAAATGCACTGGTGCCCCTTACGACTCCAAGTCTTAAGTAAAGCAGCTCAAATAAAATTTTTAGGATCATCACCCAAACAATGAGATCTGGATATCAGGAGAACTCAGAAGAACACCTGAAGAATACCGAGAAGCCGGTAGCTTAATGGGCCCGCATTTGGTACCAAGCACTGGCCCCAGGCAGACTTCAGGTGTCTTCTGGTGAGTGTCTCTGATATCCTGCCAGCTATGCCAAGTTTGTGTCAGTGAAAATTGAATCAATTTAAGAAAGAAATGGAAAATTTTATTTGAATCAAATTGAGGAGTATAACCCAGGAAAGCTCAGAAAGCTTGGAAAACTGTCCTGTCCATTAGAAGGCAAAGCACAATGATGTGGTTTTTTGCTTTTTGAGACACACAGGTACACATCAAATGACATATTACTGACAGTTTACACAATCCAGATCTGCAAGTACAAAGTGGTAAGTCATTGCGATCCCTTACAAGATCAAGAAGGAATGTTATCTTTTAAGGAGTTGTCTTGTTGGTGCCAGGAGAATGTTTGTATTTTTGCCGATGGGGAAAGTTTGGTCAGTGGACAGTGCAGATTCACAACACACAGTAGAGAGGGGAGAGGACACCAAAGGGTAGAGAAAAAAATTTTTTAATGTAAATTTATTTGCCTTAATTGAAGGTTAATTACTTTACAATATTGTATTGGTTTTGCCATACATCAACATGAATCCACCACAGGTATACACGTGTTCCCCATCCTGAACCCCCTCCTTCCTCCCTCCCCGTATTTAACTTTTTTTTTCTCTTTAAAAATGTATCTAATTGGAGGATAATTACTTTATAATATTGTGATGGTTTTTACCATACATCAGTGTGAAATGGCCATAAGTATACATGTGTTGCCCCCACTTCCCTCCCCACCCTATCCTTTCAGGTTGTCACAGAGCACTGACTCTGGGTGCCCTGCTTCATACATCAAACTCTCTCTGGTTATCTATTTTACATATGGTAATGTATATGTTTCAATGCTATTCTCTCAAATCATCTCACCCTCTCTTTCTCCCACAGAGTCCAAAATCTGTTCTTTACATCTGTGTTTCCTTTGCTGCCCTGTACATAGGGTCATCAGTAATTTTTTTCTTACCTTGCCATAAAATGTTAATTTTATTTCATAGCAATAGAACTTTTCCGTACTTTATTGTGTAAGTAAGCCCTCTCTTCAGAAACATTATATCTCTTGTCTTAAATATTCTCAATTTGGGGAAAATATACATTGGAACACCCTCAACTTGGAAGACTTTATCAGGAAATTTCCAAGATAAAAGCCTCTCAGGCTAATTCTTCTGTTCTATACACTAAAGAAAACTCACAACCTAAAATCTAGGAGTTAAGTTTTGTTCAGGGACCTTACTGAGGACTATAGCTGGGGGCGGGGTGGGCAGCTTCTTAGATTTCTCTGAGGAAGTACCCCAAAGAGGTAAGGGAGGAGTCAAGATATATAGGAGATTTCACTAAAAACAAAAAGCTGTCTGGTCAAACATCAAAAGATTATTGCTAATCACAAAAACAGACATCTCAAGTTAATTATTTTAGCACTTTTTAATGTATGAGAAGCTATAAAAATCTGAGCTCATTGAAATTATTCTTTAGATATGCATCTTGAATATCTAGGAACACACCCTGAATTCCTCTCAAGGCCTACAGTCAGGGGTGAGGAGGCAGCTGCAGTGACTGATGGCTTGATCCTTACAGAATTGACACGATAGCCAGCATCTTTTGTTTACTGAAATGGCAGGCGACATTCCNTTCAGGTTGTCACAGAGCACTGACTCTGGGTGCCCTGCTTCATACATCAAACTCTCTCTGGTTATCTATTTTACATATGGTAATGTATATGTTTCAATGCTATTCTCTCAAATCATCTCACCCTCTCTTTCTCCCACAGAGTCCAAAATCTGTTCTTTACATCTGTGTTTCCTTTGCTGCCCTGTACATAGGGTCATCAGTAATTTTTTTCTTACCTTGCCATAAAATGTTAATTTTATTTCATAGCAATAGAACTTTTCCGTACTTTATTGTGTAAGTAAGCCCTCTCTTCAGAAACATTATATCTCTTGTCTTAAATATTCTCAATTTGGGGAAAATATACATTGGAACACCCTCAACTTGGAAGACTTTATCAGGAAATTTCCAAGATAAAAGCCTCTCAGGCTAATTCTTCTGTTCTATACACTAAAGAAAACTCACAACCTAAAATCTAGGAGTTAAGTTTTGTTCAGGGACCTTACTGAGGACTATAGCTGGGGGCGGGGTGGGCAGCTTCTTAGATTTCTCTGAGGAAGTACCCCAAAGAGGTAAGGGAGGAGTCAAGATATATAGGAGATTTCACTAAAAACAAAAAGCTGTCTGGTCAAACATCAAAAGATTATTGCTAATCACAAAAACAGACATCTCAAGTTAATTATTTTAGCACTTTTTAATGTATGAGAAGCTATAAAAATCTGAGCTCATTGAAATTATTCTTTAGATATGCATCTTGAATATCTAGGAACACACCCTGAATTCCTCTCAAGGCCTACAGTCAGGGGTGAGGAGGCAGCTGCAGTGACTGATGGCTTGATCCTTACAGAATTGACACGATAGCCAGCATCTTTTGTTTACTGAAATGGCAGGCGACATTCCCTTTTTATATGTTCTTCTGCCCTTGCTGTGTTTCCTTGAGGTTCCTAAATTCTGTGTATTGTTGGTATACAAAAATAAGTCAGGGTATGAGGTAGGTGGGGCTTCTCAGGTGGCACCTCTTAACTGGTAAAGAATCTGCCTGCAATGCAGGAGACACAGGTTTGATTCCTGGGTCGGGAAGATCTCCTGGAGAAGGTAATGGCAACCTACTCCAGTATTCTTGCCTGGAGAATCCCATGGATAGAGGAGCCTAGCAGGCTACAGTCCATGGGGTCACAAAGTGTTGGACACAACTGGCTGACTAAACACACATACACACAAGGGAGGTGGCATCGATTCCCTGTAGTACAATATATGTAATAGATGTAGAGTCCACAGTCTCATCCCTTTCCATCTCTAATGCACCTGGCTCTTGGATAATCTAAGCTACTTTTCAATTTTAATCAAATGACAAGAGAAGCCCCACGGCTGCCACAGGGTTACTTAAACCTCTGGTTTTTGGTGACCTATTGTTCCATATCTGAAAACCACTAATGATTTAGTTTTTAATCCCAGCAAGACTATCTTTTATTTTCCCACAGTCATAAAAAGAACTATTTAAAGCAAAAAAATAATGAGTTTTATAAAAATTATTGAAATAAAATATATGATCATGATCACACAATGGAGAAGGGTCCCTCTAGAATTATAGTATTATAATATAGTATTATAGAATTATAATATTTTCAAATTTACTATGTTTATGAGAAGTAGTAAATATTAACTAACAGATTGTGATAAGTCAAAGACGCATATTGTAACTCTTGAGCAACTACTAAAAGTCATGCAAAAAGTTATAGATTTATAAATATATATTTAAATAAAATAGAAGTATTAAACATAATACAAAAATATTATCCTTAATGAATTAGGAATGTGAAATAGAGGAATAATATACAAACAAGACAAAGGGAAAACAAATAGCAAATGATTCAACCACATGCAAAATTATATTAAATGAAAATAGACTAAATACTCCAATAAAAAACAGGGTTTATTAGACAAGATAATAAANAAAATATTATCCTTAATGAATTAGGAATGTGAAATAGAGGAATAATATACAAACAAGACAAAGGGAAAACAAATAGCAAATGATTCAACCACATGCAAAATTATATTAAATGAAAATAGACTAAATACTCCAATAAAAAACAGGGTTTATTAGACAAGATAATAAATCAAGTTCCAACCACTCACAAAAAGATGCACTTTAATGTAAATACTCAAATAGATTGAAAATAAAAGGATGGAAAGTGATATATCATGCAAAATGTAAAACTAAGAACAATGTTGTGGCTATGTAAGTGAGGACTTCAAGTAATATNTTAAAAAATAAGTGATTAATATTATTTTATTTTAAAAATCTTACTCTTTTCTGATTATAGATGCAATTCATAATCTATGTTGGAAATTGGAAAATACAGAAAGAAATTTTTAGAAAGTTTAAATGGTACATAATTTCATACCAATATAACCACTGTAAAATTAAAAATTTTTCTTTATACTTATTTATTTATTCCTGAGTTCTTTCTTTCCACATAGCACATGTAACAAATCTGTCAGGAAAATATTTTGGTTCTAACTTCAAAATATATACTAGTGTTTTGACTACTACTACTACATCACTTCAGTCGTGTCTGACTGTGTGAGACCCCACAGACGGCAGCCCAGCAAGCCCCCCTGTCCCTGGGATTCTCAAGGCAAGAACACTGGAGTGGGTTGCCATTTCCTTCTCCAATGCATAAAAGTGAAAAGTGAAAGTGAAGTCACTCAGTCATGTCCTACCCTCAGCCATGGACTGCTGCCTTCCAGGCTTCTCCATCCATGGGATTTTCCAAGCAAGAGTACTAGAGTGGGATGCCATTGCCTTCTCCGAGTGATTTGACTACTTCTTGCCAATTCTATAGTTACCAGTTTGGTTCAGACTACCACCATTGTTCATATGGACCTTTACAATAGCACCCTCATTGGTCTCTCTACTTCCCAACATGTCCTGTATTAGTCTATTTTCCATGTAGTACTCAGAAGAATCCACCTAAAACCTCATGTTCTTCCTCTCCTCACAATCTTCCTATATCTCTAAAGTCCTTAGGATGATCTATAAAGTCCAACATTTTAAATTCCTCACTTCTTTGACTGAATTCCTTCACCCCTTCACATGTTCTACTTATGCTGTATTGATTGCTTTCTGGAACCTTAAATATACCTTACTTGCTTACTCCTATTTTAGGTTTCACTTAACTGTTTCCATTGCCAGGAATACCTTTTTTCAATATAGTTGCATGACTAATTTCCTCTTTGCGACCCCATGGACTGCAGCCCACCAGGCTCCTCCATCCATGGGATTTTCCAGGCAAGAGTACTGGAGTAGGGTGCCATCGCCTTCTCCGAATTTCTTCATAGGGAAGAATTTTTCAAGTAGGCAACTCAAGACCATTCAGATCCTCATCACTGTTCTATTTTTTCTTGTTCCCATAACTCCTATTTGGGAATTTCCACATACTTGTTTCCATAACTCTTATTGTAGTGCATTATGTAATTTAGTTATATTTCATGTTTATTGTTTACAATCTGCTTCCTCCACTAGAAAATAAGACCCAAAAAAGGCAGAGATAATCGTGTGTTTTGCTTTGTTTCCAAAGAAGATCGAACAAGGACCTGGCACAAAAAAAGCACTCAATAAAACATTTGCTGAATCTATCTACACATCTTTCTATCTATCTTAATAAATTCTTGGTGTAAGTAATGAGCCTGAGTGGGCATAGGCAAGAGGAAGTTTATTTTGTTGCTTCACAAAGGTGGAGTTAATGAGGGATTAAAAAACAGTCAACTAGAAGCCAAGGAGTGGTGGAAAGTTGTCTAGGTACTTGATGTAACCCCTTTTATTCAACTGCAATATCTTTAATAAATTTCACAAACTCTCATGCACTGTTTAACTTGTGTGAATATTTTGGAGGTTGGGATTGGAATGTGTGAAAGGCAGAGTTGTGAGTTCAAGAGACACGAAGCAAAACAGAAGTAGTATGAGAGTGATGTTAGCAAGATAACAGACTAGAAAGTTCCAGGTCTTAATTTCCCCACAGGGAAACACAATAAATATCAATAGATGGGCTAGGATACCTATATGAGAATTCCACAGACCAGATTGGAAGTACCCAGGCCAATGTAAAGGCAGGAAGGGATCCCAGCAAAAGGGGTAGGAAAATTCACAGCATTTTGTGTGCCTATCTGTGCCTCTTCCCCTGCCTGCCACAGTGAAGCACAATCAAGAGAAAACCTTCTGTACTGGGGTTCTTCCTTTGAGATGTAAACAAAACAGTAGACTATATGGCAAACATTCTGCCTTGACTGGAGGCTCACTATGGGATGAATTTCTCTCTTGTTTTACTCAGAGCACTGACAGGACTGGTGGCATAGTTTGTAAACCACTGAAAATGAGACAAGCCGTAGAGCTGCAGTTAAATGGGCAGATAACTAGGGGAAACAAAAGATTATGGGCTTCTGGGAAGAAACCTAGACAAGCTGCTTAGGGAATTTGAGGCATGGTCAAGAGAAGGCACATCCCCAGAAAAGGCTTGAGAAGTCCCTAAACCTACAGCTTGCCTGATGGGTAAGGGTCATATCCTGCACGCACACACACACACACACACACACACACACACACACACACACACAAAACAGTACACAGAGATAGGGAGATGTAGTTGGTTACTCAAATGCTCAAATATCACAATGCATACCCCCAAAAGGGAAACATAGACCAATCAAATGAACAAAATAAAACTCAAGACACCAACCCTAAAGAAATAGAGATCTATGAGCTGCCTGATCAAAAAAAAAAAAAAAAAAAAAAGGGTGTTTCAAAACTGTCTTAAATGAGCTAAAAGAAATATAGAATGACAATTAAATAAAGCAGGACAGTGATGCATGGACACGGTGAGAATATCCACAAAGTAATAGAAACCATAACAATAATAAGAAAACAAATTCTGGAGATGAAAAATACAGTAACTGAACTGAAAAATTTTACTAATAGTTTCATGTTATCTGAATCTCGGTAAAAAATATATGATAGCACATTATGTGTTGGTGAGACTATAAGAAACAGGCAGTTTCTCACAAATTGCTTAGGAAGCATAATTACAAATGAAGCTAGTGGAGGTAATGCAATTCCAGCTAAGTTATTTAAAATCCTAATAGATGATGCTGTTAAAATGCTGCACTCAATACATCAGCTAATTTGGAAAACTCCACAGCGGCCATAGGACTGGAAAAGGTCAATCTTTGTCCTAATTCCCAAGAATGGCAGTGCTAAAGAATGTTCACACTACTGGACAATTGCACTCACTTCCCATGCTAGTAAGGATATGCTCAAAATCCTTCAAGCTAAGCTTTAGTAGTATTTGAATTGAGAACTGTCAGATGTACAAGCTGGGTTTAGAAAAGGCAGAGGAACCAGAGATCAAATTGCCTACATTTGTTGCATCACAGAGAAAGCAAAGAAATTCTAGAAAAAAAAATCTTCTTCTGCTTCATTGACTACACTAAAGCCTTTCACCGTGTGGATCACAACAAACTGTGGAAAATTCTTAGAGAGAAGGGAATACCAGACCACTTACCTGTCTCCTGAGAAGCCTCTATGCAGATCAAGAAGCAACAGTTAGAGCCTTATATGGAAAAACTGACTGGTTCAAAACTGGGAAAGGAGGGAAAGGAGTACATCAAGGTTGTATATTGTCACTCTGCTTATTTAACTTATATGTAGAATACATCATGCAAAATGCTGGGCTGATTGACTTACAAGATAGAATCAAGATTGCCAGGAGAAATATCAACAATTTCATATATGCAGATGATACCACTGTAATGGCAGAAAGTGAAGAGGAAATAAAGAGACTGTTGACAAGAATGAAAAGGGAGAGTGAAAAAGCTGGCTTAAAACTCAATATTGAAAAACCTAAAATCATGACATCCAGTCCCATCACTTCCTGGCAAGTAGAAGGAGAAAAAGTGAAAGTAGTGACAGATTTCTCTTCTTGGGCTCCCAAATCACTGCAGATGGAGGATGCAGCCATGAAATCAAAAGACATTTGCTTTTATAGACAGTGCATTAAAAAAATAAAGATATCACTTTGTCAACAAAGGTCTGTATAGTCACAGCTATAGTCTTCCCAGTAGTTATGTATGGATGTAAGAGTTGGACCATAAAGAAAGCAGAGTGCCCAAGAATTAATGCTTTCAAATTGCGGTGCTGGGGAAGGTTTCTTGAGAGTTCCTTGGACAGCAAGGAGATCAAACTAGTCAATCCTAAAGGAAATCAACTCTAAATACACATTGGAAGAACAAATGCTGAAGCTGAAGCTCCAAAACTTTGGCCACCTGATGCAAACAGCCAACTCACTGGAAAAGACCCTGATGCTGGGAAAGACTGAAGGCAAAAGAATAAGACAGCAGCAGAGGATGAGATGGTTAAATAGCATCACTGACTCATTGCACATGAACTTGAGCAATCCATGGAGTAGCAATGAGTTGGACACAACTTAGCAACTGAACAACAACAATGAGATCACATTGTCTGTAGATAAAAAGTTTTCCATCTTTCTTTTCAATCAAGATATCATTTAAATCTTTTTCTTTTTTGCTTGCATTGGCTAGAATTTCTAACACAATGTTGAACAGAACAGTTAAAAACATATATCCTCATCTTGCTCCCAATCTTGTGGGGAAACATGCAATCTTTCTCTTCTAAGTACAATGTTCCTTTAAGGTTTTCTATAAAGTTCTTTTTTCTTTTTTTCAGATTGGGAAAGTTAACATTCTACTTTGAATTTTCTAGGACTTTTTAAGAATTCTGAATGGGTGTTATGTTTCCCAAGTACTTTCTCCATGTCAGTTGATGCCACCATTTTGTTTTTGTCCTTTATTCTATTAAGATGGACTGTATATCAATAGGTTTGGGATTGTAAACCTACCTTGAATTCCTGAATTACATCTTACAATGGAAATAATCAACAAACCAGTGTATAATAGGGATAGAATATAATTTCATTTGAGCCAAACTGTATAGACCAGGAGACACAAGTTCAAGAAGAACTTGAATTGTTTTCCACCTGACTACGAAATGGGGGAGGCTTATAAAAGCAAACCCCACAAAATTGCATGTTTGTCAAGTATTATAATTGGAGCTGGCAAGTAGTAAGTGTTTGGAGGATTGTTAAGCAAGGATTGTTTGGAGTCTGAAATGGTTGCATATTTACAAGGTAGACCTTGACACTATAAGGATGCAGTTGGCAACTAGCAGACATTGTTTTGAGAATAGTTGGTGGTGTCCTGCAGTTCAGAAAATTCAAGTTATTGATAATACAGGAACATGTCTGAAACTACATCTACAATGGCCACCCAGTTCTATTTTGAATGCCTGATTTTTGATAGTTAATTCATTTTTATTTTTAAATGAATTTCCCTTAATGCATGTTTGACAGGACACAAACAGCTCTTTTGGTTAGCCTCAAGTACAGCTTAATGTATAAACAATAATGACTTCCCTGTACTTAATATGTGAAAGTTTCTTCCTTCAATATGTTATAGAATTCACACTGCTAATATTTTGTTGAGGAAACTTTTACCTACATTCATGAGTGTTGCTCCTTTTGTTAGTTTAATTTTTATTGAAATATATTTTATTTATAATGCTGTATTATTATCAGGTGTACAGAAAGTGATTCAGTTATATATATTCTTCTTTTGCGTTCTCTTTCACTATAGGTTATTACAAGATATTGACTATAGTTCCTTGCACTATACAGTAAGTTTTTTGTTGGTTATCTACTTTATATACAGTAGTGTGTATATTTTAATCCCAAACTCCTAATTTATCCTTCTCTCCCTTTCCTTTTGGTAATCATAAGCTTGCTTTCTATGTGTGTGAAACTTTTTATGTTTTATAAGTAAGTTCATTCATATCTTTTCAAAGCTCACCAATGAATTCAGTAAAGCTGAAAGATACAAAATTAATACACACAAATCTGTTGTAATTCCTCACACTAGTAACAAAAAATCAGAAAGAAGAATTAAGGAAACAATCCCATTTACCACTGCATCAAAAAGAATATAATACCTAGGAATGAACCTACATAAGGAGGTAAAGACCTGTACTCTGACAACTATAAGAAGAATAAAAGAAATCAAAGATGATATAAACAGAGAGATACATCATGTTCTTGGATTAAAAGAATCACTATTATGAAACCGACTTTTCTACCCAAAGTAATCTACAGATTCAATGCAATCTTTATCAAATTACCAATGACATTTTCCACAGAATTAGAATAAAAAATTTTAATTTCTTACGGAAACACAGAAGACCCAAAATAGTAATCACCACTCATTGTTTGTTCTTTAGTTCTTCTAGGTTCTTGTTAAACATTTATTGCATGTTCTCAATCCATGCCTCCGTTCTTATTCTGAGATCCTGAAACATTTTCAGTATCATTATTCTAAATTCTTTTTCTAGAAGGTTGCCTATCTCCACTTCCTTTAGTTGTTGTTTTTCTGGAGTTTCATTTTGTTCCTTCATCTGGGATATAATTTTCTCTGTTTCATTTTATCTAACTTTCTGTGATTGTGTTTTCTGTTCTACATGCTACAGGATTGTAGTTCTTGCTTCAACTGTCTGTCCTCTGCTAGATGAGGCTGTCTAAGAGACTTGTGCAAGGGACTGGTGGTGGATAGAACTGGGCCTTGTCCCTCTTGAGGGCAGGGCCATGCTAAATAAAACTTTAAACTGTTTTTCTGCTGATGAGTGAGGTTGTTTTCCCTCCTTTTTGGTTGTTTGGCCTGAGGTAATCCAGCACTGGGGCCTACAAGCTATTTAGTGGGGCTAATGGCAGCCCCCAGGAGGGCTCACACCAATGAATACTTCCAAGAATTGCTGCTTTCAATGCCTTTGTCCCCACAGTGAGCCACAGCCAAACCCCACCTCTGCAGGAGACCTTCCAATACTAGCAGGTAGGTTTGATCCAGTCTCTTATGGGGTCACTGCTTTTTTCCCATGGGTCCTGGTCCACACAGGACTTCGTGCTTGTGCTCCGAAAGGGGAGTTTCTGTTTTCCCCAGTCCTATGGCATGCATGCCAAATTGCTTCAGTTGTATCTCACTCTCTGTGACCCTATGGGCCATAGCCTGCCAGGATCCTCTGTTCATGGGATTCTCCAGGCAAGAATACTGGGGTGGGTTGCCATGTGCTCCTCCATAGGATCTTCTCAACATTGACAAGTGGGTTCTTTACCATTAGTGCCAGCTGGGAAGCAGTCCAATGAAAGTACAACCTTACTAGCATGGGAAGTGAGTGCTGAGTGCAATTGTCTTGTAGTCTGAACATTCTTTAGCACTGTCCTTCTTGGGAATTGGGACAAAGATTGACCATTTACAGTCCTTCGGCTACTGCTAGATTTTCCAAATTTGCTGACATATTGAATAAAGCACTTCAACAGCATCATCTTTTAGGATTTGAAATCCCTCAACTGGAATTCCATCACTTCCACTAGCTTTATTGGCAGCAATGCTTCCTAAGGCCACTTGGCTTCCTACTCCAGGATGTCTGGTTCTAGGTGAGTGACCACACCATTGTGGTTATCTGGGTCATTAAGAACTTTTGTACACTTTCTGTGTATTCTTGCCATCTCTTCTTGATCTCTTCCTCTTCTATTAGGTCTTTACTGTTTTCTTTTCCCTTTATTGTGCCCATCTTTGCATGAAATGTTCTTTTGATATCTCCAATTTTCTTGAAGTGATCTCTAGTCTTTCCCATTCTATTGCTTTCCTCTATTTCTTTGCATTGTTCGTTAAGGCCCTCTTGTCTCTCCTTGCTATTCTCTGGAATTCTGCATTCAGTTGTGTATACCTTTTCCTTTCTCCATTTCTTTTCACTTCTCTTCTTTCCTCAGTTATTTGTAAAGCCTCCTCAGACAACCACTTTGCCTTCTTGCATTTCTTTTTCCTTGGGATGGCTTTTATTAATACCTTCTGTACAATGTTTTGAATCTCTGTCCATAATTCTTCAGGTACTCTGTCTACCAGATCTAATCCCTTAAATCTATTCATCACCTCCACTGTATAATCACTGAATGGCCTAGTGGTTTTCCCTACTTTCTTCAATTTGAGCCTGAATTTTGCAATAAGGAGCTGATTTTCTGAGCTACAGTCAGCTCATGATCTTGTTTTTGCTGACTGTATAGATCTTCTCTATCTTTGGCTGCAAAGAAATGTAGTAAATCTGATTTCAGTATTGACAATTTGGTGACATTCATGTGTAAAGTCATCTCTTGTGTTGTTGGAAAAGGCTGTTTTCTACGACCAGTGTGTTTTCCTGGCATAATTCTGTTAATTTTGCCCTCCTCCATTTTGTACTCCAAGGCCAAACTTGCCTGTTACTCCAGGTATGTATTGACTTCCTACTTTTGCATTCCAGTCTCCTATGATGAAATGAACATCTTTTTTGGCATTAGTTCTAGAAGGTCTTATAGGTCTTCATAGAACTGGTCAACTTCAACTTCTTTGACATCAGTGGTTGGGGCATAGACTTGGATTAGTGTGATGTTGAATGGTTTGCCTTGGAAATGAACTGAGATCATTCTGTTGTTTTTGAGATTGCACCCAAGTATTTCATTTCAGACTCTTTTGTTGATTATGAGGGCTACTCCATTTCTTCTATGGGATTCTTGCCCACAGTAATAAATACAATGGTCGTCTGAATTAAATTAGCCCATTTTCATCCATTTTAGTTCACTGATTCCTAAAATTTCAGTGTTTACTGTGTTTGAAGTTTGTTGTTTCTCTAGCTTTTCTATGTGAACCAGAAACTTGAATTTCCTACATTGATAACTTGATTTTGTCTTCTCCCCTTTTCTTTGTCTCTTCCTTTTGTGCTACTCTCCAGAGAGAGTCTATCTCTTGCAGTTCTCCCAACTGTTTCTATTGTTGTTTTTATTCCGGGTTTTGTAGCATGTAGTAGGGATTCAAGGAGGTGGTGTTAAGGATGAATTTTCTAAGGATTCTTCCAGATATTCCTTGTGGGCACCTTAGAGAAAACGTCATTATATAGTGTGGGATGTCCAATGGGCCTCATACTCTGCTCATGGTCCCTACTCTGCATTTAGCAATGTGCTACAAATTTCTAATGTAATCTTTCTACTGGCTTATTTGGTATTTAGGCAGTGTCTGTCCTAGGTAGGTAAATGCACAGGTTCTCTTTCTACCTGATAGCACCTGTCTATCACTAGGATTTGTGGTAGAAATTTTCCATGAGAGCTCTGTTTTCAGAAGAGTTCCCAAAAGGTCATTATTTTGAACTTTTCCCTGTTCATTGTCTTGTTTTATGAGTAGGAATGATGCTCCTTCTAGCTCTGTGCATCTCAAATCTAAAGTCCTTAGGAAAGTCCTTTTAACAAATAATGCTGGATCAGTTCAAAATTCATTGTTGTCCAGTCGCTAAGTCCTGTCTGACTCCTTGCATCCCCAGAACTGCAACGTGCCAGACTCCCCGGTTCTTCACTATCTCCATTGCTCACATTTGTGTTCATTGATTCAGAGATGCTATATTACCATCTCATCTTCTGCCACCCCCTTCTCCTCTTGCCTTCAATCTTTCCCAGTATCAGATAACGCTAGATCAATTCTAAACATATGAAAAAGAAATTGGATCCTTAACTCCTATTAAACTTCACATGCATCCTTAATTTATCACTAATTCATTGCCTGGGCCTCTTACAAACACCAGTCATGCCACTGTACATGGCCACTTAAAGTTATACTGATTTCTTCTTATTCTAGTTGTGTCTTCATGGGAAGGATCAAAGTAACATAGCCAGATTTTATAAGCCCAAAATTTCATATTTCTGTTATTAGATGAGAACCTAACTTGGGAGAAGATAGCATGCCTCTTGGTGGTTCCTTTGATTTGGTGGGAGATGGTAGCCATTATGGCACTCTGCTGTCTTAACTGCTCTTCTTGACACTTGCTGCTCCCAAAGATGATTGATTTATTCATAGATGGTTGAAGAGGGACAATTGGAAAGTCTTACATAGACAATTAGTTGGTAATATTTCATTTTCAATATACAGTTTTAACAGGTGTGCTGTGTATAAACTTCTTATTCATATCTGATTAAGGTTAATTTCAAGAAGTTGTGCTGCCAGGTTAATGGCTTTTGTCTTATTGTCAAATTATACAGGAGATTCATCTTATAATGATCAACCCTGATAAGTTTCTACAGAATTTATTATCCCTCCAAAAGAACACAAATGGCAAGGGCATTACATGAAAACAAAATTACAAGATAATCCTTGTTCTTAAATGAAAATAAATTGGATTGCAATTGAAGGAATTAAAATGTTTTTATTCATTGATGACATATTTATGTACACTGGTCCACTGGTCAGTCGCTCAGTCATGTCCAACTATTTGCAACCCCATGGACTGTAGCCTGCCAGGCTCCTCTATCCATGGAATTCTCCAGGCAAGAATACTGGAGTGGATAGCCATTCCCTTCTCCAGGGGATCATCCTGACCTAGGGATTGAATCTGGGTCTCCTGCATTGTAGGCATATACTTTACCACTGAATCACCAGGGAAGCCTGTTTGTATACATACAAAATCCCAAATAACCTACGAAGCTCTTAGAATAAATGAGTTTAGAAAGGTCACTGAGTCAGGGTTAATATATAAGATTGTCATTTTTCTGTAGATCAGCAACCAATAATTGGGAAAAATTAAAACCACATCATATAAAACAGAATAAAAGCCAGTGCCTGCCAATGCAGGAGGCACAGGTTTGAACTCTGGGTTGAAAAGATCCCCTGGAGAAGGAAATGACAACGCACTCCAGTATTCTTGCCTGGAAAATCCTATGAAGAGAGGAGCCTGGCAAACTATAGTCCACAGCATCACAAAGAGTCAGATATGACTTAGTGGCTAAACAAAAACAACATCCAAATAAAAAGCAATAAATTTAATGAAACAAGTGCAAGATTTCTGCACACTAATGTACAGAATATTATTCAGAAAAAAAATAAGAATTTCCAAAAAAAAGTCATGTTTTGGATTGGAATTCTACACAATTCCAATAAAAATTCTAGCAGTCATTTTTTTCCTAGTGAAAATTAGCAAGATGATTCTAAAAATGACTTAGAAATACTAAGGGAAAAGAAAGCCAAGACAAACTTGAAGAATAATAACCAAGCTGAGAGAGTCACACTACTACAGATAAACAAGAGATTATATATAGACAAAAGAGATCCATATATAGATAAAAGATATTCATGTAAAAAGATTATATCATACTACTAAATGTAACAAAACTTATTACAAAATTATAGTTAGTAGAAAACTAATTGTGTTAATCTTGTAAGGATGAAAACAGACCAAATGAACAGACAAGGGAGTACAGAATTACATGTGCACATATATGGTCACTTGATTTATGACAAGGTGAGAAATATCAATGACCTCAGATATGCAGATGACCCCACCCTTATGGCAGAAAGCAAAGAAGAACTAAAGAGCCTCTTGATGAAAGTGGAAAGAGTGAAAATGCTGGCTTAAAACTCAACATTCATAAAATTAAGATCATGGCATCCGGTCCCATCACTTCATGGTAAATAGATGGGGAAACAGTGACAGACTTTATTTTGAGGGGCTCCAAAATCACTGCATATGGTGACTGCAACCATGAAATTAAAAGACACTTGCTCCTTGAAAGAAAAGCTATGACCAACCTAGACAGCATACTAAAAAGCAGAGACATTACTTTGCCAACAAAGGTCTGTCTAGTCAAAGCTATGGTTTTTCCAGTAGTCATGTATGGATATGAGAGTTGGACTATAAAGAAAGCTGAGCACCAAAGAATTGATGGCTTTGAACTGCGGTGTTGGAGAAAACTCGAGAGTCCCTAGGACGGCAAGGAGCTCCAGCCAGTCCATCCTAAAGGAAATCAGTCCTGAATATTCACTGGAAGGACTGATGCTAAAGCTGAAACTCCAATACTTTGACCACATGATTAGAAGAACTGACTCATTGGAAAAGACCCTGATGCTGGGAAAGATTGAAGGCAGGAGGAGAAGGGGATGACAGAGTATGAGATGGTTGGATGGCATCACTGACTCAATGGACATGAGTTTGAGTAAGCTCCGGGAGTTGGTGATGGACAGGAAAGCCTGGTGTGCTGCAGACCATGGGGTCGCAAAGAGCTGGACACGACTGAATGACTGAACTGAATTGAACTGAACCATGCACTGCAGTGGGTAANAATGGACATGAGTTTGAGTAAGCTCCGGGAGTTGGTGATGGACAGGAAAGCCTGGTGTGCTGCAGACCATGGGGTCTCAAAGAGCTGGACACGACTGAATGACTGAACTGAATTGAACTGAACCATGCACTGCAGTGGGTAAAAGATGGTCTTTCTAATAAATAGTACTTTATGAATAGGAAAAATTAATCTTAACTCCTTCAATACAAAAATATCATAAAAGTAATCAGTTTCAGAACTGTTTTTGGTCCAAATGTGAAAGGTAAAACAATAAATATTTTAGAAGAAAACAGACAAGAATTTTCATGACTTTAGAATATCAAATTTTAAAATAATTATCTATTTATTTATTTTTGGCTGTGTTGGGTCTTGCTGTGCAGGTTTTCCTCTACTTGTGGCCAGAAGGGGCTACTCTGCTTGTGGTGTAAGGGCTTCTCGTTGAAGTGGCTTCTCTTGCTGTGGAGTATGGGCCCAGTGCACTCGGGCTTTAGTGGCTGTGGCACGTGGGCTCAGCAGTTGCAGCTCCTGGGCTCTGGAGCACAGGCTCTGGAGTGCGGTGCACTGGCTTTGCTGCTCTACAGCATGTGATATCATCCCGATTCAGGGACTGAACCCATGTCTCCCACATTGGCAGACGGGTTCTTTACCACTGAGTCTCACAGTCTCCAGCTCTGAAATATTTTAAAATAATTTTTATTTGTTTGATTTTGACATAATTTGGTATAAAGAGAAGTTGTAAAAACAAAACAAAGAATTCCTATGTACAATACTTGCCTTTCAGGTTCTTTTCTGTATTCTCTCTTTAATTATATTTCCATTGCATAATTATTTTCTAAAGCCTTTGAGTATACATTGCAGAAATGATGTTTTTTTTAACACCTAAATATTTTGTACCTTAAAAATAAGGAAACTGTGTCACATAATCACAAACTAACAAATTCCAGCAGCTAACGTTGATATAATATTTCATCTATGGGCCTTGTGTTCTGTATATTTAAATTAATCAGTTTTCTATCGTGCCTGGTTTTCAAGTCATAGTTAGAAATCCTTTCATCACAAGTTAAAGAAGAATGTACTCATACTTTGGTATTTGTATGGTTTCATTTTTTACTGAAAGAACTTTTGTTGCATTTAGAATCTGTTCTTGGATCTAGCTTCAGGTATGGATCTCATTGTCAGTTTGTCCAAATGGCATAATGATTTGTCCCAGCACAGTTTTGTTTTTATTAAGGCATTTGAAGTGCCAACTTCACTACATATTAAAGTTCTACACATACTTTTATTTATTTCTGGATTTTCTCTTCTACTGATCTATCTATTCATATTTTAGTACTTCTATTCTACTGATCTATTTTAGCACTACAATTTTAAACATATAAGCTTAAACTATGTTTTAATGTCATAAGAGTTTTAAAGGACTTGTTTCAGTTTATTTTTAGTGTTTTCTTGTATGTTTAATTTTCAATATGTCTCGCTCTATAAAAATTCTTAACATTTTTTTAATGGGCCAAAGAACTAAACAGGCATTTCTCCAAAGAAGACATACGGATGGCTAACAAACACATGAAAAGATGCTCAA
>SJYW01043726.1:24042-96065 GCA_006410735.1 Raphicerus campestris
AAAGAAATCCCAGGGCTGATCGCCTTCAGAACGGACTGGTTGGATTTCCTTGCAGTCCAAGGGACTCTCAAGAGTCTTCTCCAACACCACAGTTCAAAAGCATCAATTCTTCAGCGCTCAGTCTTCTTCACAGTCCAACTCTCACATCCATACATGACCACAGGAAAAACCATAGCCTTGACTAGATGGACCTTAGTCGGCAAAGTAATGTCTGCTTTTGAATATACTATTTAGGTTGCTCATAATTTTTCTTCCAAGGAGTAGCGTCTTTTAATTTCATGGCTGCGGTCACCATCTGCGGTGATTCTGGAGCCCAAAAAACTCAGATCCTCTAGCTGCCACACTGGAGACAAAGAAAAAGAGGAATTTAATGGTAGTGTTTTCTTTAACTCAGCATCTTCAAAACACTATCATTTCAGCATTCAATGAACATTTAAAAATTCAGTTTTATATTTTACATTCTTTTCTCATACTAATTCTTTGAAAATGAGTATATATTTAAACCACCAGCATAATCTGTTCATGTTAGCCCCATTTCAAATGCTAATGTAGCTATAGACTAACCTATTGGACAGCACAGTTCTAAAACCACCACTGATAACATAAAACAATGATGGGCAGCTGAAAAGTGGATAGAGATAAAATGGAATACTAAAGAAATACTGTATTAACCCAGAAGAAGTCAGGAAAGAAAAAACCAGGCTGAGAGGCGATGGCACACATGACCCATTTGGGTATGGCACAGTAACTCTTCACCTCCAGGATGGAGGAAAGGTGAGCACGGAGGCTCAGGTCTTGCAAAGAATTTCGGTCCTAAATATGCCATTGATAGTCTTTGGGGATTTAGACAAGAGCCCTCATCCTTCTCAATTTGCATATATTTCCTTATCATGTAGTGTATCTGTTTATGGCAGCAGTGAATGTTACATTTCAGAAAGTGGATTTGGATGTTAGCCCCAGATGTGAGTCTGGACTCTGCCCTCACGTGACTTTGGGCAAATTGCTTAATTGTCCTAAAGTTCAGTTCTTTCTTCTCCATAATAGGTATTATATAAGGCCTATCTTAAATCCACATAAAACACAGTGTCCATCATTTTAGAAGCCTTTGAGAATATTAAGTTGTTTTATTATTAGTAGTAAGCCAACTAGGACCGTGAACTACGGGTTAGACACCATTCAAGGCAGCGATGACTCAAGGGTGAATGGCGAAGTCTCTACAATAGAGAAGCCAGACCTCTGCCTGGCTGCCTACTAACGTGGCTGTTATGAGGCTCAAGTAGGAACACAGAGAGAAGCATTAACGAAAAAAGACACGTCTTTTTTATACTGTGATGTGGAATCTTTTTCTTTGACAAAATACAGTATCCAGGGAGCCTGGAATAATCATGAATAAAGTTCTGTTCCAGTCATCATTTCAAAAAATTAACAGACTTTATTCTACAAGTGAAAGAGGAGCAAATTATTCTCCTTTAAGACTTCCCTGGTGGCTCAGATGGTAAAGAATCTGCCTGCAAACCAGGAGACCTGGGTTCCATCCCTGGGTCAGAAAGATCCCCTGGAGAAGGAAACGGCAACTCACTCCAGTGTTCTTTCCTGGAGAAACCCGTGGACAGAGGAGCCTGGGGCTATAGTCCATGGGGCGGCAAAGAGTCGGTCACAAACGAGTGACTGCCACTTTCAGTTAACTTAAAGGAGCAGTTTCCATTTGCTCACTAAGAAGCTCCAATCTTCTGAAGCTTACTGTTGGGAACTCGTATTTTATTGCTATTTTTCTTCTCTAGTATCCTTTTACAAAAGCATTGTGGTCATTCATGTATCTGACCCAGCCCCTAGTTTATAAAGTGAGAGTTATTCCGTAGAGAAGATTACCAGGTTTTTGATGCCAAATATATGGAGAAGGCAATGACACCCCACTCCAATACTCTTGCCTGGAAAATCCCATGGATGGAGGAGCCTGGAAGGCTGCAGTCCATGGGGTTGCTGAGGGTCGGAGACTTTCACTTTTCACTTTCATGCATTGGAGAAGGAAATGGCAACCCACTCCAGTGTTCTTGCCTGGAGAATCCCACGGGCGGGGGAGCCTGGTGGGCTGCCGTCTATGGGGTCGCAGAGAGTCGGACACGACTGAAGCGAGTCAGCAGCAGCAGCAGCAGCATATAACAAGCACTTTTTCATACCCACTCAATTTAGTTTTGTTTTCAAGCCTGAAACATGGATTTCGCAAGATTCCTTGAATAGATGAGAGTCTGGGACTTTCGAGGGTCATACAGTGGTCGGTGGTGGGGCCAGAATGTGGATGAAGGTCAGCCTGATTGCACCAGCTGATTTGCCCCTTGTAAAGCTTCGTCTCCTAGTGGGTGCTTCGGAGAAGTTGCACAATAGTATTTCCTGTTTGTTCAGAGTATGAGAGATCGGTCACACATCTTCAGCTGCTCTTACCAAATATTCAGAGACTCTCCAAGCAGATCATATGCTCCAAGCTGCAGTAGCAACAGTGGCAGCAACGGTCTGGGGTCACGAGTTCACTGTCAAGAGTGCCAGCCAGAACGATATCCATGGAGCATTCTCCTTTTCCCACGTGACTTTTAACTTGCGTGTGTGGGTTCTAAGTCGCTTCAGTTGTGTCCAACTCTTTGCAACATTATGGGCTATAGCCCACCAGACTGCTCTGTCCATGAGATTCTCCAGGCAAGAATATTGGAGTGGGTTGCCATGCCCTCCTCCAGGGGACTCTTCCTGACCCAGGGACCAAACCCACATCTCTTATGTCTCCTGCACTGGGACGCAGGTTCTTTGCCACTAGCACCGCCTGGGAAACCTGATTTCTAATCTAATCATCTACAATTACAATGAAATTATTCAGGTTAATATAATATCATATATCAAGAATTCTTATTTGTTTTTCTATATTACAAGCACTAAATATTTCTATATTTTCTTAACAGTCTGTATTGCCCTCTGGGTAAACCTAAGTCTTGAACAGACCTCACAGCAGGGTCTTCCTTACCTGCACCAGCTCATCCAGCCATTTACCCCAAAGATAAAGAGCACTGGGTAAAAAAGGACGTAGCAGTAAATGTTTGTTGATTGGATTTTCTTGAAGATCTAAATTCAGTAGCCTCTTACCCTCTGTTTCTCTTGTGCAAATTTGACATCATCATAGAAAAACAGGCACTAGACACACATGAGAATTTTCAGAGGAATAAATGCGCATGATCGATAATAATAACATCAAAAGTGCTTCACTGTGCTAGTGCTGAAATAAATACAAACAAATTGAAGGGGAAGCCAATATTTATCTACTAAATCAACAAAAACCATTTAAAAATAATAATATCTGGTTGTTGAGGGGCTTGTTATACTGTTTCTGGAAAACTGTATGATAGGATGTATCAAAAGCCTTAAAATCTGGTGATCCTTCACATTGCCATGCCCCTGAAATACTCTAAAAGTCCACCATAATCCAATGGGGAAAATATACATATTAAGAAAAAAATCTGGTGATTCTTTTCACGAAGTATTTCACTTCTAAGTATTTACCCTGAGGAAATAATGGCAGCGCNCCCCTGAAATACTCTAAAAGTCCACCATAATCCAATGGGGAAAATATACATATTAAGAAAAAAATCTGGTGATTCTTTTCACGAAGTATTTCACTTTTAAGTATTTACCCTGAGGAAATAATGGCAGCACAAGAATATAGAAAGAAGAATATTCACTATAGCAGCATCTCCCATTATTTTGCTGTTAACAATAATCTAAACGTCTAAACTACAAACTGATCAAGTCAGTCACGATCAGCCCATGCAGCAGAATGCTATGCAGTTACTGAAAGTCATATCGGGTTTGCAAATGACCAGTGTAAATGCTGTAGTATGCTACAGTGCGTGCAGTTTGTACAGTGCGCTGTGTGTGTGAGTACCAACAGAACATTTCACAAAACGTCAGTAGTGCTTATCTCTGGATGTTGATATTATGGGTGACGATTTTTCTTCTTTGTCCAGCTTCCCTGCCCCATCTCCCTGCAGGGGAGGGTTATCTCCAAAGTCTTTCAATTAGGATGTGTTAATTTAAANTGCTTATCTCTGGATGTTGATATTATGGGTGACGATTTTTCTTCTTTGTCCAGCTTCCCTGCCCCATCTCCCTGCAGGGGAGGGTTATCTCCAAAGTCTTTCAATTAGGATGTATTAATTTAAAAATGAGAAGAGAAAAAGAAACTGTGATGCATTTCTGAGAAACATTGACATCACACTAACTTCTTGGGGACCCCAGACTCTCAGGCAAGAGCAAGCTCTTGCTTCTCGCTACCTGGGAGATGACTCGCCAAGTCCGGAAGTCCAGTCTCCAAGACCAAAAAGACAAGCTTATTGGGTCACACCCATCCTCTGTATTTCATCCGTTCAGTCTAAAGTGTTTACCTGAGTACCTGCTCTGTGCTAGGCACTAGGGATACAACAGTCAGGAGAAGAGGGAAAGAGAAAGGAGAAAGGATGAGAAGGAGGGAGGGAAGAAGAAAGCCTTCTAATGTACTATGAGGGANCCAGTCTCCAAGACCAAAAAGACAAGCTTATTGGGTCACACCCATCCTCTGTATTTCATCCGTTCAGTCTAAAGTGTTTAACTGAGTACCTGCTCTGTGCTAGGCACTAGGGATACAACAGTCAGGAGAAGAGGGAAAGAGAAAGGAGAAAGGGTGAGAAGGAGGGAGGGAAGAAGAAAGTCTTCTAATGTACTATGAGGTACTCTGACCTCAGCGACATGGTGGCCAGGAGCAGCGCTGTGAACCAGCCCTCAGGTGCACAAGCTTGTTCTGGAGGGAGTTGTCAAGGGTGGCACAGCTTCCTTCAGACTTCAGGCACTAAGGTTAGAAAGAGCTACGAGCATCCAGTGCAAGGTAACAGGACGGGCTGGAGACCCTGGCTCAGGAGGGAGCAGGGTTGCTATAGAGACAGAGAGAGGGCTGGGCCAGCAGGGGTTGGAGCAAAAGAGACCAGACCACAGGCGAATCTTGTGGGCACATTCTGGGACCCACTGAAGGGCTCTGGATCTGAAAACAGCGGGGGGATCCTAGGAGACCCCTAGGTGGCGGCGGGCAGACTTGAGCGGGAAGAGAGGACCTCATGCAGTCACAAGGAAATCAACCGGTGATGCACAGACTGTTTTTAAGTGACTTCATCTTTGACTCCCTGCCAGGGAGTCTCCGATCTTAAGGTTCAAAAGCTCAAACAAAGGAAAGACCAGCTTTTTGAGCGTGAAGTGACAACGCGGGGCAGTGGCTTTCCAGCTTAATTAAATTCTAGGTGAGCAGAGGCCACAGCTGTGGAAAGCACGGTTTTGCCTGGAAAGTACAAAGTGCCTTTTTCCCACTTTATTCATCAATAACCCTACAATTGGAGCTGACACATCCAAGCTTCAAAGTGAAAGCAAAGAGCTCAGTTTGTGAATATTAAGCGGCTTGCCGAGAGATGGTCTGACCCTTAGGTTTCAGCAGCATCCAGTGGTGACAGAAAAGGGGCCTAACGTTCATTAGACCCCTTCAGGGCTGGGCGGCTCACTGGCCAGCTGTGGGCTCTCTCTTCTCAACTCTCAAGGGCTTGTTTCCCATTTCTAGTGGGGAAGAGATTTCTTCTAATGAGAAGGTATTTATGTCCATCCATTTAGTCACCTGCCATGGGATGCAGGGCCTGGCTTTGGCTGAAAAGAAACGTCTGCAAACTAGATTACTGAGAAACTCTTGAACCTGGCACATAGCACTTCTCCCCGAGTCTACTTTCCTCTAAAAATATAAGTATTAATTTTTTAAAAACAAAGGTGGGGTCTCCTAGGGGTGGATCTCTCAGAGGCTCAAGAGGCTATGGGAAGACTACTGAAGACCCTCGCTGGCTGGCACCAACGCTATGAGATNTCCAGCTTCCCTGCCCCATCTCCCTGCAGGGGAGGGTTATCTCCAAAGTCTTTCAATTAGGATGTGTTAATTTAAAAATGAGAAGAGAAAAAGAAACTGTGATGCATTTCTGAGAAACATTGACATCACACTAACTTCTTGGGGACCCCAGACTCTCAGGCAAGAGCAAGCTCTTGCTTCGCGCTACCTGGGAGATGACTCGCCAAGTCCGGAAGTCCAGTCTCCAAGACCAAAAAGACAAGCTTATTGGGTCACACCCATCCTCTGTATTTCATCCGTTCAGTCTAAAGTGTTTAACTGAGTACCTGCTCTGTGCTAGGCACTAGGGATACAACAGTCAGGAGAAGAGGGAAAGAGAAAGGAGAAAGGGTGAGAAGGAGGGAGGGAAGAAGAAAGTCTTCTAATGTACTATGAGGTACTCTGACCTCAGCGACATGGTGGCCAGGAGCAGCGCTGTGAACCAGCCCTCAGGTGCACAAGCTTGTTCTGGAGGGAGTTGTCAAGGGTGGCACAGCTTCCTTCAGACTTCAGGCACTAAGGTTAGAAAGAGCTACGAGCATCCAGTGCAAGGTAACAGGACGGGCTGGAGACCCTGGCTCAGGAGGGAGCAGGGTTGCTATAGAGACAGAGAGAGGGCTGGGCCAGCAGGGGTTGGAGCAAAAGAGACCAGACCACAGGCGAATCTTGTGGGCACATTCTGGGACCCACTGAAGGGCTCTGGATCTGAAAACAGCGGGGGGATCCTAGGAGACCCCTAGGTGGCGGCGGGCAGACTTGAGCGGGAAGAGAGGACCTCATGCAGTCACAAGGAAATCAACCGGTGATGCACAGACTGTTTTTAAGTGACTTCATCTTTGACTCCCTGCCAGGGAGTCTCCGATCTTAAGGTTCAAAAGCTCAAACAAAGGAAAGACCAGCTTTTTGAGCGTGAAGTGACAACGCGGGGCAGTGGCTTTCCAGCTTAATTAAATTCTAGGTGAGCAGAGGCCACAGCTGTGGAAAGCACGGTTTTGCCTGGAAAGTACAAAGTGCCTTTTTCCCACTTTATTCATCAATAACCCTACAATTGGAGCTGACACATCCAAGCTTCAAAGTGAAAGCAAAGAGCTCAGTTTGTGAATATTAAGCGGCTTGCCGAGAGATGGTCTGACCCTTAGGTTTCAGCAGCATCCAGTGGTGACAGAAAACGGGCCTAACGTTCATTAGACCCCTTCAGGGCTGGGCGGCTCACTGGCCAGCTGTGGGCTCTCTCTTCTCAACTCTCAAGGGCTTGTTTCCCATTTCTAGTGGGGAAGAGATTTCTTCTAATGAGAAGGTATTTATGTCCATCCATTTAGTCACCTGCCATGGGATGCAGGGCCTGGCTTTGGCTGAAAAGAAACGTCTGCAAACTAGATTACTGAGAAACTCTTGAACCTGGCACATAGCACTTCTCCCCGAGTCTACTTTCCTCTAAAAATATAAGTATTAATTTTTTAAAAACAAAGGTGGGGTCTCCTAGGGGTGGATCTCTCAGAGGCTCAAGAGGCTATGGGAAGACTACTGAAGACCCTCGCTGGCTGGCACCAACGCTATGAGATGCACATGTTACCCACACGACAAACAGTAGATGTGAAAAGAGTTAAAGAGCGAAACCTCACCGCTCGGGAGTGGGGGGGTGGGGAAGGGGGGCACTAAATGGGGTCGCTCAGGAAGTAGCGCGGCTTCCTGCCATCTGCACGGGCAAGGAGCTGTTCTTCCGGTTGTGCTCAATCCGGAAGACGAGAGTGAGAGGAGATCACACCTGTCCCCTCCCTCCGCAGGGTGGCAGAGACCAGGGTCAGCCCACAGAGGAAGGGAGCAAAGTGGCAGCACGCCTGGAGGGGGAACTGTCGCCTAGTATCACAAATGTCGGAGAGCAGCCACCGCCGAGCGCAGTGGACCACTGCAGAATGCAGAAGACACACTGGCGTGGGAGACAGCGTCCTGAGCAGCCAGAGCTGTTGGCCCGCTGTCGGCACGTGACGTATATCGACGGCTCACGCTGGCCTGAAGCCCCCCCATCCACGCACCGCAGAAGGGCTGTGTGCGCCCGGGCGTGAACCCCTGTCCTGTCCGCAGTGCGCACACACGCACACACACACGCGCCCGCGCACACACACATATGCATTCCTGGAGTGTTTAAGTCTCCACGAAACCTGTGAGGGTCACGAGGTGGCGAGGAAGCCCCTTAGAATCCAGTCCCCGCAGCAAGAACTCCTGCATCCAATCCGTCCTGAGACTACCTTGGGCTCGCTCCGCCCCCAGCGGCTCGCCCCGCCTGCCGCCGGCCGCTCGCTCCGCCCCCAGCGGCTCGCTCCGCCCCCAGCGGCTCGCCCCGCCTGCGCCTGCCACCGGCCGCTCGCTCCGCCCCCAGCGGCTCGCTCCGCCCCCAGCGGCTCGCCCCGCCTACCGCCGGCTGCTCGCTCCGCCCCCAGCGGCGGCGTGTCAGCGGCTCCCGCCTGGCTCTCTCCGCTCCCTCCCTTCTCGCTCCCTTCCCTCAGCTCTGCAGCAGAGCCCGGCCACCTGCTGTCACCTTACCTTCTCCTGTGGGGCGGTGTCGCCCTCCTCCACTTCCACCTTTGGACTCCTGCCCTCAGGCTCCCGCTCATCCTCAGTCTCTCCTGAAACACCAGAGTTTTCTTAAGAGCGGGCACTGACAGCCAGCCTGATGAGAGCATTCTTACCGGGCAAGAAAAGAAAGCCACCATCGCCAAGCGAACCTCTGTGGAAAGAAAGCAGCTGGCGACAGGGAGGAAGACGGTTATTTAAGAGTAGAAGGGAAATCTGAACGCGACAGAACAGTGCGGGGACTTCAGCAGGGCGTGGTCAGGGCCTCGAAGTCAACACCAGAGCTTGGGGGTATATTCAGTCACTATTTATATACACATACTATTTACATGCACGTAACTATTTACATGCACATAACAATACATACATGTAACATAGTTACATACACACAAGGACAGAGGATGAGATGCTTGGATGGCATCACCAACTTGATGGACATGAGTCTGAGTAAGCTCCGGGAGCTGGTGATGGACAGGGAGGCCTGGCGTGCTGCAGTCCATGGGGTCGCAAAGAGGTGGACACAACTGAGCAAATGAATTGAACTGAACTGAACTGAACTGAACCATCTTTCGGGGCTTCCCAGGAGGTGATAGCGGAAAAGAAGCCACACCCAGTACAGGAGACATAAGAGACATGGGTTCCATCCCTGGGTTGGAAAGATCCCCTGGAGAAGGAAATGGCAACCCACTCCAGTATTCCGGCCTGGAGAATCCCATGGACAGAGGAGCCTGGCGGGCTACAGCTTATAGAGTCACAAAGAGTTGGAGGGATTGAAGTGACTTAGCACACAGGCCCACAATCGTCCTTCAAATAAGGATACAAACTGACCCTAANGAGCAGACGGAACAGAGGTAGAGCTTAGAGGGGAAAAAACAAATTCGATAAGAGATCATATATCTCACCCTGAATCTTCTCGTCTTTTCTCGGCTCATTCCCTGCTGTACAGTGAAGTGTCAGGAAGAAATATTTATCTCTGCCCTTGAAGCCCAGGAACACCACTCTCATCAACTCCCCAGTTTAATTCTTTCCGAAGGTCCAAATTCAGATAATCCCATTTTTATGTGGTCAAAATTGCCCGGGGGAAGTATCTGAGGAAAAACCCCCCACCCTGGTCTCCAGTCAACTCTCACACCATATTAAGGAGACCTGCTTTAAAAATGCAGCCCACTTTCTTTATTTTGGTAGCTGATTTTTATAGACGTTTGTCTGGCAACTGAGAAAACAGTTCTTCAAAGCAGTGGGTCCTCACCAGGTGAGTTCATTCCCAAGAAGGTATTTAGTAAAATCCATAACCTTTTTTGTTGAACTTGGGGCTGGGATGCTGCTGGGGTCTAGTAGGTTAGAGGTGTAGCTAATGTACTACAGCACATAGGGAAAAAAAAGAAGGATTTTCCTCAAAAAAGGTTTCTGACCCAAAGCGTCCATAGTGACAAAGTTGAGAAATCTGGCTTTCAACTTCTCGATAAGTTTACTGTATATAATTCCTATTATTCATTCAACAAACTACTATTTGGAACCTAGTATAATCTTTTTCTTACAAATGTCTTTGTTTTCTTATTTAATTTATTTTGGTTTTTGGCCATGCCAAATGGCATGTGGGATATTAGTTCCCTGACCAGGAACTGAACACATGCACCCAGCAGTGGAAGCAAGAAGCTTTAGCCACTGGACACCGGGGGAGTCCCACGTACTATAATCTCAGCACGTGATGCTGGGCTCTGAGGCTGGGCAGCTTGCCTTGAAGCATCTAGTAGAGGAAAGGCAGAGGTTTATAAGAAAATAAAAAATATTTTTTACAGAGCATGCTAAGTGCCCGAGTGAAAATATCAGTCAAAAGAGGAAAGGCTATAAGCATGTGAGGGTGGGCTTGGGGGACAGGGGAGCAGATGTTATTTTCCCCGAGACAACTGCAAACTGCATGTTCACTCTAAAGTATAAAATTCATTCTCAAAAAAAAAAAATTAAATAAAATTCACTCTCAAATATAAAATTGAAATAACTGCTAGGAAAGATCACCAAAGCCCTAAGCACTTTTTAAGCAGTCTATCTTTCTGTTTTATAGTCACATCCTCAGAGAGAAGCAACCCGCTGCTTTCTTTGTGACTTTGTTCCTTATTAAAATGATTTTCTTCACAATAGTATTTTTCCAGTACCAGGGAGAGGTTTTATTTCCTTCTTCTGGACTCACTTTATTCTCTCCAGCTATGCCTTTAAAATATTGATCAACACAGTGTGATTCTGTGCCTGATAATTAGCTAATCGACACATGCTTGTCCCCTTTTATCTTTCTTCAAATCGCAACTTAAATTTGTTCATAATCTTGAGGATGCACTTTTCCAAGCCTCTGTTGGTCAGCCTCTTTTTTAATACCAAGGGCCAAATATGTAGGGGGAAAATTTGTCTCCTTAAGCCCTGCTCCCATATTCCAAACTGAAATAAATGCCAGGAGGGCACAAACATGCTGATGAACAAGTAAAACGGGCATCAGAGAAAATGGCTTATCCCTCCAGGAAATTAGTGACCAGATCATAGGAGTTTCATCAAATAAAAGCGCACCAAGATTAGATCCGCAGGGCGGAATAGCCTAGTGATCATTTCCACGGCGTATACCACAGACAATTATGCGTCTTCCAGGTCAGCAGTGTGGATGATTAAACTGTCTGGAATGCTCCCACCAACAAATGTGAGCTCATAGCTAAGCTGAAATTGAAACTACTTATGAAACAGAACTGCCAGATGCCGCAGGCCCGCACACAGAGTATCCCAGGCATCGCACTAATCGGGCGCTAACACCCGCCCTCGGGGCTCTGCGTTCATGCACGCCTCTGAGCAGCAGTGGGTGGCAACTTTTTATTTGTTTGTTTTTCAGTCTGAGTTTGAATCCTGACTCTGCCATTTTCTAGGTCTTAAACCTGGATAAGTCAACACTGCCTCTCTGAGTCTTAATTTTCCCATCTGTGAAATGAGGATGACCAGGCCTGTCTCTCAAAATTATCATTCATTCCATCAGTCCAGGACCAGTCAGAAATTCAGAAACCCCATCAGTTAGTTCAACAGAAAATTTAATACAGGCTATTGGTTAAGCAGTTGTTCAGTTCAGTTCCTCAGTCATGTCCAACTCTTTGCGACCCCGTAGACTGCTACCCACCAGGCCTCCCTGTCCATCACCAATTCCCAGAGTTTACTCAAACTCATGTCCATTGAATCAGTGATGCCATCCAACCATCTCATCCTCTGTTGCCCTCTTCTCCTGCCCTCAGTCTTTCCCAGCATCAAGGTCTTTTCAAATGAGTCAGTTCTTCACATCAGATGGCCAAATTATTGGAGTTTCAGCTTCAGCATCAGTCCTTCCAGGGAATATTCAGGACTGATCTCCTTTAGGATGGACTGGTTGGATCTCCTTGCAGTCCAAGGGACTTTCAAGCATCTTCTCCACACCACAGTTCAAAGGCATCAGTTCTTCGGTGCTCAGCTTTCTTTATAGTCCAACTCTCACAAGCCGTTGTTAGAGAACCAGAAAAGAAAAAAAAAAAAAAAAAAAACCCACCAATGAGAAAGAAGCTCCCCTCCAAGGGCCATGAGCACAGGACAGAGGTGAACGTTGTTAGAATGTAGAAGTTTGACAGCAGAGCCGTTGAAGGGCTGAGATGCAGGCGGCCTGGGCAGGGGTGCCACCCTCTGAGTTACCATCGCCACAGACACTTTGGGGCCGGCAGAGCTGAGCCTCAGCTGGTTCTAGGAAGGTACAAAAGAGAGCTGGACTCTGGAACCAGCTGCCACTGCCAGGCAATAGGCCTTTAGCAGGGGACACGCTCGAGCATCAGCAGAAGTGTGAAGGAGAAGTCCTTCTGCTCAGCCCGCCTCTTACTGGCATCTCTGGCAGGTGGCAAAGTAGAAACGTGAATGCAGAGAGCCCCCAGCTTCTCACAGCAGAGCCCTGAGGGCTAATTTGAAGCTGAGAGGAAATAGCTTAATACGTAACCCATTCATCCACGCATTGTGCACATTTACGGAGTGCTTACTTCGCGTTTGACCTCAAGGCTCTGTGCTAGGCGCAGAGAATTAGGTGGAAACCCCGTGAAGCGCAGGGCTCCGCGACTCATGTAACACTGACCCTCACTTAAAATCAGCTGTCTCCTCTGGGGCCCAGAGGGAAACATAAGGAAAAAGGGAGTGAAGAACAAAACTACACGAAAGAAACGAAACTCCGGCCCCTGCCTTTCGGGAGGTCTGCGTTCAGGTGAATTATCCTGAGGCAAGTCAAACGTCAAGGCACAAAGTCACACATGCTTGTACGCCTTGAACAGCACTTGAGACACAACTGTTTGAAGAGCTCAGAGAAGCAGAAGAATATCTGGGGGACTGCCAGGGAAATCTGGAGCAGGGCGTGGCAACCCTCTCCAGGATNAAAAAAAAAAAAAACCCACCAATGAGAAAGAAGCTCCCCTCCAAGGGCCATGAGCACAGGACAGAGGTGAACGTTGTTAGAATGTAGAAGTTTGACAGCAGAGCCGTTGAAGGGCTGAGATGCAGGCGGCCTGGGCAGGGGTGCCACCCTCTGAGTTACCATCGCCACAGACACTTTGGGGCCGGCAGAGCTGAGCCTCAGCTGGTTCTAGGAAGGTACAAAAGAGAGCTGGACTCTGGAACCAGCTGCCACTGCCAGGCAATAGGCCTTTAGCAGGGGACACGCTCGAGCATCAGCAGAAGTGTGAAGGAGAAGTCCTTCTGCTCAGCCCGCCTCTTACTGGCATCTCTGGCAGGTGGCAAAGTAGAAACGTGAATGCAGAGAGCCCCCAGCTTCTCACAGCAGAGCCCTGAGGGCTAATTTGAAGCTGAGAGGAAATAGCTTAATACGTAACCCATTCATCCACGCATTGTGCACATTTATGGAGTGCTTACTTCGCGTTTGACCTCAAGGCTCTGTGCTAGGCGCAGAGAATTAGGTGGAAACCCCGTGAAGCGCAGGGCTCCGCGACTCATGTAACACTGACCCTCACTTAAAATCAGCTGTCTCCTCTGGGGCCCAGAGGGAAACATAAGGAAAAAGGGAGTGAAGAACAAAACTACACGAAAGAAACGAAACTCCGGCCCCTGCCTTTCGGGAGGTCTGCGTTCAGGTGAATTATCCTGAGGCAAGTCAAACGTCAAGGCACAAAGTCACACATGCTTGTACGCCTTGAACAGCACTTGAGACACAACTGTTTGAAGAGCTCAGAGAAGCAGAAGAATATCTGGGGGACTGCCAGGGAAATCTGGAGCAGGGCGTGGCAACCCTCTCCAGGATTCTTGCCTGGAGAATCCTCTGTGCAGAAGAGCCCGGTGGGCTACGGTCCATGGGGTTGCAAAGAGTCAGACACGGCTGAAGCAGCTTAGCACAGCACAGGGAAACCTTCACCAAAAAACCTGGGAATGAGCGACTGTAGTTTGTAGACAATGGCCTGAACCGGGAAGACCAGGAGACTCAGGAGAAAGCGCCTGGAACTTGCTGGAAAATTTGCCAGGTGGTGCTGACGTTGCCACCAAGACCTCTGAGAATGGAGCATGGACTCTGATGTGGGAAACAGAATTTGGGGCCAGCAGAGCATTTCTTGATTCTCTCTAAGGCAAAGACAAGCCACTTGGACATTCAGAATGAGCAGAAATTATACGTAAAAAATATTGTTTTTGTAGCTGTTTTGTAGCTTTCAGATAGTGGGATATTTGGAAACAATTGCTGTGTTGAACGGGATGGGGTGGGATAGAGTCATAAAGGCAGGTCTTAACTTTGAAAAGCTGCACCTATTTTCCCTTGTTTGAAATATAGTACAAAATGTTTTGTGAAGTATTTCAGGCAATCACTTTTAAGTACAAAATTTCAGGAAATAAAAGCAAGCAATAATCAGTGTTTTAACAAGTAAAGATAGACCCCACCCAGGACTTTTCTGGAGGTTCGGTGGGTAAGATTCTGCACTTCCACTGCAGGGGCCACAGGTTCGAGCCCTGGTTGGGGAATTAAGATCTCAGGTGCTGAGTGGTGCAGCCAAAAAGAAAAAAAAAAAAGATGAAACCCACCCATCAGGACCCTGCGCTCATTTTTCAGCCCGAGACCTGCCGTCAGAGTGAACACAGCATCGAGTCTGCAGAGATGGGGAGGGGCACTTGAAAGCATCATGGACTTCGGTGAGAAGAGTGCTGGGCAATGTGGTGCCAAGTCCGTTTCAGTGATTCATGCGGAAAAAAGGCACAGGATGGGTGTGAGTCTTGAGNACCTGTTTGCACATCCGTGATTTCTGGGCCATTGCAGACCTCCCAGAGTGGCCCTGTGGTGTAACGGTTAGCACGCTGGACTTTGAATCCAGCAATCTCAGTGGGACCTACTTATCTCTGGGCTTCCCGGGTGGCTCAGCAGTAGAGAATCCACCTGCCAGTGCGGGAGACCGAGGAGATGCAGATTCGATCTCTAGGTCGGGAAGATCCCCCGGAGAAAGGCATGGCAACCCACTCCAGTCTTCTCACCTGGGAAACCTCATGGACAGAGGAGCCTAGCGGGCTACAGTCCGTGGAGTCGCAAAGAGTGGGACCCGACTGAGCGACTGCACAAGGCTTCCTGCGCCTCAAGTTGCTTCGCTTTTTGGGCTTTCGGTCCTGTGGGTCCCCGGGCCTCCGCTCTGAGTCTCCCCCACACAGGGTGGAAGCCAGGCTTATGCAGAGCCCGACCTTTGCTGTCCCTTATGACTGCGTGACTTCAGGCAGCATTACTCAGTGTCTGAGCCTCAGTTTCCACATCTCTACAGAGACCTCATGGGATTCTTAGTGAGGATAAATTGGACAATTATACAAAGTCCTTAGGACAGAGTCTGGCACACAGGACTCAGTAAGTGATAAATGGCAGCAGATGATGAGGGATTTCTCAAGCAAGGACTCTGAGCCCCTGAAGTCATCAATCTCAGGGTGGAAGTCTGCATTTTAACAAGGCCTGGAGAGGCGGCAGAGCCTCGGGGGCTTAGAAGTTTAAGACCTTTTTTCCTTGGAGGTAGCAGGAACCTGACTTAGGTCCAGGTTGTATATCCTCTGCTGGCTGAGCGAGCAGAGCCCCTGCAGCCCCCTCCCACCTCTGAGGAGAGACCCCTGCCTGCAGTTCTCATGAAACTGGAATTTGGAAGCACCAGCAACTCCGCCTTCAGCCTTTTTTCTCTTCATGTTTTATTCTTAGTCTGCATACTTCAAGCAGCTGTGGGTTTCCTACTTGCAGTGACTGGGCAGCCACTGCCCCTGCAAATTTATGAAGAATCAACCAAAGCAGTGGCTTATTACTGCATTGGCAGGAAACACTCACCCTTGAACTGCAAAAAAAAAAAGAAACAATGATCACCTTAGACTTTTTTTTTTTACTAAGAGAAAGAAAGGAAGGAAGGAAGGAAGAGAAAGACATGTTGCCTGTTAAGGAATTCTGTAGCCCTGGGAGCTTCCCTCCATCCTCAAAATTAAGCCTCTTGTAAATGAGCCAAGAACGTGTTCAACTTGTCCTTTGACATCCATCAGTTCTCTTTATTGCGCCCAAAATATTGAGATTAACAATGACATAGGGCCTAGGTCCGGATAGTCAAAGCTATGGTTTTTCTAGTAGTTATGTACGAATGCGAGAGTTGGAGCATAAAGAATCTGAGCATCAAAGAATTGATGCTTTCAATTTGGGGTGCTAGAGAAGACTCTTGAGAGCCCCTTGAACTGCAAGGAGATCAAACCAGTCCATCCTAAAGGAGATCAGTCCTGAATATTCATTAGAAGGACTGATGCTGAAGCTGAAGCTCCAATACTTTGGCCACCTGATACAAAGAACTGACTCCTTGGAAAAGACCCTGATGCTGGGAAAGACTGAAGGCAGGAGGAAAAGGGGATGACAGAGGATGGATGGTTGGATAGCATCACCGACTCATTGAACATGAACTTGAGTAAACTCTGGGAGACAGTGAAGGATAGGGAAGCCTGGCGTGCTGCAGTCCACGGGTTGGCAGAGAGTCGGACACGACTTAGCAACTGAACGGCAACAAAGGGCCAAAGTGTCTTTAATTCTCTAAGGTAACACGGGATCCTTTACAAACGCTCAGCCTGTTGTGGAGTTTCACTAACTCTAATTGAAGTGAAGTCAGTCAGTCATGTCTGACGCTTTGCGACCCCACGGACTGAAGCCTACAAGGCTCCTCTGTCCACGGAATTCTCCAGGCAAGAATACTGGAGGGGGTTGCCATTTCCTTCTCCAGGGGATCCCCCCAACCCAGGGATTGAACCCAGGTCTCCAGCATCACAGGCAGATGCTTTACCGTCTGAGCCACCAGGGAAGCCAGTACTCACAATTCTGTGTAATCATCATGCAGGAAGCTATTTGAGATGGTGGACTGGTAGCTCTCCTGTGGACCTCGCGGGTTGCTGGCATTTGCAATTTAACAAATGTCCTGAGAGCTCTGATGTGCACACACCTGAGACCCCCACCTTGAGGAAGCCCACCCTCGGTGCTGTCTGCTTCCTGACTTGCGGTCACACCGCCCTCCCCTGCGGGCTGCCCCAGGGCTCTGAAGATCAGCTCAGTTTCTTCCTTTCTTCCCATCACCATCTTCTTCGCTTCTCCTTCTGGCAATGCAATCAGCCCACCGGTTCACAAGCTGTATTTTATGAGTTATATTAAGTGTTTATCCACAGAAATACAAAAATAGGTTGGTAAGGGGAAAAAAAAAAATTAAATCCTCTTTCCCTTCTTGCTGCCAGAAGTTATAGCTCTTACAGAGAAAACCTGGGCAGCAACAGCAGAAAGCAACAGTAGCAGGAATGAAGTTGGAGAAAATCATTTCACCTCCTGGGCCATCCGCGGCTCCATCGTTGGCCCTGTCCAATCCAGGAGCCACCAGTCACGTGCGGCTCCTGATAATCAGAAACGGGGCCCATCCAAGTGAGATGAGCTCAGAGTGCAGAGTTTGCACTGAATTTTGAAGACTTTGTACCAAACATAGATTGAAAAAAAATGTTTTTAATCTCATTGATCCTTTCTATATTGGTAATCTCTTGAAATTATAGTCTTTTTTTTAAATTTTGTTGAAAAAAAATCTTTCAAGCGGAGATGATTTACATAACTTCAAGACAACATTATTAATGGCATATTTTAATTCATGCATGTTTTCCTTTCAATATGATCATAAAGGGTGCCATTTCTGAAAAAGGATTTTGAAAGGCTAGATCAGCTTTTCAAGTTTAACTTGACTTTGATATGCGTGTCACTGTCTTATAGGCGTCACCGGGGTTTCCCCTTTAACTGTTAGCTGATCTCACTCTGCCAGATAAACACTCATTGTCAATGGCTTTAAGTTCTTTACCACTTTCTTTGCCTTTAGAGACCTAGATTTTTTTAAAAATTAAATTCAAAATTTGTATTTTGTGCGCAATATGTTAATCATATTTTCCATATTGCCAAAAAAGAGAAAAGCTTTTGTTGAAGTCTAGTTGCTATGTTAGTCTCTGCCGTGAGCAAAGTGGGCCAGCTCTGCACATACACACATCCCCTCTCTTCCGGATTTTCTTCCCACTGAAGCCGCCACCGAACGCTGAGCAGGCTTCCCTGTGCTCTGCAGTAGGCGCTCACTCATCATCTGTTTCATGCATAATATCCACAGTGTACATATGCCAACGCCGATCTCTCAGTTCATCATCCCACCCTCTTTTCCCTCCTTGGTGTCCATTCATTTCTTCTCTATGTCTGTGCCTTTATTTCTGCTTTGCAAATAGGCTCATTAAATTATAATAATTTCAATATTTGGATTAATATGCAAGTATTATTAAATTAACTTCACTTGTTTCTTTTTCTTTTTTAAAAATAATGCAATTACAAATGGGGCTCACATTATATTTCCATTAGATAGTGCTGACCTAAAACCGCAGTGTCCAATATGAGAGCCACTCGTCACGGGGGGCTATTGAAATCACTTACATTTAAATTAAATTTAAAACTTAGCCCCACCAGCCACCTTTCAAGTTCTCAGTGGCCACATGTGGGCCACTTTATCTAAATGGGTGGCTGCTTTATCTAATGATGCCGATACAGGCTAGTCACGCCTTTGTGGAACGTTGTGCTAAGCATCACTGACCGGGTAGGCTCTGTATCACTCTGCATTTTTCTTTAACCGCCTGCCCTGAGATTCGTTGGCATTTGTGTTGGGAATTCCACTGTCTCACCCAGGCACTTTCTCTTTTGTTGAATACCTAGAGCATGCAGGTGTCATGGTTCCAAAGAGGTCTTTGCTGGAGCCCAAGAATCCGCCTGCAATGCAGGAGGCCTCGGTTTGACCGACCCCTGGACTGGGAAGATCCCCTGGAGAAGGGAAGGGCTACCCACTCCGGTATTCTAGCCTGGAGAATTCCAAGGACTGTATAGTCCATGGAGTTGCAAAGAGTCAGACACGACTGAGCGACTTTCACTTCACTTCACTTCAAATATATGTAAGCCACCTCTCTCGGCCCTTCTCGGGCCGACCACCCAGTCTCCTCTCTGAACGCGAGATCGGTGTATCAGTGCCCTGCTGCTGCTGTGACCCTAGCTTGCCACACAAAAGTGTTCTCTTACAATTCTGAACACCAGAAGCCTGAAACCAGGGTCAGGAGGGCTGTGTTCCTTCTGGAGAATTCCAAGGATGGATAAAGGTCCATTTCCTTGAGGTTTTTAATTTCTGGAGGCTGCTGGCTTTCCTTGACTTATAGCCACATCCCTCCTCTCTGATTCCATCCTCACATCCCCTTCTTCTTCTGATCTTCCCCAGCTTATGAGGACCCTTGTAGTTACACTGGACTTACCCAGACAATCCAAGATAATCTCCCCATCTCAAATCCTTAATATCACATCTCAAAATCCTAATTTTGCATCTGCAAAATCCCCTTTGCCTTGTAAAATTTCTACAGGTTCTAAAAATCAGGACATGGACATCTTGTAGGGGGAAGGGAGGGCATTAGTGGCCTGTACAGCCTCCAAACGGAGAACCAGCACAGCTTGTCTGACCTGCGCATACTATGGCCTTGTGAAGAGGCCGTGTAATTGTGCACCATCAGAAGAAAACTCAAACTCTGTATGTTTCCAATGAAAAGGCCCTCCAAGAAGTTCTGACAACTTCACCAGTGATACAGCTACTCATGTACCTGGAGTGAGATGTGAGTTTCTCTGTTCAGTTCAGTCGCTCAGTCGTGTCCGACTCTTTGAGACCCCATGAACTGCAGCACGCCAGGCCTCCCTGTCCATCACCAACTCCCGGAGTTCACTCAGACTCACATCCATCAAGTCAGTGATGCCATCCAGCCATCTCATCTTCTGTCGTCCCCTTTTCCTCCTGCCCCCAATCCTTCCCAGCATCAGAGTCTTTTCCAATGAGTCAACTCTTTGCATGAAGTGGCCAAAGTATTGGAGTTTCAGCGTTAGCATCAGTTCTTCCAAAGAACATCCAGGACTGAACTCCTTTAGAGTGGACTGGTTGGATCTCCTTGCATTCCAAGGGACTCTCAAGCATCTTCTCCAACACCATAGTTCAAAAGCATCAATTGTTTGGTGCTCAGCTTTCTTCACAGTCCAACTCTCACATCCATACATGACCACTGGAAAAACCATAGCCTTGACTAGATAGCCCTTTGTTGGCAAAGTAATGTCTCTGTTTTTGAATATGCTATCTATGTTGGTCATAACTTTCCTTCCAAGGAGTGAAAGTGAAAGTGAAGTTTCCCAGTCATGTCCAACTCTTTGCAACCCCATGGACTGTAGCCTACCAAGCTCCTCTGTCCATGGGATTTTCCAGGCAATAGTACTGGAGTGGATTGTCATTTCCTTCTCCAGAGGATCTTCCCGACCCAGGGATGGAACCCGGGTCTCCCGCATTATAGACAGACGCTTTACCATCTGAGCCACGAGGGAAGTCTCTCTCTTACTTCCAAAGGGTACATGTCTTTTAATTTCATGGCTGCAATCACCATCTGCAGTGATTTTGGAGTTTCTCTGTTAGGGGATCCTATTACTGCTCAGAAAAGGTTTGCCTTCTTGGACTGTTCCTGTTGCCCTTTCCCAGACCCCATAAAGCTCCCACCAGCCAGGTCCCCTGCCCAGAGGAGAAACTATCTGGCTAGAAGTTGGGGACACAACCCATGTGTCTGTCAGAACCATTCTTGGCAGAGAAAGAGGCTAAGATTGTCAACGAGTCCTTATAAGAGTTTGTCATTTGAGAGGAGGCCTGCATGATATTAGGGCAGAAAGTCCGGGATAACAAGCACATCTCTGAATGCCTGGAGAAGGGGCTTGGCAGGACCCTACTCAGCCCTAGAAGGCTGCTCATGCCACAGTTTTATAAATGCCCCATTGCAAGTGCACAGTGAATGTGTCTAAGTTTAAGTAACATTCGATCACTCTCTTAGTGAAACGGCAGCCGTCTGGTCCACGACTCTTGGGGAGCTGTTATTTCCACCTTTTAAAATCCATTTCCTCTCTAAAAAGACACTGTGTCCCAATCACACAGATATCTGGGTCCCCCCCAGAAAGCTGATTGGCAGAAATGACTTCAAGTATTCAGAAGCAAGAGGGTGAAATTTTTAATCTACTCCGTATTAAAAACTGATCAAGATTCCCAAAGAAGGAGAGAAAGAAGTGGGTACAGATATACTGTGGCTCTTTTTATAGCCCTGGAGTGTGAGGATGTTAATTAAAGGAATCTCAGAACCCGAGATGATCTGGAAAAGGAAGGAGCAAGAATTTAATTTTAGGTGTTGTTTCATCAGGTTTAAAAAAAAGTTTCACGAGTTACTTGCAGCAATTCTCAGGAACTTCATGGGTCCACAGAAAAGCTCCAGTTGAAACTGCAAAGTGAATTCATGGCAATCTCTCACCCCGCAAAGGTCACTCACAGTGAAGCACAAATCAGCAGATCTCGGAGCATTACACGAGCATAACAAAGTGCTGGATAGCATTTGTTTGGTATGCTTCAAAAAACAGCACTCATCCATTTTTTAAAACAGAAGCTAAAAAAAGAAAAAAAAAAAAGACAGCATAGAACTTATCAGTTGTTCACACTGCCTCAGGAAGAAGGTTCCCAGACACAGCCTTGGCATGTTTCTCCGCGTCCGTCCAGGAACCTTCGCGCCCCTCTCCTTCACACTGGGAAGAAAGGGGAGAAACGTGCAGGGAAGACCTGCTGGCTCCCCCCTTCCCGGGGCCCCGCTCTCCTCGGGCTCCTGGCCCCTCCGCGCCCTGAAGGAGAGGCCTTACTTCTGTGCTGTAAGCGCAGGTGCTGAGTCACGGAGCAGTTAAGCAGCTCATCCACCAACACTTAGTGAGGAGGAGAGCTGGGCCCTGCCTCCAGGGTCCAGCCGTTTGCACTGTGTCACCTTAGAACACCAAATGGAAGTGGGTATAAAACGCGTCCATGGGAATCCGAGCAGAATCCAGCCGCGCCTGACGGGGAGGGGCGCGCCCCCTGGTGTGCTGGACTCTGCTCCTCTGTGAGCTGGGGCCCGCTCCCTGAGGGACTGTAAGTGGCTCGTGGTCCTAGCAGCCTTCTTGAGCTGCAGGCAGCAGAAACCTACTCCTGCCGTCAGCAGCAAAGCGATTGCCTTGAAAGGCTACCGAGAAGTCACAGAATCAGGGAGAAGCTTTGGGGAGATCTTGTCTTTCAAACGTCCACACCAACCATCGTCTCAAACACAGCATCTCCATTTGTAACTTTAGCAAATCTTCCCAAACATCATTATCGGTGCTTTGTGCAGATTAACTCCCTTCATTTCTCGCAACTCTGTTGCTGTCCTTACTATACCCATCTTAAAAACGAGGGCCCTCAGCCCAAAGGGATAGTAACTGTCCAAGGTCGACCAGTTACGGGAAGTTGTCTTAGGAGTTAACCCTGAGCATCCCAGGGCCAGCCAACCCTCGGAACCCTCGTTCTGCCTGGTTCTCTCATGGCCTCCTGGTCTCCAGCTCCTTGCTACGGCCTGGATCCTGTCTCACTTAGGGATTTACGTACCACAGTCAGAGACCTTTTGCTTCCGCCACTGGATCCCCAGGGCACAGTAAGCACAGATAACAGAGCGAGTCAATTCTGTTTTCGAGGATTGAATGACGTGATGCGCGTTTTGTCTGTTTTTCCAGAGCAGATTTATTATGCCGGCCCTATCAATAATCCCGGATTTGAAATTCCCGAGGTAAGGGTTTGGTTTGCTGGTTTTGTTCCTTAATTAATAAGGAGGTGGGTGGGGGAGAGACCGCAGAGGAGGCGGAGAGGGAATTAAACTAAGACCTTCAAGTTTTTGCACCCCCTTTCACCGAGAAGACCCTTTCTGGGTGAAGCTGTTACTTCATCATGGGCACTTGCTAATTAAAGCTGGATGCGCGGGTTTTGGTGTTTTGGTGTTGAACATTTTTGGCCGGCGGGACCCTGGGGCACCCCTTATGGAGGCAGCGCCCCTAGAGAGGGGCTCTGGGGCCCTGTCCTGCTGGAGGACTGTCCAGGGCCCTCCGTGTGAGCAGACTGTTAGAGGCGAGGCAGGCAGCCACAGGCGGGCTGGCTGTTCAGAGAAGGGAAGAGAGACAGCCCAGAAAGCGCTAAGCTCCCCGGTTACTCTGCTTGCTCAGTACTCACAAGCTCCCACCCCGTAAACAGGATGTCCACGCCTTGCACCTTCACTGGTTTTCCAACAATTCCTTTTTATTTAAAATACCATTACTTTGTGAAAGAGCTGAATTCCAGCGACTCGGACATAGCGATCCATTCTCAATAGCTACTCCTGAGAGCTATTGAAAAACGTCAAGAGAATCACAGAAATGTAATCGGNTAAGCTCCCCGGTTACTCTGCTTGCTCAGTACTCACAAGCTCCCACCCCGTAAACAAGATGTCCACGCCTTGCACCTTCACTGTTTTTCCAACAATTCCTTTTTATTTAAAATACCATTACTTTATGAAAGAGCTGAATTCCAGCGACTCGGACATAGCGATCCATTCTCAATAGCTACTCCTGAGAGATATTGAAAAACGTCAAGAGAATCACAGAAATGTAATCGGTTTCATTTTTTGGTTTTCAATTTCATCCTTTTCATCTTCCAAAGCCTGAGTATGACTCTAGAAGAGGACCTCCTTCTCCATAAAGAATCTCTTGAACTCGTTTCATCCCCCGGGGCGTGTTCCCTTTCCATCCCAGCCTCTGCATTCCTCCGCATCAAGCCGCCAAGTCTCCAGACCACCTCGGTCTTTCTCCAGCGATGCGCTGGCAGCTGGGGCAGGTCCGGCTTTCCAGAGTCTTCTCCTCAAGCCTTTCAGGGTAACACGCAAGTTGTGCAAACTCTTCCCTTCTAGGATATGAGACCAAATTTCTCCCACAAAGTTTTTGCTTTAAATCTTTGCTATTTGAATTCTTTTTCTNATCCCAGCCTCTGCATTCCTCCACATCAAGCCGCCAAGTCTCCAGACCACCTCGGTCTTTCTCTAGCGATGCGCTGGCAGCTAGGGCAGGTCTGGCTTTCCAGAGTCTTCTCCTCAAGCCTTTCAGGGTAACACGCAAGTTGTGCAAACTCTTCCCTTCTAGGATATGAGATCAAATTTCTCCCACAAAGTTTTTGCTTTAAATCTTTGCTATTTGAATTCTTTTTCTTTCTCCATTTTTTTCTGTGGATACTTCCCATGCACCCCCAATTCATCAACTCGAAATTTCAAGCAATTAATTTTTTGTCTTGCATTATTGACTTTTAAAAAAGCAGTTACTCTTAGCAACTGCAATGAAGTAGAGAGAAAGAACTTAAAAGCCATAGGATCACTTTGAAAGAAATGAAGCCCAGATGTAACGAGGTTTATTGCATCCACGTAGGCTACGTGGGTGAAAGCATTACCCGCATCCATGGCCCACTAACGATGTTCCTTGAGATGTTGCCCAGTGTGAGGCTAAGACACTAGTCAGGTTGCCTGTCCCGCCTGCCTGTTCAAGCATCTACAGAAGCCCTCTGTGCAGTCCTCCTACCTCTTCAAGACTTTCTGGGCCCGTGAAGCAGGAACCTGGTCAGTCCTGACCCCCGAGCCAGGCCTGCAGGGGGCAGAACCAGAGCGGACACGTGTGACCCATCACGTGAGCCGCACAGGCAGCTGGAGGCCTTAATCCCATCTTGGGCTCCCCTGCTGGCCCAAGATCAGCCCTGCCCACCCAGGCGCCCCTGGCCAGCCGCCAGNTGTGGCTGGTTTAAGTCGATCTGGGTTAGGGTCATGTTCGCTGAACTACATAAACCCTGAGAAGAATTTAAGGGAAACATTCAGGGACAAGTTTCCCCTGAAACAGAAACTTTCCAGGCCAAAAAAAAAAAAAAAAAAGGCCTAGGAAAGAAAATGCATGTAATTTTTAATTAAACTTGTTTCCTGTTTAAAAAAGAAAGAAAAGATATGCATTGGGGATGTGAAGAACTAAATGTAACATCTGCAAATGTAACAATTACGTCTGCCTCCAGAAAAAATCACCCAAAATAGCTAGTGAGAGAATGGAAAAGGCCATGTGCTGATTTTAACCCGGACTTGTTAAGGAGGGAAAGCATCCCATCCCAGCAGCTCAATGTCAGGTTTGAATCAGCCACAGTTTTCCCAGCCAGCCTCCTCGGGCAAGTTTCTCTGTCTGGTTCCCCCATCATTTGCTCTGGGCAAGCAGGGTTCTGAGGGAATTAGAAATCAGCCACTTAACATCTAGTTTGTAAATAACTTCAGTTGTTCCATTGGACTGAAGCCCTCAGCTGCCTTCAAATGTACCAACCTGATTTTTTTTTCTCCCCAAACCCAGATTTCCTTTAAAATGTAGGACACCACCAAATTCTTCCTTTCTTGGTCCCTCACTCTTTACAGAAAGAATATTTGCATCAATGTTATTTCAGCTGAAAACAATAATTTCTTCCTCCAGCTGATGTTACTTTGGATTCCTTGAAACTCAGTCAAGGATGCAAAGAAGGAAAAAGTCCATGTCACACAAGCTCATATCATTTTATTGTGGTTTTCCCTCCTTTTCTTCACTCAGAAATGGTTGAAGAGAACTGGAGAGGGGGCCAGAGAATATTATTGAAATAATCAAAGAGTTACAGCAAGGATTCCACATCAGTGCAGTTCAGTCGCTCAGTCGTGTCTGACGCTTTGTGACCCCGTGGACTGCAGCATGCCTGGCCTCCCTGTCCGTCATCATCTCCCGGAGCTTGGTCAAACTCACGTCCATTGAATCAGTGATGCCATCCAACCGTCTCATCCCCTGCCGTCCCCTTCTCCTCCTGCCTTCAATCTTTCCCAGCATCAGGGTCTTTTCAAATGAGTCAGCTCTTCGCATCAGGAATCAAGGACTCCACATAAAGGTAGACTACAAAGGTTGAAATACGTGCTGTAGAAAAATACCGTTTGAGAAGGCAGAACAACTGCAGTAGTAATAACGCCAGTTTAAAAGCTAAGTTTTTTGAGCATTTGCCATGTCTTGGCGTTGTGCTAGGGACTTTGTGTTCAGTTACTCAACGTTGTCTGACTCTTTGAGGCCCCATGGGCTATGTGGCCTGCCAGGCTCCTCTGTCCAAGGGATTATTCCAGGAAAGAATACTGGAGTGGGTTGCCATTTCCTGCTCCAGGGGATCTTCCCCACCCAGGGATCAAACACAAGTCTCTTGTGTCTCCTGCACTGGGAAGCAGGTTCTTTACCATTGTGCCACCAGGGGTGTCCAGCCTCCGTCTCAGTACTTGGTCTCGTTGAGCCCATGGGGGATAATCCAGTGGCCCACTCTGTAGAAGAGGAAGTCAGGGTTAGTGAAGTGAAGAAGAGAGCCCTGCATCTTCAGGGATCAGTGGGACCGCAGCAGCCCCGGCACCCCGACAGGAGCAGTGGGGCCCTCGGGGTGCTCGGTGTCCGCCGGCTCCTCCCCGCACTTTCTCCCCCAGCCAGACGCAGTAACACCCTGAGTCACACCTTCCCCCGGAAAGGGTCATGTGCTTGTAGCCTCTCCTCCTATCTTAGTTCGTTTTGCTGCTGGAACAAAAACACCATGGAATGAGCAGCTTAGGAGCAACAGAAACAGCCCTTTTCACATTTCTGGAAGCTGCAAGCCCAGGGTGTCTGGGGACGGCCCTCCTGGCTCCTGGTTCTAGGCCAATGGCTGTCTTCCTGCTGGGTCCTGAGTGCTGATAGTGGGGTGGGAGCTCCCTGTGGCCTCTTTGATAGGCGCCCCACACCCACCCAAGGGGAGTCCAGCCTCTTGACCCAGCCATTCTCCAGAGCCCTCACCTGGCAACACCATCACAGGAGTGGGGTCTGTTTCAACCTCTGAGGTTCTGAGGGATGCAAACGTCCAGACCTCACACCTGCTTTCTATTTTTCCTTTTCTCACTTCCTTTTTGGTCATGAAATGGAAGAAACTGAAAGACAGCTTAACGAAGAAACTCCCCTATTGAAAATGAATTATCCCAACCACCAAAAAGAAAGAAGAGTTATGCAACGCAATAGAAGCAGTAAATGTCACTTTGACAGCAATCATTACAATATATGGCTGTATTATTAAATACCTTGTACATCTTAAACATACACATTGTTGTATGTCAATATATTTGATTTAAAAAAAAATAAGTGAAGGAGTAAACCACCCGTGGTCACCCATCCACGTCTGCCCCCTCAATGACGGCCCTCTCCACCATCCTGGGAGACACACGTCTGGTCTCTGTCATGAACAGAGAAAGGTGCTTCCACCCTTGCCTCATTCCCTGTCCACAGGTTTTCATCATCGCACTGGAGTTTCCCTTTGTTGCCTCCAAAGGTACCAGACTATTTGTTTGTCTGAATTGCGCTTTTTCCCTTCCCTTTCACATACCCTGAGGGCTGTCTATCTGCAGCTGTTTGCTTCTTGTTCAATTTTTTAATTGGATCTCACTGTTGAATATTTTACGTGTTTTGACTTCAATATTTCACAGTCACGCTCAAGCTGTAGAACCCTGGACTTGGGGAAGAGCCCCTAAGGTCACCCCGGGGTGGGTCGCGCCTCCCCCACTCAGGGAGCTGGCTTCCAGATGCTGGAGAAACGGCCCTGAAAGTCAGAACCTGAGACTCAGCACAGCTGTGGAAGGAAGCCGATCCTCCCCGGAGCAAAGGGCACTGCGTGGTCGCTTCTGGATATTTTGGGGTGGAAGTCGTGGTGTGGGCTCTGCCTTGTGGGCAAGCTTCCGAGGACAGACGCAGAGGGGAAGGGGCCTGGAGCCCCATGCCCCCACCCAGCCCTGCAGACATGCATCGAGCCTCAAGGAGAGAGAACGCCCGTGGGAGTCTGGCCAGTAGCTGATGCACCGGGCAGCCAGGGCCTCCAAGGCCTCCAGGCCTCCTGTGGCATGTTGTGGGGCCCGCATGGTAACAGGGTACAGGCATTGGAGGGTAGAATACCACATGGCATCTCCATGAACCGGGGGGCTGAGCACCAAGCAGGGCGAGGAGAGCCAGGCCTGGGCACGGCGCCACGCGCCCCCAGGACACTCGAGGGCAGCGATGCTCAGCCTTCTTGCACCCCGAGAGCCTGGGTCAGGGCCTGGGGGAGGCGCCTGAGAGTAAGACAGGAAAGAACTGCGCTTCTGCTGACAGAGGCCCCAGAAATAACCAGGGGGGCTGGAGGAGAGTCTGCAGAGATCCCTTCACGTGTGAGTCGAGGCCTCCATCAGTGACGTTTAATTCAGCTCTCATCGTCAGAACGTCTTCACTGGAACCCACAAACGGATGCCTGAGACGGTCCAGCTTTGCTGGTGGGCGGGGTTCCCTTCCACAGAGCTCCCCCACCCCCAGGACTGGAATCCCATTTCCTCCCCACGTGCTCCCTCCTCGGCTCCTTCAGTTTCCCTGCAGACACATAGGGGTCTATTTGCACCGCCCTGGAGCCTCAGCACTAGCCCCGGTCTGTTGCTTTCTCATCTCCCTGATGACAGGAAGAATGCTCTGCTCTCAGCCTGGACCCCCTCCCTCAGACCCTCCCAACAAGGAGCCCTGGACTCTCGTCTGTTACAGTCTGGACCACACACCCCCAACCCCTACAGCCATCTGNCCCCCCACCCCCAGGACTGGAATCCCATTTCCTCCCCACGTGCTCCCTCCTCGGCTCCTTCAGTTTCAGACTGGACTCTCGTCTGTTACAGTCTGGACCACACACCCCCAACCCCTACAGCCATCTGCAACCCCTGTCTGCCATCATCTCCCAGAATTCACTCAGACTCGTGTCCGTTGAGTCGGTGATGCCACCCAACCATCTCATCCTCTGTCGGCCCCTTCGCCTCCTGCCCTCAATCTTTCCCAGCATCAGGGTCTTTTCCAACAAGTTCGCCCTTTGCATCAAGTGGCCAAGTATTGCTTCAGCATCGGTTCTCCACTGAATATTCAGGACTGATTGCCTTTAAGACTGACTGGTTTGGTCTCCTTGCAATCCAAGGGACTTTGAAGAGTCTTCTCCAACACCACAGTTCAAAAGCATCAATTCTTTGTTGCTCAGCCTTCTTTATGGTCCAATGCTCACATCTGTACATAACTAGTGGAAAAACCACAGCTTTGACTATATGGACCTTTGTTGGCAAAGTGATGTCTCTGCTTTTTAATTCGCTGTCTAGGTTTGTCAGAGCTTTCCTTCCAAGGAGCAATCGTCTTTTTACAGTGCATTACAGCATATTAGATCTTTACTGTGTATAGGACAAGAGCGAACTGCGTAGGGGACAACGTCCTACCTACATAGACAATATTTATGAGTTATTAGCTAACCACTCAGAGAAATCATGTCATCTATTCTCTGCTGCTGCTAAGTCCTTTCAGTCGTGTCCGACTCTGTGTGACCCCAGAGACGCCAGCCCACCAGGCTCCCCCGTCCCTGGGACTCTCCAGGCAAGAACACTAGAGTGGGCTGCCATTCCCTTCTCCAATGCATGAAAGTAAAAAGTGAAAGTGAAGTCTCTCAGTCGTGTCCGACTCCTAGTGACCCCATGGACTGCAGCCCACCAGGCTCCTCTGTCCATGGGATTCTCCAGGCAAGAGTACTGGAGTGGGTTGCTGTTGCCTTCTTCGCCTCTTCTCTCTAGGCGCCACAAAAACCAGATATTAATCTCAACCTCAGGATCATGAGCCAAAAGGCATATAGCAAAAGTTCAGACTAGCACGTTACCTGGGAGGAAGTGATTTAGCCAACGAGATGGGCGCAATTAGTTTAAGAAAGAAAAATAAGGGGATGTGCTAGTTTGCTAGTGTTGCTACAGCAGAGAACACAAACTGAATGGCTTAGAACAGCAGCAACGTGTGTTCAGTCCATTTTACCCAGAACCAGCACCGGGACCCCAGAGTGTTATCAGAGAGATGTTTCTAAAGCACAAACCTGGTCACACCACTCCTCTGTGTAAAGTTCTTCAAAGCTCCCTGCCCTGTGCCCAGAGATTCCTGCTTCTGCGGTGCTGAGACTCTGTAAGCCAGCGGCTCTGTGCTGGCCAACAGCCCCTCCTTGCACATTGCTGTGAAGCTCTCCGGCGTCTGCTCACACCTCCTGGAGCACAGAGTTCTTCTGACTTTGCATGGACACTCCCTCAACCTAGAAGCTGCTTCTCCCTTCTTACCTGGCTGCTTCCCACAGGGAGATCTCTGTTGGGATGCTGCTCTCTCCCGGGAGCTGTTCCTCATCCGAGACAAAGGATTCACTCTCCTGCCAGTGAGCCCCCTCCCATCCTGCTGCTGCTACTGCTAAGTCACTTCAGTCGTGTCCAACTCTGTGCCACCCCATAGACGGCAGCCCCCAGGCTCCCCCGTCCCTGGGATTCTCCAGGCAAGAACACTGGAGTGGGTTGCCATTTCCTTCTCCAATGCATGAAAATGAAAAGTGAAAGTGAAGTCGCTCAGTCGTGTCCAACCCTCAGCGACCCCACAGACGGCAGCCCCCAGGCTCCCCCGTCCCTGGGATTCTCCAGGCGAGAGCACTGGAGTGGGTTGCCATTTCCTCCTCCAATGCATGAAAATGAAAAGTGAAAGTGAAGTCGCTCAGTCGTGTCCAACCCTTAGCGACCCCACAGACGGCAGCCCCCAGGCTCCCCCGTCCCTGGGATTCTCCAGGCGAGAGCACTGGAGTGGGTTGCCATTTCCTCCTCCAATGCATGAAAATGAAAAGTGAAAGTGAAGTCGCTCAGTCGTGTCCAACCCTTAGCGACCCCACAGACGGCAGCCCCCAGGCTCCCCCGTCCCTGGGATTCTCCAGGCGAGAGCACTGGAGTGGGTTGCCATTTCCTCCTCCAATGCATGAAAATGAAAAGTGAAAGTGAAGTCGCTCAGTCGTGTCCAACCCTTAGCGACCCCACAGACGGCAGCCCCCAGGCTCCCCCGTCCCTGGGATTCTCCAGGCGAGAGCACTGGAGTGGGTTGCCATTTCCTCCTCCAATGCATGAAAATGAAAAGTGAAAGTGAAGTCGCTCAGTCGTGTCCAACCCTTAGCGACCCCACAGACGGCAGCCCCCAGGCTCCCCCGTCCCTGGGATTCTCCAGGCGAGAGCACTGGAGTGGGTTGCCATTTCCTCCTCCAATGCATGAAAATGAAAAGTGAAAGTGAAGTCGCTCAGTCGTGTCCAACCCTTAGCGACCCCACAGACGGCAGCCCCCAGGCTCCCCCGTCCCTGGGATTCTCCAGGCAAGAACACTGGAGTGGGTTGCCATTTCCTTCTCCAGTGCATGAAAATGAAAAGTGAAAGTGAAGTCGCTCAGTCGTGTCCGACCCTCAGCGAGCCCATAGACGGCAGCCCACCAGGCTCCCCTGTCCCCGGGACTCTCCAGGCGAGAACACTGGAGTGGGTTGCCATTTCCTCCTCCAATGCATGAAAATGAAAAGTGAAAGTGAAGTCGCTCAGTCGTGTCCGACCCTCAGCGACCCCATGGACGGCAGCCCCCAGGCTCCCCCGTCCCCGGGACTCTCCAGGCGAGAGCACTGGCGTGGGCGCCACTCCCTTCGCCCTCCCCTCCTGTCACGGCACTAATCCCTCTGGGCCACGATCACCTGTTTGTCTTTGTCTTCCTCACTTCACTGGGACCACCCTGCAGGCAGGCTCTACGTTCCATCTGGTTTCTAACAGAGGGCCTGGCCCACATCACCTGTGGGGTTGAATTGTATCCGTAGCAGCAGCGAACCCAGAGTGGGCTTGCTACCCCTCCACTGCCACCCCCTTGGTTGAGGTCCCTGATAACCACCCGCTGTGTGGTTTCCTGTCAAAAATGTGCTCCACCCTGGGGCTTGGTCTCCCCCTGGGGATCCCGGTGTGCCCTCTCCAGACCCCCCTTATCTGAGCCCACCGATTTTCAGCTTGTCTTCAGACTCACGGGGCAGAGAGCTCGTCCCTGTGAGGACCGCCCTTTAACCCCCAACGTCATCTGTGGGATTAAACCACGCCAGAGTCCACGGTGCCCTGGGGTTAGACGTCCCCCTCTGCGCCTCTGTCTCCTTGGTCTGAATCACAACAACCAGTACTGACCGTGTGGACCACCACTTCCCCGCTCACTTTTTTCCACCCCGCCCCAACTGTCTGCCTACACCCACACCATCCCGAAGAAATCTGATGTGGAAGCCATCCATGCCACTTTAGATTTTCTAGAAGCTGTATTTTAAAACACAGAGAAGAGGGCTTCCCTGAGGGTAAAGAATCTGCCTGCCAAAGCAGAAGATGGGTTCAGCCCCTCATCGGGGAAGATTCCACGCGTCTCCGAGCTCCCTAGCCTGAGCACAGCTGTTGAGCCTGGGAGAGTCCAGGAGCTGCAACCGCTGAGCCCACGTGCCCGAGAGCCCGTGTCTGCAGCGAGAGAAGCTGAGCACCGTGACCCCACTCACCACAGCCAGAGAAAGGGCACGCAGCCGCCGAGACCTACCGCAGCCAATCACAAGTAAAATTAAAAAGGAAACCGGTAAAATTAATTTCAATAATTTGTTTTGTTTGACACGACATGGCCAAAACGTCATCATTTCAACATGCAATCAATAGTAGTAAAAAATTTTCTGGACCACATCTGAGATTCTTGTTTCCATACTAAGACGTCTGGATCCAGCCTGCGCTCTCCACTGGCAGTGCACTTCGCGGTGGACTAGCCTCATCTTGCGCGGTTGCCTAGGGGCTACAGGTGGCCGGTGACCACCGCCCTGGACAGCACAGGACAGGTGTCAGGTAGTAATAGTGATAATAGGGGAGGCGATGTCCCTGCCACTTGCCCAGGACTCTCCTGAGCCTCTGAGACTTTTCATGCATATCAAGCTTAATCTTCACAGCAGTCCCACCAGCTAGAGACTGTTGTTAACCCCACGGTACAAGCGAGGAGACCATCTCAGAGATTAAGAGACTGTACTTACCACTCGTCTCCACTGCCCCCTGACCTGTGGAACACTTAGTAAGCACGGGATTTGCTAAGTCTTAGAAGTCACATATCAAAAATGCACATAAAGGTTAAAAATGCTATGGATGATATAGCAAAAAAAAAAAAGTTTTGATGAGCAAATCCATGTTTTGAAAGTCATCAGAGAGGACAGCCGTATACTTCCAAAAGCTACCTCCTTGTGCCATGGCCAAAAAAATAGATGAAAAACACGACAAAGGGTAGCCTTTATTATGTTCTTAGGCTTTGAAAGCTTCAAAAAGAATTAGCTGAGAGAAAGTTCATTTTCAACAGTTTTGACAGATGATTAAAATCAAGCTGGTTTCCTTTTGGTCCCTTCATTGAGCAAACTGTCAGCCTCTGGGGCCAGTGTTCTTAGCCGGGCACACAGTTGGGGGTGAGGGCAGCTGCTTTCTCACGTGCTGTTTTCAAAGACTTCTCCGGGATGGGCATCTGTGGCTTCCTTCTCGTGTCCTTGAGAACCAAGAGAGATGACTTCTTAGCAACAGAAGGGGAGGCCTGTCCCCACCCTCTACAGATAGAAAAAAGATCACCTCCCAGCAATAGTCTTGGATAATTACACCTTTCTTTGTGCCATGGTTTATCCTCTGGGCACTATTTACCTCTTTAACCTTCAGACTTCACTAATTGAAAAGAACCTATGAAATGTAGGAGGATTAAGTTCCATTTCAAGGAACAGAAAATCAAGTAGTGATTTACACAAGTTAGAAGTTCAATTCTCTCCTCCAAGAACCCAGACAGTCTGTGATCAGCAGGGCTTGAGTTTGTCTTATTTTGAGGCTTTATCANGGAACAGAAAATCAAGTAGTGATTTACACAAGTTAGAAGTTCAATTCTCTCCTCCAAGAACCCAGACAGTCTGTGATCAGCAGGGCTTGAGTTTGTCTTATTTTGAGGCTTTATCACCCTCCCCAGATGGCTTCTGTCTTGTGGACCAAAATGCTGTGCAGATCCAGTCATCTCATCACATTCCAGCTAGCAAAAGAGGTGAAAGGGCAGGGAAGGAAGAAGCCCTCTCTTAAGGACTCTTCCTGAAAGCTGTATATACAGCTCACACAGATGCCACACTGACCACAGCCCAGCACCAGGCCATGGAAGCTTCCAGGGCGGACGAGGAAAGTGATATTTGATCTGGTGCGTCTGCAGCAGCTTGCAGATGTGCCTCTCAGACTTCTGACTGCAGGGAGCACAATCGTTCGAGGTCCCCAGCTGTTGTGTTCCAAAATCCTTCACTGCATTTGCAAGGAAGTCATGCTTCCTGCAAGCTGCCCCAGCCTGAGTCCATCAGTAACACTAAGACAGCCCTTTCCTGCAAGTCGTACAGCTTCTCTGAGGGGAGCATCGGCTAGAGGACTGTGTGAACTACTTCTTTCCATGTAACAAATTAGGTCTTCCCTGAAGGCTCCGGTGGTCAAGAATCTGCCTGCAATGCAGGAGGTGCAGGAGACCTGAGTTTGATCGCTGAGTCCAGAAGATCTCCTGGAGGAGGGCATGGAAACCCACTCCAGTATTCTTGCCTGGAGAATCCCATGGACAGTGGAGCCTGGCCGGCTACGGTCCATGAGGTCGCCAAGAGCTGGACTGAATGAAGGACTTGGCATGCACGCAGGAAGTCCATACTCTGTAGTTCACAAACGCAGCCAGGAGGTGGCAGTCGTGCCCAATGAGAAAATCCTGCACTCTGCCCCATCAGCTTGTTCGTTGCCGGTGGATACTTCCTGGACCTAATCTGATTCTTATGAAAGCGATTTCCTTCTTACAAAAACATCAGGCCCAAACAGAAACTAACCTCATCCTGCAGATAAAGACTGTGCCTCACAAGCTCTCTTAGCTCTAGCCAGAGCCTCAGTAAGTGCTTTCCCAGCACCAAGAGGCTGGCACGTCGTGGGAAGCCGGGTGGGTGCAGGCCTCTCCCTGAAGCTGCACCGTCTTATCAGCAGGGGTCCAAGGGGGGCGGGCTCCGCAGACTGCCAGACTGATCCCAGCCCTGGGAAGGCCAAGCAGCTGGAGGATTCTGCAGGAAATCACAAGAAGCCAGGCGGCTGTTGTGTTGAGGTCACGGAGCTGAGTCACTCACACCATGTGTTTTCCCAGCAGCAATGCCCGCGTGCCGTCCTCATGCAAACACGGGTCCAGTGGTCTTTCCCGAGAGGTGATCACTGAATCAGCATCATCGCCACCTCTCTAGCTATAGATCTAGGCCGNCCCCTTCAAGGAAGCCATGGTGGGGGGTGGGGGTGGATGTAGCGAAATGCCTTGGGGCTAAACTCCAGAGACCTGTGAGTAATCATCTGTCCTGCCACCTGCTGCCTCACGCTCACTGCTCTGGGGGAAAAGCAAGGGGGAAGGAATCGGTCCAGACTGGGGTTTCTCCACCATTCCTTTGTTGGGGATGGGGTGTGGGGAGATAGCTAGGCACTGTGTGTGCAAGGCTTAGCACCATCCCTGTCTCCACCCAGCAGCAGCCAGCAGCATCCCCTCCAGGCGTGACAACCCCCAGGATCCACGAACATTGATAAATGCCCCCTAGGCTGGAGGGGAACTTCCCCAGGAGAACCACCGGTCCCAAACAGCGCCATCTAATCCAGAAACCATCCAGGGCCCCTGAGCAAGTGAAACGTGGCTAGTCCAAAGCAGCGCGTGCTGTGGGCATAAACTGTATCCTGGATCTCATGTTTACACAGAAAAAAAAAAAAAAGTAAACCAGCTCAGGAATATTTATATGATTATGTTACATTGTTACTGGTTACAATAATAGGATTCTTAATGCAATGAGTTATATAAAATAAAATGTAAGAATTGATTTTACCTCTCTCTCTTTTTTTCCACTTTGAATAACATGGCCACCTAACATGTTGAAATAGCATATGTGGCTCAGCTGGTGGGGCATTGGATTTCCACTGCACAGCACAGGTCCAGACGCTGCCCGCTGAGGTCCTCCCTGAGTAGATCCAGACTCCCCGGGAGTGAGTCGCTGCCACACCAGCAAAGCAAGCATTTATCAGGACTCTGCCCTGGCGATGGATCTGGCAGCTGAGGCATGACAGAGCAGACACAGAATCATCAGAAAGTCTCCCGTGCTCGAGCCCAGGTTTCTTCTCAGTGAGAACCACCGCACAGTCTCCAGTGTCAGCATTTACAGGCGACACCCTGCAACATCCCACAAAGGAAGCAGCCCCAGCTGTCAACATCCTACTCGGGTCTGATGGAAGCAACAGACCCTGGACACCCCACGCAGGAGCCCGGGAAGCTTTCCACTCCTACCGACCTGTAGGAGAGCCTGGGGGTGCACCGCCCCCCGTAGCCAGGAGAGCCGGGGGGTCAGAGGAGCTGGTGGAGCGTGTCGTGAGGCACGTCCCACCTCCATCACCTCCCTCCATCCCTGAAACAGTCAGGTGAGCTGGACGCTAAGCTGTCTCCATTTTATTTACATTTGGCCAATAGGAATTTTGCTCTGGAAACTCAGGTCATTTTTACTAAATCAAAGTAATGCAATCCTTAACACAACATTGTAAAAAAACTATTAATATACTCCAATTTAAAAAAAACCTAAAAAATAGAATGGTCATATGATCCGCAATTCCACTTCTGGGGTGTATCTGGAAATAAAAATACTAACTGAAAAAGATACGCGCATCTGAATGTTCACAGCAGCACTGCTGACAAGAGCGAAGACACGGAAGCGCCCCGTCTCCATCAGCAGACGATTAGATGAAGATGTGGCCTATGGGCATACATACACAATGGAATATTTCTCACCCCAACAATTGCCATTTACAGCAATGTGGATGTACCTAGGGAATATTACGCTTATTAATCTGGCAGACAGAGAGAGACAAATACTATGATATCACTTATAGGTGGAACTTAAACAGTATTACAAATGAAGGTATACACAAAATAGAAGCAGACTCACAGACATATATAACAAACGTGTGGGTGCCAAAGGGAGGGACAAATGATGAGCACGGGGCTGGCAGATAGAAATGACAGTTCATAAAACAGAGACCTAACAGTGATCTACTGCAGACCATAGGGAATTATAACTCATATTTTGTGATAACCTATGATGGGATGGGACCTGCAGAAATACTGAATCCCTCCTCTGTAAGTGGAAAACTAACACAATATTATAAATCAAGTTAAAAATTAAATTCAAATAAAAAATTTAAAAACATAGCAAAAAAAAGGATGCAATTCAAAAAAAAAAAAATGCCCTTTTTTTCCCATTCTCACCCCTCTCCCCAGTTCCTTTCAGTGGTTCAAGATGTAAAGGCCCCAGAGTTGTAAGCAGAGAACACTCAAGGCGGCCCCTCTGAGGGGCCTTTCTGTCTGCCTGGTTATCTCTATGGGCCGTCGCCTTGGGCCACTTGGTGCCTTGCAGGGGTCTGCGTGCCGCGTGTAAGGATGGCATTCCAAGGTGGCCCTTTCCTGAGAGCTGGCAAGGCGACAGGACCGCCTTCTCGGGACTCCTTCTGGAAGACCTGCCCCCGGCTCTTCTCTGGCCACAGTAAAGCTCTCCCTCAGCTCTGCAGTCTTCCCTCTCACTGAAAAACCAAAAGAAAAGCACCATCCTCAGCCACCCCCGCCCCCCCGACCTCCTCTGCACATACACACCCTTCCTCTGAGTACCAGCAAGCAGCATCTTTTATCCTAAGTGACTTCAAGCGTCCAAAATAAAATTCACAACAGTGGGTTTCCATTCAGGAAAACTCTGCTTTCCATCCGGCACCACAAACCTCCAGAGGGATAAGGCGCTCAAACACTTGACCTTCTGAGAAAGAAGACCCCCCAAAAATGACAACAGACAACACGTAATTTAAGATCTCTATAAATTATGTTGTTTCCGCAAGTGGAGAAAGCCAAGGCCGTGTGCGGTCAAGATAATCGTTCAATATCAAGTTTCTGGAAAGTGTCAGAGGAGGAGCCCAACGCAGGACCCCTGACTCCCCCTGAATAGATCACTGTCGCTCTCCCCCTCTCGCAGCCAGACCTCCGGGCCCCCAGCTCTATTCCCGGAAGTGCCTTCCTCTTGGGAAACTCTTAACTGTTGTGCAGCTGCCAGGCCCCAACCGACCCAATGAGGACTCACTTCCTTGTTCACTTAGCATTGCTGGAACCTGCTGGAATGTTTAAATAGGACCTTGTTGGAAGCTGAGGTTCAGGTATCTGATTTACAAAATATTTTTCTCACTCAGCTTTCTGCAGAAATTGTGTTTTTTTTTTTTTAAAGGGAAGTAATCAGTAAAATCCATAGCTGCTAGATGCTGCAGGAGTTCTGCAAGCCTGTGATCCCAAGAACAGTTTTCTCGGGGGCTGGAAGTCCGGTTGAGATGAGGTGTGGAATCGTGGAGCTATTTTATCACATTTAGTAGTCGCTTATCAGCAGGGTAATTGAGCAGCTGATCAAAGTACTCCATCATAAAACTATAGAATCGATCTTCACATTGGATATTTGCCACTGGAGCAGGCCCACCTCGTGGACCAGGCAGGAGTCCTTGCTGAGATGTCTGCCTCTTTAGGCTGTGAAGTCTGTGAGAGCGGCAGAAACAGAGCCGCAGCTGGCGTCCCCACACGGGACCCAGATGCAGATCCTGACATAACTCCTGCGCCCGTGTCCAGCAGGGCCTGCTGTTGACTGCACAGGGGCAATGTACTGTCCTGCTGAAAACCCTTGCAAAATGCTATGCAGTTAACCGTAGGACTGAAAGGATTCACCTATAAAAACACAGCGTAATAAGACATGGGATCCAGGGCAGGGAGCTATATTCCCCGTTCTGTGATGAAGCCTTAATGGAAAAAGACATTAAGACATTAATGGANCTGAAAACCCTTGCAAAATGCTACGCAGTTAACCGCAGGACTGAAAGGATTCACCTATAAAAACACAGCGTAACAAGACATGGGATCTAGCGCAGGGAGCTATATTCCCCATTCTGTGATGAAGCCTTAATGGAAAAAGACATTTTAAAAAAGAAGGACCCATCAAATGGAAAACCGCTTGGGATTCACGAGCACTTTGCTTTTTGCTTCTTATGCCTTTTGATTTCTTATTATATACATGTTAACTTTTTAAAAATACATGCTATTTTTTAACAACCTTTTTAAAAATGTGTGTGTGTACAGCAGAAATTAGCACAACATTGTAAATCAACCATATTTATTTAGAAGATATGGGCAAATATGAAATACTGACAAATAAAAAGCAAGTATAGCTTCTTACAAACCTGGATGTCTGTTAAAAATATAGCAACAGAAATTGAGCTACACAAATTGAAGAAAAAAGCCAGACGAAACAGCGTGTACTGAAAAGTTCCATATATAGAAATTTAAAAGGAGCTTCCCCAGTGGTTCATTGATAAAGAATTCACATGCAATGCAGGAGACAAGGGTTCAAGAAGATCTCCAGAGAAGTAAATGGCAACCTCCTCCAGTATTCTTGCCTGGGAAATCCAAGGAACAGAGGAGCCTGGCGGGCTACAGTCCATGGAGTCGTAAAGAGTCAGACATGACTGAGTGACTCAAGAAAAACAGCAAAACTAGTTATGGAAAACAGCATGGAGGTGCCTTAAAAACTCACAGATAGAATTGCCACATGGCAGAGACACTCAGTCGAGTCTGACTCCTTATGACCCCAGGGACTGTGGCTGGCCAGCTCCTCCGTCCATGGACTTCTCCAGGCAAGAATACTGGAAAGCGTTGCCATTCCCTTCTCCAGGGGATTTTCCCAACCGAGGGATCAAACCCAGGTCTCCTGCACTGCCGGTAGATTCTTTACCGTCTGAGCCATTGCTAGAATTACCGCTTGACTTAGCAATTCCACCTCCGGGCAATTATCCAGAGGAATTGAAAGTAGGGTCTCTAAGAGCTATTTGCACATCGATGTTAATAATGACTTTATTCACAGTCGCCAAGAGGTAGAAGCCACCCGAGTGTCCATCAATAGATGACCAGGTAAACAAAAGAAGTATCAACACAGTGGAATACCCGTTGGCCTGATAAAGAGAAGCTCCTGACACAGGCTGCACTGTGGAGGGACGTGAGGCCATCACGCGCAGTGACAGACGCCGGTCACCAAAGGCCAAACGCTGCCTGGCTCCATGGAAGAGGTGCCCGGAGTAGGCAGGCTCACAGACACAGATTGGCGGGCTCCAGAGGCTGGGGAGGGGGGATGGGGGCAGAGTTTCGGTTTTGCAAGATGAAAAGAGGTCTGTGGATGGCAAGTGTGAGGGTCGCACCGTTTGAACCCACTTCATGCCACTGAGCTGGGCACTTAGAGACAATGACAACAATAAATTTGGTTTTACGCTTTTCGCCACAATTAAAAACTAATATTTTTAAAGGGAAAAGAACAAACTATGATGCGAGAGCAGGGCTGGTTCGGGAGAAGGGGCTGCCGGCAGCGGAGCAAGTCCCGTTCCTTAGTGCAAGGGTTGGCTGCATGAGGGTTTCCCGGTTGTGAACCGTTAGTGAATTATGCATTTAGGCTTTGGGCACTTTTCTGCATGCATTTTTTATAATCTTCTTAAAATATTATAAAATGCCTTCAGCCAATTCCTCCTCTACCCCCATATATACTTAAAAGTTAGAAGAAACTATATGAGCAACAATGAAAACCCAATTCTACAGGAAAGGCCACAAGGATGAAAGGTCATCTAAAGTCTGCAAGAACATACGAGACGACTCACTTTTGCCCATATCTTGCCTAACAGCTTCTGGAGCTTCCAAGTTCATGAAGCAAGTCCTCTTTGTGTTTTCATTGCCACCTCTGTCAGCAAGGAGAACATCCCCCCTTCCCCCTCCAAATATCAGATTTTTAGAAAACTTTGTCCCAGGGGTCCCTTCCCCCAACAGCTGCTCAGCAAGCAGAGTTAAGCAAGCAGGGTGGGAAAGGCCTGTGTGTGCAGAGAGCCTGGAGTGAGCATGTGGGGATCTAGGGAGTCCCACGGTGCACTCATTAACCAGGCGCTTAACCGGTTAACTGGCTGGCACTCGCAGGCCCCTCTCGGCCTGGCAGACTGGGAGCTTTGGCTTGATTCCCAGTCCGCCTCCACCCGCAGGTCCCCTCTTCTGCTCCCAGCCAAGACCTCTTTCCACAGGGATCCAGACCCTAAGCCCAGGGCTCTGTCAGGTTCTGTGGCTGAATCCCCAGGCAAGGCCGACACCCCCTCAGCCGCTGCTTCCCCCAGGGCCTCCCCGCGCCTCCACAGGCTCCAGCTGTGATGGGGACTCGCTGCTCCAGGAGCCGAGGTCTTAGCTCTCCTCTCTCCTTTTCCTCGTCTGCCTCCCAAAGCTTCTATTTCTGCTTCTACCCCAGGTCCTTCCCTTCCATGACCACGAGCCCAGGTGAGGCTCAGGGCTTGAGGAAGCCAGTTCCACATCTCATTTCCTTTGGGTCCTTTTAATTCAGACTTTTAAAAATATAATCTACTGGTATCTTTGTTAGTCACTCAGTCGTGCCTGACTCTTTGCGACCCCATGGACTGCAATCCACCAGGTTCCTCTGTCCATGAGATTTTCCAGGCAAGGATACTGGAGTGGGTTGCCATTTCCTTCTCCAGGTATCTTACCAATTGGCATCTAAGCACTGAACTTCTATAACGACACTCACAACATCTTCACCTCCCCCCACCCCAGGGAGGACCCAGATGGAGGCTGGGAGAAGTAAAAAGCTTCTGATCCCACCAAGGAGCAAAGCCAAGAAGATGCGAGTCCCGCCTGGATGGTGTGGGCCTGTACTCTCAGATGCGCTGGAGCCTCACTCACACCTTGAGGGGTTCTGGTCCTGCCGTGGGCATTTCAGCCAGTTCCCTGGTTCAGAACTTGGAGGCTTCCCCAGCCGCTGTGAGAACACTCACGTCAAGCAAGGGATGTCGGGAATCCCAGAAACTCTGAGAGGTATTCTTTAAATGGTCACACTCTTGTGTTTTAAATACCACATATAAGCCCAGGCCCCCCTGTTTACCTTTGACGTTACCCAAATAAAACCAGGGAGCTGTGTCTGCAGCTCAGCAGGGGCCTGGTTTGGGGAAAACACTCTTCTCTTGAGAGGCGGAACTGGCCTTGCAGAAAATGTTAAGGAAGAACTGCATGGATCATCCCTCAAAGTCTCCTGACACCATCTTTACGCCGGAGGGGCGGGAACGGAGGGTTGAGGGGAAGTGTGGCTATAAAACAAACCAAATCTTGGAGTGCACAATACACATGTCCAAGCAGACCCAGCTCCGCTTCCAGGGAGTGGGAGCCCTCAGAGCTTGACCCCCTGCCTGCCAGGCTCTTAGAACCAGAGCAGGGCCTGCTGTCTGGCCTGCCTGGGCTGTGCCTAAGCACCTTGAGAAAGATGCTGGGCTCCTCTGAGGCTGAATCAGCACTGTCAGGCATCAAAGATGAACACGGCCCAAATTTCAGGTCGGTTCTGTCAAAATAAAGGAACGGTTTTTGTTTTAATCTTTTTCAGAATTTGCTCCAGATTTTCAGAAAGGAGGAACATGTGCATTTTTTTTAGTTGAGTGGAAAAGATGAGTCTCCTGATGATGAGTTTCTGCAGCTAGAGATCCAAATAAAAATTCAAAATGAAAATAAAATTTTTTAAAATGTGTCTTTTCCATTTCTACAAAGAGTGACCATATCGGAAGGGGTGAGGTGCTTGAACCCCACATGAAAACTGGACTTCCCTGAGGGCTCAGACAGTAAAGATGTCTGTTGGATTCCTGGGTTGGGAAGATCTCTTGGAAAAGGAAATGGCAACCCGCTCCAGTATTCTTGCCTGGAGAACCCCATGGACAGGGGAGCCTGGGGGGCTGCAGGCCATGGGGTCGCAAAGAGCCAGACACTGGGCTACTTTCACTTTCACTTTCACTTTATGTGAAAACCTTATCATCTCAAATAAGGCTTATAATTTCAAGTTTCAACCCCTCCTCCTGCACTTTCTGGACTCCATCGCCGCTTCCCAGGGCAGAAGGGAGCAGTGGTTTGCTCCCACCAAACAGTGGTTTCAGCTCCCTTGGAATCAGCACATTACCCTCTGTGACCACCACCCCCAATTTAAGGAAAGCTCCAAGCTTTGCTTCATAGTGAAGTGAGTCGTTTTTCCTCTAAGGAGCTTCATACTATAAAACCTCGAAACTCATGAAAACTCACTTTCTCATTGTTTCCTACTGAGCCGCGAAGCTCAAGCACAAGGCTTTGCTTTTGCCAGATTTGGGGCTTATTGCAGGAAAGCAGAGTTCTTTTCTCTTTTAGCTTCTTTCCATCGCCTCTGGAGACAAGCTTGCCAGCTACCACAACAAAATGCTTCCCAGCTTCTCCTCCCACACTGGTGAACTTTGTTCCTTGATTAGGTACCAGACTCCCCTGGAAACAGAACTGGCCAGTGTTCAACCAATCACTGCAGGCTCTTCAAACACGAGCTCCAGAGACGTTGCTCCACAAGCTGTGTGTCCTCCCTGCCTCGCCTTTCAGCGTTTGAGCTGGTTTTCGGGGCTGCAGCAGGGGAGCCCTCTCCCCAGAAGGCAGGAGAAGGAAGCCGCTCTGGGTGCACAGAGGACAGGCCCTGCACCTCCCTCCTTCTTTACGCCCAGCAAGGAGCTGTGAGCAAGCAGGTGGATGGCACAGCCGTAGGACAGGCTGGTCTCAGCTCCCAAGCTGAAACATTCCAGTTACTTCAGAGCTGGCAGTGAGACACTGGGCCGCTCCCCACTCCAGCCCCCAGCCAGACCCACCAGGCCTGCCTGCCTTTGACATTCCCCCCAGTCCCTCCCAAGAGCAAGGGCTGGTCCTTGGGCTGGGGGAAGGGAAAGAGCCTGCTTACTTGCAGGAATCTCGTTGTGGACGGCTGTTGCCAAGGGAGCCGGGGAACTCGAGCCGGAGCCAATAGAGGGCAGTGTGTGCTAACGGATGACTGGAGCCGGCTTCTCTTCCAAGGGCAGGGCGTCTCAGCACACGCTGGGGTTCCCGCACGTCAGCAGAAAAACAAGTCAGAGAGATTTGAGGGAGGGCTGGGCTGGGAGACAGAGGAACGTCCCTCCAAGCCAGGCCGTGTGCAGGAGACACTGCTCAGGGAAGAGCCAGGCAGCGTGTCCTGGCAGAGGCTGGGCATATAAACCCAAGAGACGCAGGCCCCTGAGCAGAGCGACACCTCCCGCCCCACAAGCCTGTGTCTCATGGGCTCCTCGGCCTCTCCTGGCCCCAGTTCAGTGCCCGGACCTCGAGCAGAGAGGGCATCGTGTGTCCCAGCGTGCTTCAGCCTTCTGGACTGAGAGGACAGGGGAGCGCCCTGAGGCTGGCAGATGCTGAGGGCCTGGCTGGGTCTAAGAAGGGAAGTGCGACCCCACCAAGTGCAATCTATGAGGTGGCCCAGTTCCGAGGGCAGTGCCAGGCTCTGAGCTGATGGGTGTCAGCCTCGCGGCTCTCAGCCCAGAGAGGGAGGGTGGGGGCATCCTTCCACGGACCGCAGATGGACGGGAGCTGACGCTCTGGGGTGCCCTGCAAGAGCAGCTCTGCACTCAAAGAGCTCCCAGCATCCCTCCTTCTGACCCCTGGAGTGCCCTGCCCAAGGGGAGAGCCCAGCAGCATGTGACGAGCAGAGCCCGGAGCCGCGGTTCAGACCAGGGGCAGCAGCAGAGGTGTCTGTGCAATCCAAGGACCGTCTCTTCCCACGAGCTTCTGGCCAGCCCGGTCCAGGCGGCTGCGGGCCTGGGAGACACGAAGGACAGGCTGCGCCCTAACAGGCTGGGGAGTCTGATTGCAGGTGATGGGGACCAAAGGGCCAAGGACTCAACCCCTCATGGGCCCCAGGGCCGCACTTCCTCCTCCCTCCCTCCACCTCTCCCATCTCCTCTTCTCGCAGAGAGCCAGCAAGCCCCCGCACTGCACCGCACTGCGGTTCAGCTCATGGCTGTGCCTGCCACTTCTTCATGGAGCAATGACGGTTTTTCGAGCACCGTTCACACGTGTTTTTCCAAATCTCGTGCACTGAAAAGCGGGCACAGGCCCTGAGCAGGCAACACAGCAAGAATGAGGGTGCCAGGACCCCCAGCACCCCCAGCTCTGGACCTTGTCGGGGTCAGCTTCTGGGCCCGCGCCCCCCTGCTCCTTCCATCCCATGATCCAAGGGAGAGGGGCTTCGGCCTCTAAGCCAGGGATGGGCTAATTATAGAAGCGACACCGTGGAGAGTAGGACACTCTTGGAACTGAACGGGAGCCTCACGCTGTCGGGAGGGTTTCCAGCTTCCAACAGTGCCAGGCGAGGTATTCAGACTAAGTTTCCCACTGACAGCAATTTAAAAGCCGGACAATATAGAAAAGGACTCCAAGTCTTCTGCTGCAATTTTTAAATATTGAGAAGTAAAGACTGTTGGCTTGGATGCAAGGAATGAAGGACTGGGGTGCATGCCTCTCTCATCACCTTGGCATCAGAAACAAGGTTAGCCAGTAACTATGCAGCCTTTAAAAAGGAGAAGCCAGCACCCCTGACAGCACGGGTGGGCCTGGAGCCCCCCGTGCTGCGACACAGAGAAACACTGTAGGATTTTGCTTGTAGGTGGAATCTATGATAGTCCGATGCACAGAATTGGCAAGTAGACAGTGGCTGCTGGCGAGGAGCAGAGAGAGAAATGGCACGGTGTGGGTCACAGGGCTTCAGTTACGCAAGATGAATATGTTCTAGACAGAAAGCTAGAGGCTTGTCATACAGCGTGGTGACTGTTGCTAACAATACGGTCCTGAATGCCTGAGAGTTGCAAAAGAGGACTGAGCTAAGGGGAAATCATCTCACCTCTCGCACCCACACACACACACACACCCACACACACACCCACACACACACACACGACGGTAACTATGTGAAGGTGATCTTTTCCCTGTCTACGTGTACATTATCTTCTGCTCAGATGTTCAGTCGTGTCTGTTTGTGACCCCATGGAGTGTAGCCCGCCAGGCTCCTCTGTCCTTGGGATTCTCCAGGCAAGAGTACCAGAATGGGGTGTCATTTCCTCCTCCGGGGAATCTTCCCCACCCAGGGTCTGAACCCTCATTTCTTACATCTCCNGGAATCCCAGCAACTCTGAGAGGTATTCTTTAAATGGTCACACTCTTGTGTTTTAAATACCACATATAAGCCCAGGCCCCCCTGTTTACCTTTGACGTTACCCAAATAAAACCAGGGAGCTGTGTCTGCAGCTCAGCAGGGGCCTGGTTTGGGGAAAACACTCTTCTCTTGAGAGGCGGAACTGGCCTTGCAGAAAATGTTAAGGAAGAACTGCATGGATCATCCCTCAAAGTCTCCTGACACCATCTTTACGCCGGAGGGGCGGGAACGGAGGGTTGAGGGGAAGTGTGGCTATAAAACAAACCAAATCTTGGAGTGCACAATACACATGTCCAAGCAGACCCAGCTCCGCTTCCAGGGAGTGGGAGCCCTCAGAGCTTGACCCCCTGCCTGCCAGGCTCTTAGAACCAGAGCAGGGCCTGCTGTCTGGCCTGCCTGGGCTGTGCCTAAGCACCTTGAGAAAGATGCTGGGCTCCTCTGAGGCTGAATCAGCACTGTCAGGCATCAAAGATGAACACGGCCCAAATTTCAGGTCGGTTCTGTCAAAATAAAGGAACGGTTTTTGTTTTAATCTTTTTCAGAATTTGCTCCAGATTTTCAGAAAGGAGGAACATGTGCATTTTTTTTAGTTGAGTGGAAAAGATGAGTCTCCTGATGATGAGTTTCTGCAGCTAGAGATCCAAATAAAAATTCAAAATGAAAATAAAATTTTTTAAAATGTGTCTTTTCCATTTCTACAAAGAGTGACCATATCGGAAGGGGTGAGGTCCTTGAACCCCACATGAAAACTGGACTTCCCTGAGGGCTCAGACAGTAAAGATGTCTGTTGGATTCCTGGGTTGGGAAGATCTCTTGGAAAAGGAAATGGCAACCCGCTCCAGTATTCTTGCCTGGAGAACCCCATGGACAGGGGAGCCTGGGGGGCTGCAGGCCATGGGGTCGCAAAGAGCCAGACACTGGGCTACTTTCACTTTCACTTTCACTTTATGTGAAAACCTTATCATCTCAAATAAGGCTTATAATTTCAAGTTTCAACCCCTCCTCCTGCACTTTCTGGACTCCATCGCCGCTTCCCAGGGCAGAAGGGAGCAGTGGTTTGCTCCCACCAAACAGTGGTTTCAGCTCCCTTGGAATCAGCACATTACCCTCTGTGACCACCACCCCCAATTTAAGGAAAGCTCCAAGCTTTGCTTCATAGTGAAGTGAGTCGTTTTTCCTCTAAGGAGCTTCATACTATAAAACCTCGAAACTCATGAAAACTCACTTTCTCATTGTTTCCTACTGAGCCGCGAAGCTCAAGCACAAGGCTTTGCTTTTGCCAGATTTGGGGCTTATTGCAGGAAAGCAGAGTTCTTTTCTCTTTTAGCTTCTTTCCATCGCCTCTGGAGACAAGCTTGCCAGCTACCACAACAAAATGCTTCCCAGCTTCTCCTCCCACACTGGTGAACTTTGTTCCTTGATTAGGTACCAGACTCCCCTGGAAACAGAACTGGCCAGTGTTCAACCAATCACTGCAGGCTCTTCAAACACGAGCTCCAGAGACGTTGCTTCACAAGCTGTGTGTCCTCCCTGCCTCGCCTTTCAGCGTTTGAGCTGGTTTTCGGGGCTGCAGCAGGGGAGCCCTCTCCCCAGAAGGCAGGAGAAGGAAGCCGCTCTGGGTGCACAGAGGACAGGCCCTGCACCTCCCTCCTTCTTTACGCCCAGCAAGGAGCTGTGAGCAAGCAGGTGGATGGCACAGCCGTAGGACAGGCTGGTCTCAGCTCCCAAGCTAAAACATTCCAGTTACTTCAGAGCTGGCAGTGAGACACTGGGCCGCTCCCCACTCCAGCCCCCCGCCAGACCCACCAGGCCTGCCTGCCTTTGACATTCCCCCCAGCCCCTCCCAAGAGCAAGGGCTGGTCCTTGGGCTGGGGGAAGGGAAAGAGCCTGCTTACTTGCAGGAATCTCGTTGTGGACGGCTGTTGCCAAGGGAGCCGGGGAACTCGAGCCGGAGCCAATAGAGGGCAGTGTGTGCTAACGGATGACTGGAGCCGGCTTCTCTTCCAAGGGCAGGGCGTCTCAGCACACGCTGGGGTTCCCGCACGTCAGCAGAAAAACAAGTCAGAGAGACTTGAGGGAGGGCTGGGCTGGGAGACAGAGGAACGTCCCTCCAAGCCAGGCCGTGTGCAGGAGACACTGCTCAGGGAAGAGCCAGGCAGCGTGTCCCGGCAGAGGCTGGGCATATAAACCCAAGAGACGCAGGCCCCTGAGCAGAGCGACACCTCCCGCCCCACAAGCCTGTGTCTCATGGGCTCCTCGGCCTCTCCTGGCCCCAGTTCAGTGCCCGGACCTCGAGCAGAGAGGGCATCGTGTGTCCCAGCGTGCTTCAGCCTTCTGGACTGAGAGGACAGGGGAGCGCCCTGAGGCTGGCAGATGCTGAGGGCCTGGCTGGGTCTAAGAAGGGAAGTGCGACCCCACCAAGTGCAATCTATGAGGTGGCCCAGTTCCGAGGGCAGTGCCAGGCTCTGAGCTGATGGGTGTCAGCCTCGCGGCTCTCAGCCCAGAGAGGGAGGGTGGGGGCATCCTTCCACGGACCGCAGATGGATGGGAGCTGACGCTCTGGGGTGCCCCGCAAGAGCAGCTCTGCACTCAAAGAGCTCCCAGCATCCCTCCTTCTGACCCCTGGAGTGCCCTGCCCAAGGGGAGAGCCCAGCAGCATGTGACGAGCAGAGCCCGGAGCCGCGGTTCAGACCAGGGGCAGCAGCAGAGGTGTCTGTGCAATCCAAGGACCGTCTCTTCCCACGAGCCTCTGGCCAGCCCGGTCCAGGCGGCTGCGGGCCTAGGAGACACGAAGGACAGGCTGCGCCCTAACAGGCTGGGGAGTCTGATTGCAGGTGATGGGGACCAAAGGGCCAAGGACTCAACCCCTCATGGGCCCCAGGGCCGCACTTCCTCCTCCCTCCCTCCACCTCTCCCATCTCCTCTTCTCGCAGAGAGCCAGCAAGCCCCCGCACTGCACCGCACTGCGGTTCAGCTCATGGCTGTGCCTGCCACTTCTTCATGGAGCAATGACGGTTTTTCGAGCACCGTTCACACGTGTTTTTCCAAATCTCGTGCACTGAAAAGCGGGCACAGGCCCTGAGCAGGCAACACAGCAAGANCTGCGGTTCAGCTCGCGGCTGTGCCTGCCACTTCTTCATGGAGCAATGACGGTTTTTCGAGCACCGTTCACACGTGTTTTTCCAAATCTCATGCACTGAAAAGCGGGCAAAAGCCCTGAGCAGGCAACACAGCAAGAACGAGGGTGCCAGGACCCCCAGCACCCCCAGCTCTGGACCTTGCCGGGGTCAGCTTCTGGGCCCGCGTCCCCCCTGCTCCTTCCATCCCATGATCCAAGGGAGAGGGGCTTCGGCCTCTAAGCCAGGGATGGGCTAATTATAGAAGCGACACCGTGGAGAGTAGGACACTCTTGGAACTGAACGGGAGCCTCACGCTGTCGGGAGGGTTTCCAGCTTCCAACAGTGCCAGGCGAGGTATTCAGACTAAGTTTCCCACTGACAGCAATTTAAAAGCCGGACAATATAGAAAAGGACTCCAAGTCTTCTGCTGCAATTTTTAAATATTGAGAAGTAAAGACTGTTGGCTTGGATGCAAGGAATGAAGGACTGGGGTGCATGCCTCTCTCATCACCTTGGCATCAGAAACAAGGTTAGCCAGTAACTATGCAGCCTTTAAAAAGGAGAAGCCAGCACCCCTGACAGCACGGGTGGGCCTGGAGCCCCCCGTGCTGCGNCTCAGAAAGGCACCAACTTCATCAGATTGGGGCCCCACCCTCATGACCTCATTTACCCCTGATTATCTTCCACAGTCTCCATCTCCAAATACACCGAGAGTCAGGGTTTCAATGTATGAAATTGGGGAGAGGGGAAAAAAACACGCGGTTCATAACAGACACTTCGGCCTCACTCTCCCAGGTCGCCCATTCTGGAGTGTCCCAGCAGGCAGCATGCTCACACAGCCTGTGGCAAGGTTGGCAGGGAGAGGAGCTGACCATCTGCCAGTGACAAGCACCAACTTAGCGGCCATGAAAATTAGCCACCTTGGCCTCCCAACACTATAGCCTCAGCCAGCATCTTCACAGCAACCTCATGGGAGACCCCAAGCCAGAACCTCTCAGCTGAGCAGCTCCAGAAATCCTGAGGAAAAATACCCTTGTATTCTAAGCTGCTACGTTTTGAAGTGATTTATGTTTCAGCAAAGATAAATAAGACCTTCAAACCTATCCCCTGATAACAGCCAAAGCCCTATTTTCAAAATGTAAGTATGTTATGTCATTCCCTTACTTAACATTTTTTATGGTTTTCAGAACCTCCCAGAGAACAGTGAAACGGATGATAACGGCATTCAGGCTTCTTCAGAAGCCAGCCTCATCACTCAAGGGCTCCTATAGGCCAGAGTGATTTCATATCTGATGACCCTCCCCTCCTTGAAGTGGTAGATAACACTCCTGAGGTTTGTATGTACCTTTATCAACACGCATTAACAGTTGCCTGTCCATCACCCACTCTGGCCTAAGGAGGGTTGTTTTTCATCTGCCACCCCAGCACAGGAGTGGTACTCAGCCCATGGGAACCATTTAATAAGTAATTTTGATGTGAAAGAGAACAAAATGAATACAAGACAAAACTTATCTTGAACTATCTGACTTCCAGAGCAGCCACCAGGACTTCCCTGGTGGTACAGTGGATAGGACTCCACCTGCCGGTGTGCAGGACACAAGTTCAGTCCCTGGTCCGGGAAGATCCACGTGCCACGTGCTCCACAGCTACCGAAGCCTGTATGCACAGAGCCCGTGCTCGGCCACTGAGAAGCCAGCGCAGCGAGGAGCCTGTGCCTCGCAAGGAGGTGTAGCCTCAGCTTGTCTGCAACTGAAAAAAAAAACCAACTTCATTCCTGTCTACACTCAGGAATGAAGAGCCAGCACAGTCAATAAATAAATCTAAAACTAAAGAGCAACCACCAGCTGAATTAAACAGCACAGTTCCATTAGGCCTTCTCTATCGACTCATCTCGATAACCCAGTCTTTTCTGGAGTCTCTAAGCCGATTTCTGGAGGCTGAAAGCTTCTGAAACAAACTTGGACAGTTTTTGCATTTCCCTTTGNCCACCAGCTGAATTAAACAGCACAATTCCATTAGGCCTTCGCTATTGACTCATCTCGATAACCCAGTCTTTTCTGGAGTCTCTAAGCCGATTTCTGGAGGCTGAAAGCTTCTGAAACAAACTTGGACAGTTTTTGCATTTCCCTTTGGCCAGCAGGTGGAAGAGCCCGTCTTATGCTCCTTGCTCCCCTGTCCCACCCCAGTCATGCCCCCTGATACCCAAGGCCTCCCCCTTCAGGTGGACCTGAGAGCTGACTGCCATTTGAAACTCTTCGTGAACCTGGAACACGAGATTTCAGGTCATGTGTGTGTTTGGGGCTGTGCCTGTGAGAGGTGAGGGTGGGTGGCTCTGAAGGAAGCATTTGCTGGAACCACAGTGATTTACTAGGATGTTATGATGGGCATGGACCTGGAGATCATTTAGATGCAAAAGCAATTTGTGGGGGAGGAAAAGTGAGTGACATTTTGGACTGTTGGTCTGAGTGATCCATTTTTCATATATGTTAGGAAATATCAGGCTTAGTCACCCTTATGGAAAAAAATATTTGTGAGTCAACATGCCTGGAGGTCTTTCAGAAGGTCATTAAGATCAGTGGTTGCTTCACCAAGGTGAGGACCCCAGGGTTTTATATTCAGAAAAAGATCTGAATTCTTCTCCCTGGCGGACGAGTGTTCTCAGAGCTGCCTGGTGGCCCAGTCCAACCACTCTGGGCTCTCCTCTTAATGAGCCCCCAGCTCCCTCCCCGCCTGTGTCTGTTCCCCAGGCCTTCTCTCCGTTTCTCCAAGGCGCTGGGCAACCTTAGGTCTCCTCCTCCACTGAACAGGCTGGTTTTTCCCTGGGGAACCCTCTTTCCCAGGGAGCCCTTCCCTCTGAGTAAGTCGGGCTGGAGCCAGGAATTTGAATTGGGTAAAGGAATGCTGATAACGACAGCTAAGAGAGCGCGCGGAGCTCCCGTTTCTTCATACCAGACCAGAACTCGTGTCTGCTGGGCAGTGGCAGGGAAGTTGGGAGGGCTGAGGAGCCCTCCTTTTTTGCTTTCAGCTCCTTGCCTCAAATGAGTGTCTTCAGGGTTTGCTCCACCAAGGAAATTGTTAGAAAAAAATCCAAAATATCTGGTTTCACTATCATGTTAATGGTTTATGTGAAGTCGCTCAGTCGTGTCCGACTCTTTGTGACCCCATGGACTGTAGCCTACCAGGCTCCTCTGTCCATGGGATTTTCCAGGCAATAGTACTGGAGTGGGTTGCCATTTCCTTCCCCAGGGGATCTTCCCGACCCAGGGATCGAACCGGGGTCTCCCACAATGTAGACAGACACTTTACCGTCTGAGCCACCAGGGAAGAATTTATCCTCAAATATTTGCCTGGTTGCCTTTCATTAAGAAAAACCTGAAAGATGTTACTGGTTTAGGCATTAGCAGCTATTAATATCTCTGCTGGTCCACAGCTGCCTCACCCTGAGGCTGGCAGGTGGCTTTGTGCCCTGGTGGGAAAGGGAGGCGGGTGGCCGGCTGGGCCTCCTGTCAAGGGCAAACCTCTAGGGAAGGTGGTGGAGGGAGAGCTTAGCTGCCCACTCACATAAGCAGGCTCTCTGAGGACACCCTTTCTGGAAGTAGGCTTGCAGCCAGGCCCACCCAGACCCCCTGCTACGGCGATGGGATCTGGATGTCCCATCACCAAGGCCAGGGTGGTTCTCACCGCTGGAGTCTTCACCTTACCACACGCTGATTGTACTCTAATTATGCCCTCTCTGCCTGCCCCATTACGAATGCCACTTCTAGATGCTAGATAAGGAAGTGCGATCGTCAGCCATGACATCTCCCAGGCTGCCCCATCCAGGGGTGGCAGCAATGGTATGCTGGGTGGCCGCTCCACCAGGCAGGGGAATGATGACTGCATTTGCAATTCCTGTGCTGAAAACACCTTCCACGGCCGAGCGGCTAGCAAAATGTCTGAACGTTTTAAAACGAGCTCCAAAGAATGCACACAGCACACCACTGCCAAACGCCTGCCTGTGTGCCCATCTTAGGGGTGGGCTCCCCCCCCAGCAGCCCCTAAGAAAGTAAAGACCAGAACTGTCTTCTAGAAGAANGATGTCTGAACGTTTTAAAACAAGCTCCAAAGAATGCACACAGCACACCACTGCCAAACGCCTGCCTGTGTGCCCATCTTAGGGGTGGGCTCCCCCCGCAGCAGCCCCTAAGAAAGTAAAGACCAGAACTGTCTTCTAGAAGAAATCTGACACAGAACATCACAGCCTGGATTGAACAGTCATGAAAAATCCACCGTTGGCACTACAAGCAAACCAGTCCATGGTATGAGTTTTTTTGCATGGCTAGTCTTGCTTCTAGCAGGGTGCTGAGTGGGAGGGACTTTCCGGAGGACAGGGACCTTGTTCTCTAATGTTCTTTGCCCTCCAGCCTAGTAAGAAAGTGCTCAATTCACAGGGAAGCTCCATTATCTTGACAGATGGAGAGCAGGCCTTAGCAAGGGAATTAACCAGGCTGAGCCACCCTTTCATAGAAGAGAGATCAAAGCCAGAGGCAAACCTGACCCAGATAAACCACTGGGACTGAAACCCATGCGTCTGGCAGATGCAAATAGTCTCATCTAGTCTGAACTGGGAGGCAAAGCCCTGTGGAGACTTACCTGGCCCCTGATTGAGTCTCGGCCACAAACTTGGACCTGCCCCAGGGAAACTGGACATCTCAAGGTGAAGCCAGGTACAGAGCTGTACAGAAAGAGCGGTCAGACGTGGATGTCCCACCTTGCCCTGCCCCAGCAAAGCTCATCACCTCCCATCCCAGCCAGTGGGGTGGAAAAGACAAAACCGCCTCATCTCAATGAGAAGGTCAGCAAAGGGCTCAAGGCCCGATGCCCCAGCCCTGTGAGGGAACCGCCCTGCACACCACCTCCTCCTCGTCATTTGGGGGGAAAAAAGTCGATGACGTTCTGTACCTATGTGCTACACAAGGAAAACAACGAATCTGTTGGCGCATAGATTTACTGCACAAGCACTCTGTGAACCCTTATTATGTGCCACTAACGGTGCAAAGTGCAGAGAATTACAAAAGTTAAGGGCAGAGTCTGAGTTCTCCTTCAGAACTCCAGTCTCTGGCTAGTGAGAAACTTCATGATGAGCACCTGGATGTAACTGAGCAGGGCATTAGCTGTATTAGCTTTCTGGTGAGCAGACAATAACCAAACGTTTGTTAAATAATGATTTAATTCACTTAATGAGGGATTAAGCAACTGGATGGATTGGGCAGTGAAGAAGATGCATCTGCCTTTGAGCACAGGGTCTAAGATTTGAGAAGTGGTTCAGCAGCAGCTTCGCTACAGGTGTTTAAGAGCGTAATATTCTTGGGATGCAGGTGGAAAAGTCCTTTCAAGGAAGGAAACAGAGTGCTCAGGAGCAATGTCCCAGCCCTCCTCAGTGTAAACGACTGAGTGCAGATGGAACGGAAGGTCAGGACATTTAGGAAATACAAAGGAAAACACCCTGTGCATTTTCATTATATATCCTTGTTTAGCTGAAGATATGAAGATATGTAAGATACAAATGCACACACACCATATTTGTGTGTGTGTGTGTGTGTGTGTGTGTGTGTGTGTGTGCACGCTCAGTCATTTCCAACTCTCTGAGACCCCATGGATTGTAGCTCACCAGTCTCTTCTGTCCATGGAATTTTCCAGGCAAGAATACTCAGGGGTTGAACACACATCTCTTGCATAACCTGAAGATATATAGATATACGGGCTGCAGTCCATGGGTCGTAAAGAGTCAGACACGACAGAGCAACTGAGCACACACACACCCAGACATCATATACTGCATACATATTCACACTGTATAATATATCATATACTATATGCATATGTTAGTTAAGTCGCTCAGTCGTGTCCGACTCTTTGTGACCCCATGGATGGTACCCCACCAGGCTCCTCCATCCATGGGATTCTCCAGGCAAGAATGCTGGAGTGGGTTGCCATTTCCTTCTCCAAGGGATCTTCCTGACCCAGGGATCAAACCCAGGTCTCCCACATTAGAGGCACACGCTTTAACCTCTGAGCCACCAGGGAAGCCCCATATGTATATGTAAAATACTGTATATGCACACATATAGTATATCATATAGTATATAATATATATCACACACTCTATATCATATACTATTTATACCACATACTATATATAAATCATATATTATAACATAGGTACACACAGTTGACCCTTGACAATGCTGGGTCTGGGGACACCCACCCCCCCATGCAGAAAAATATTCTTATTTTTATAGATAAGAATATATATTTTTAATATAACTTATACTCAGCCCTTTATATATGTAATCCCTCCAGTACATGGGTCTGCATCCAAGGATTCAACTAATTTCAGACCATGTAATACGGTAATATTTACAGTTGAAAAAAATCTACATATAAGTTGACTCACACAGTTCAAATTCATGTTGTTCAAGAGTCAACTTGATACCATGTACTATATACATATACTGCATACTATATATATATATGTATATATACACTATGTAGGAGAAGGCAATGGCACCCCACTCCAGTACTCTTGCCTGGAAAATCCCATGGACAGAGGAGCCTGGTGGACTGCAGTCCATGGGGTCGCTAAGAGTTAGACACGACTGAGCGACTTCACTTTCAATTTTCACTTTCATGCATTGGAGAAGGAAATGGCAACCTACCGCAGTGTTCTTGCCTGGAGAATCCCAGGGATGGGGAAGCCTGGTGGGCTGCCGTCTATGGGGTCACACAGAGTCGGGCAGGACTGAGTTGACTTNCATGCATTGGAGAAGGAAATGGCAACCTACCGCAGTGTTCTTGCCTGGAGAATCCCAGGGATGGGGAAGCCTGGTGGGCTGCCGTCTATGGGGTCACACAGAGTCGGGCAGGACTGAGTTGACTTAGCAGCAGTAGCATCACTATGTACTCTATATGTACCACATACTGTATAAATATCATATACCGTGATGGCTCAAATGGTAAAGAATCTGCCTGCATTGTGGGTGACCTGGTTGATTCCTGGGTTGGGAAGACCCTCTGGAGGAGGGCAAGGCAACCCACTTCAGTATTCTTGCCTGGAGAACCGCATGGACAGAGGAGCCTGGTGAGCTGCAGTCCATGGGGTCGAAAAGAGTCGGACACGACTGAGTGACTAAGCACAGAACATGTATATTACATACTATGTGCCCAGCCGCTTCAGTCGTGTCTGACTCTCTGTGACCCCCTGGACTCTAGCCCACCAGGCTCCTCTGTCCATGGGATTCTCCAGGCAAGAATCCTAGAGTCGGCTGCCATTTCCTTCTCCAATGATGTATCATATGTAAACTGTAAATATTTACATGGTAGTGTATATAACAGCAGTGCACACACCGACTACTTCCAGACCACAAGAACACGGGTTTAAAGTTACTTTAAATTCTGCACATCAGTATCCCAACATAAGCACTTGGATTCCAAAAGAACTTCCCGGGAATGTGATGGAAAGCACTGAAAGCCCCAGTGTCTGATGGGCCCTCGTCAGCTTAATCTCACTGCCTNTTTCTGCCCAGCCCCACATGCCCTCGTTCACACTGAGGACACTTCCATTGATGTCCAAGCCTCGGGCTTTCCCGAGCAGGAGATGCAGACAGCTGCTGCGAGGAGGGTGGGGTCCTGACACCCTGTGGAGAGCGTGTGGACCAACGGGAGGGAGGTCCTGGCCCACAGATTGTTCTCTCCTCTAGGGGTCTTTCTGGAAACCCTCCCCCGAGACAACACCGCTGGCTGCGCTTGCTGAAAGCTGAACAGCTTGCCTCCGACCCTGCGCGTCTCCCTCCCTCCTCAGCCTCACCACCCCCCTCCCCTCCTGGGGCCACGCTCACTACTGAGCAGGGGTGCATTTGCCTGGGCTTCAAGTTCTGGGTCCCGGAGAACCTGTCTCTGAAGCAGGAGACACTCAGGGGATGGCAACGAAGCAAGGTAGGGGGAGCCAGGGACCCCAGAATCTGGAGCCTTCCTGCCCATCCTGGGCCGCGTGCCCCTCGGCTCTGGGAGACCAGCATCCAGCNGAACCTGTCTCTGAAGCAGGAGACACTCAGGGGATGGCAACGAAGCAAGGTAGGGGGAGCCAGGGACCCCAGAATCTGGAGCCTTCCTGCCCATCCTGGGCCGCGTGCCCCTCGGCTCTGGGAGACCAGCATCCAGCCTACTGAGGCCACAGCTAGGCTGGCTTTCCTGCTACCTGCAGCCTTATCCTGGGCTTCCCGGGTGGCATACTGGTAAAGAGTCCACTTGCTAAGGCAGGAGACGTAAGAGACACAGGTTCCATCCCTGGGTCAGGAAGATCCCCTGGAGAAGGGCATGGCAACCCACTCCAGTATTCTTGCCTGGAGAGTTCTGTGGCAGAGGAGCCTGGCGGGCTCCAGTCCACGAGGTCACAGAGTCGGACATGACTGAGCACACAGCCTTATTCTGAGCACGACGCTGCCCAGGACAGCCTCAGGGCTGCCGCCCCCTGGCGCCTCCTTGGCCGTGGCGAACACGCTTCTGCTGCCTCTACCTCCTGCTTCACTCTCCGGGCCTCGTCTTATTTCCACTCACACAGCATTGCCATGAGGCAGGCCACACACGAGGGGGTCTTCTGCTCCGTTCTCCATCCCTTTCTACCCAGTTCCCCGCTTTAAGGAAAAGGAACGAGATCTCTTGGAAGTTATACGATTTACCTACAGGCAAGAGTTAATGACACAAAATCACTGGCCTTCTGGTTTCCAGGCTAAGAAGCCAAGCCATATCGTCACTGCACTCCCACCTTTCAGAGGTCACATGGTTTGAGGGTCAGCAAACTTCCAGTCTCCTTTAAAGTTAGAAGTGGCCTGGGGTCTGGCTGAGATCAAAGCAATGCACTCAGAGGGGACCTGGGTCCAGACAGGAGGCCTAGGAAGCATGGCGGTTCACCAGGATGCTCTGTGCGTCTGGCCTGGGGAGCAGCAGACCTGGGCTCGGTGCTCCATCTGGGGCCCAAACCGAGGGGTGAGGCTGGCCTGGAGAAGAGCCCTGATGCCCACTCATAGTGGGTATGTAGTGAAAAAGAGAAGTGAACCTTTTGGGCTTTAAGCCATTGAGACTGGGGGGGGGGCGGGGGAGGTGTTTACTCTAGGATAACCCGGTGCATCCTGACTACTAAACAGCATCCTGACTAAGAAACACGCATTCAATGGGCAAGTCCAGTCCACAGATTTGGGTTTATTTTGATTTCTTTCTGGAGAAGGAAATGGCAACCCACTCCTGTATTCTTGCCTGGAGAACCCCATGGACGGAGGAGCCGAGTGGGCTACAGCCCACGGGGTTGCAAAGATTTGGACACGACTAAGCGACTTCACTTTCACTTTCACTTGATTTCTTTCAAAGGAAACACATGGAAGGCAGTTTTATCACAGATCATAGATGTTCTCAGATTCGGGCAACTTTGAGACCCTGGGAAGGGCCTGTCTCCCCGGCTGCAGGCTTCACCATGAGGGCTCTGAAAAGGCTTCGAGATGAAAGCCAAGGAGGCCCTTCACTTCCGGGCTCACAGGCTCCAGGTAGATGTTCCAGGCTTCTGCCACCACACGGCTCTTCCCAGGGCCCCAGGTGACACCTGGGAGATGTGCAGGCCAATCAAGATGGGTTAAAAAGATGGTTTTGAACCTGCCAAAAATTCATATACGTAGGAAGAGGCAGGTGACCCAATAGAGGCAGTAACTACATCTCACATCATCTGTCAAGGAAGTCCTAGAGTGGAGAGGGCTGGCAAAGGCGGAGATGAATCCCTTCCTCCTTAAAGTCCCTCAGCCTGTCTGGACACAGCAGAGCTCCTGGGAAAGGATGTGTCTCCTTTCAGTGGCTCTGGACAGACATCAGGATGGGAAGAGGGGCTCTTCCTCCCTGGGGGGCAGGGGAGCTCCCTCCAAGCCTCCCTGTCTCTGTGAAACCGTGCCAAGGCCAGGGCTGCATTTCCTCTCTAAACTCTCAGCCCAGAAGCGTCAAACACTAAACACTTCAAAAGGACATGGAGTCATCACTCAAAACAGTGAACTCTTTGCTTAAGAAAAGGTTCCTGGGCTCCTTCGAGCCTGCAATCTCCTCTTCTCGATCTCTGTGCCCTGCGGCTCTGTCTGGAGGGAACAGTGACCTGGTCCAGAGCACTCAGGACAATCCCCTCAGTCCAGCCCTGTGCGCTCCCCAACCGCAGGGCTTGCCCACCCCCTCTTCTCTGGAGAGGTAAGAAACTCGGGTTCAATCCCTGTGTCGGGAAGATCCCCTGGAGGGAAGTATGGCAACCCACTCCAGTATTCTTGCCTGAAGAATCCCAGGGACAGAGGAGCCTGGCGGGCTATAGTCCATGCGGTCACAAAGAGTCAGACACGACTGAAGCAACTTAGCACACACACACACACATTCATTCTGAGCGACTCCAAGCCGACCTCCTCCAGGCAACTCTGAGCTACTCAGCTCCCTGCTGGCCATAAAACATCACTTTATTCCAAGCCAGTAACAGTATCCCTAACACTTAATTACATAATTAATAGTCCCATGGGTGTCATTTCATTATCCAACTTCATTATAAGTTGCACAGAGGAGGAATTAGGCCTCATTGACTTTTATTTTCATCCTGTCCTCCCCACAAGGATTTTTTCCTGGGGGCAAGAGAGTCACTCAACACACACTCTGCCTCATTTCACAGGAAAGTTGAGCCCAGGGCCGTTTCCTATTTTTAATTTTTTTAGAACAGATTTTAAAAGCACCAACAAATGACTCTTCATAAATACATTATCTGTGTATGGCTGCCAAGGACCAGTTTTCTAAAAGTTGCAAACCCACTTCTTTGGAGTGGGGCCGCGGAGGAACTGAAGTGACCCACATGCGTCTGATGCTTTCACCCGGAAAATGTTGTTTGGTAAGCTCATCTGAGTGTCCAAGGAAAATTAAAAGACCTTTCCATGACTAAAAGCATCCAAACTAAATTTAGAAAAATTCTGAAACTCCTGCATGCAAATTCCACTGCCTCTGTCCCAGGCCACCAGAATCGGTCATCCCAAGTGGATCCCCTCCTGCCCTGCCAGGCACCTCCCCTACGTGGGACAGCTGATCGCCGTGATGTCTCCTCTCTAAAATGCAAACGTAGTTGAACACACTGTTGCTGCTTTTGCTAAGTCATGTCCAACTCTTTGTGACCCCGTGGACTCTAGCCCACCAGGCTCCTCTGTTCATGAGATTTCCTAGGCAAGAATACTGGAATGGGCTGCCATTTCCTTCTCCAGGGGATCTTCTTGACCCAGGAATCGAACCTGCATCTCCTACATTGGCAGGCAGGCTCTTTACCACCTGAGCCACAATTGAACATGACCCCTCCTGAAAGCCTCCTGGTGCTCCCCACAATGCCCTCTATTGCTAACATAGCTTGAGGGGAGAAGCTTCCAGAAGATGCTTCATTTTCTAATCATGAGACAGCAGTGCCTTTTCTCCGTGCGTAAGTGGCATCTTCTGCAGATTTCCTTTTCAACCCTTCTAGCCTGGTCTGGAAAATCCCATGGATGGAGGAGCCTGGTGGGCTGCAGTCCATGGGGTCGCACAGAGTCGGACACGACTGAAGCGACTTAGCAGCAGCAGCAGCAGCCTGGTCTGACTCGACATACTCTTGGACAAAATGCTTTTTGTTCTGCCAAGAGAATGGAGTTCAGGATTCACAGGTATCTGGATTCCAGTCCTGTCTTGATGCTCTCCGAGCCTCAGTTCCCACATCCACAGAATGGGGCTAAATAGGCCTTAAGCGGGCAAGCTTCCTGCAGCTTTGATGCCTCACAGTCTAAGTTCCAGCTCTGCCTGGAGGTCCCTGTGTCTGCTCTGTAATCGGCTTCTTGGCAGCAGCCCTTTACTTAGTCATGAGGAGGAAAGTTTAGGGCAAGAAATGTCTCCCGAGTCCCCTGGCACAGGAAGCAGAAGGAGGAACGATGATCCTTAGCCTTCTGTGACCTTGGACCTCCCAGTGCTCACACGTGGAGCCTCCCCCACCTCTGTCTTACTGAGCTGATTTGGGGGCACGATTCCTATGCAGGTGACAATCAGTGAGTTTAGTTTCCATTGCAAGAGAAAGGGTTTTCATTTATTTCCCCTGTGTGCTTGGTAAATGGGGCTTCCCGGGTGGCTCTACTGGCACAGAACCCACCTGGCAGAGCAGGAGACGTAAGAGACATGGGTTTGATCCCTGGGTCAGGAAAATCCTCTGGAGGAGGGAATGGCAATGCATTCCAGTATTCTTACCTGGGGAATCCCATGGCTAGAGGAGCCTGGTGGCTACAGTCCCTGGGGGCGCAAAGAGTCAGACACGACTAAAGCAAAGCAGCTTAGCACACATGCATGCTTGGTAAGTAAAACAGAAAGTAGAGTAGTGTTTGATTATGGAAGGTGGGGAGTGGGATGTCAGGACAGGAGGGCGGATGCTAAAGAGGAGTTAAAGAGGTTCATCTTCGAAGTAATAAAAACATCCTAAAACTGAGTATAGCAGTGATTGCATAGCTGTAAATATACTAGAAACCATTGATTTGTAAGCTGTAAATGGGTGAGTAGTGAATGTGTAAATTGTCTCAATAAAGCTATTTCACACACACACACACACACACACACACACACACACCCTGACAAGGAAGCAGCTTCTGAGAAGTCCAAGTCTCTCTGTGATGGTGGGAGAGACAAATATCATCCTGGTGTGCCCCAGTGAGGTCAGGTGAGGCGAGAGAGGCGCTGAGAGCAGGGTGAGCCTGCAGGTGGGGGACAAGCCGTGCAGGAAGCAGGGGCAGGAGAGCCAGAGCGCCCGCCCAGCATTTCAGGCTCTATCGGCGGGTCCAGGCCCTTAGCCGGTAGATGAGCAACCAGGTGCCCTCTCCCCAGTTAAGATGTGCCAGGATTTCTGGAAGGGGAGGACCTGGGGTCAGTCTGCCCACACCCACTGCCCAGCTCAGGGATGTCATCAGCCCACGCCCTCTCCTCTGACCCTTCTTGCCTCTTTCCTCACTGCCAGGTGCGCTCACAGCTTAAGGGAAGGGACCTACTGACCCCTCTCCACAAAGATTCGATACATGGATGATAGACAGGCAGATGATAGATATAGAAAAATGATCGATAGATTGGACAGGTACACAGATATAGATGCTAGATAGATGGATAATAGATATAGATGACTGACAGATGGATAATAGATAGACATACCTTGGTTGGAGCTTCCCTGACAGCTCAGTTGGTAAAGAATCCGCCTGCAATGCAGGAGACCCTGGTTCAATTCCTGGGTCAGGAAGATTTGCTGGAGAAGATTTAGGCTACCCACTCCAGTATTCTTGGGCTCCCCTGGTGGCTCAGCTGATAAAGAATCTGCCTGCAATGCAGGAGATCTGGGTTCGATCCCTGGGTTGGGAAGATCCCCTGGAGAAGCGAAAGGCTACCCACTCCAGTATTCTGGCCTGGAGAATTCCATGGACTGTAGAGTCCATGGGGTCACAAAGAGTCAGACACAATTGAACGACTTTCACTATCTTGGTTGATCCCAAGGGTAGTATAATGAGGTTATCATAAGGAATCCAGGGTGGCTGGGAAACAACAACAGTCATGAAAACAGGACTCCTCTTGTGCTCCCATACTCTTGGCTCAGGAGAAATCTTAGTTCTCAAAATGCTATGAGATCAGAGGGCAGGCGTGTTCTCTGTGTGCCTGGCACAACGCCCTGAAAGGCAAGCTGTCTAAGGAAGAGAAGAAGTTCAGCGATGCGGCTGGAAACTGCTCACAAGAGGCTATTACCTCTCCAGGTTAGATGAGCTCAGAAAAGCATCCTCTTGACTCCCACGGCCCAGGTGGCCACCTGATCTGGCACACTGTTTCAGAGTAGCTGGAAGAGGCAACGACTGCCTCCAGCCCTTGACCACACAGGGACAATGTCTCCCATTGCCTTCCAGAGTCATCCCAGTCTGCCAGCTTCTGTGTAATTCATTCCTACAGCCTCCATAGAATACGAAACCGCTCTGAACTGGGAGAGACCCAGAGGCCTTGGGCAAGCCTTCCTTGGGCAACACTAATGCCCACTTTTGGATGTCAGCCATGCGTATTGCATTATCAAAGACCCAGAAAAGAGTGGCAGTGAAGAAACCTGTTTTAACCCTGTTTCATGCCTCATGTTCAAGACTTAATCCTGGAAATCTTTTTCCTCTGAAATCCACTACCATCGCTTGGATTCTATAGAACATTGTCTGGGAAATCCTGATTGAGTCCAAGCTCCACCCTCTCCCCCTCGTTTTGTGCATGGCTCTCCGTGAGACATCATGAGGTCACAACAGGTACGTGGTAAGTGGTAACTGAGTGAATGAAAGGTTGACATATTAACGAGGGGATGACTCAGTGGATTTACCATAAGGTCTCACACACCCGATGGATGCCTGGGCAGTGATGGGTCCAGCGCTCCTCCTTGCCTCATCTACACGGAGAAGCTGCAGGAGGGTCAGCGCTGTGGTATCCTCTGTGCCCAGCCGGCCTGAAGGCCTCACTGCTTGGACACAGGGCAGGAGAGAGGAAGCGTTGGAGTCTGGGGTTTAATGTGGGATTATGTCGCCTTAGACTTTGTCAAGGACAGGACTAAAGGCTTGATGAGCTGAGCCATCTGGTTGGATCCCCTCGTTTATCAAAAATAGCAAGGATGTGTTTTAGATCCACAATCTCTTATCCAGAACCCTGGCAGCAGCTGTGTTAAGAATTCAGAGGTTTTCAGATTTTTAAAAGGACAAGGCAGTGTGTTTCACATAACTTGTGTAACATGGGTCCTGCCCCGGGGTGGGTGTCCAGTAGCCCAGTCGTGTGACTCTTTGTGACCCCATGGACAGCAGCACACCAGGCCTTCCTGTCCCTCACCACCTCCCAGAATTTGCCCAAGTTCATATCCACGCTCAAACATCAATATTTTTGCAATGAAATGTGAAAGCTCACAGTAAACGAGATAAGTAAGTTCTGTAAGTAGTTTTAAGTCAGTTCAGGTCAGATATCGCTGCCAATGGCCTCAGATATACAAAGCTCCGTTGGTTTTCACTGCTTTCTGGATGTTGGGATTGTAGATGACAGAAAGGGGGGCTTTAATGTACTTCTCACAGAAGGATGCTCACTACAAAGGAACAAGGGTGGACGGTGAGTCCATGTGATAAATCTGAGGACGTCTCTTTATGGAGAAATTCTATCTCCAGTGCATCGTGGTGCTCTTATCTGTAAACAAAAATTTTTCGGTGTTCCTGTTAGTATCAACTTACTTTGGACTTTGCTTTAATGCTGTTTGTTTTGACTTGTAATCTGCTAAAAGGGAATCTGTTTGTTTTTGTCCTCGAGGGACTCACAAGTCACGCTACTACACTATTTTAACCATAATGAGAAGGGGACTGAGAATGAGGGAGTTTCCAAGACAAAGGGTTGAAGAACAAAAGTTTAATGTTGTAGCTGTTCAGTCACTAAGTCATGNTGGATTTACCATAAGGTCTCACACACCCGATGGATGCCTGGGCAGTGATGGGTCCAGCGCTCCTCCTTGCCTCATCTACACGGAGAAGCTGAAGGAGGGTCAGCGCTGTGGTATCCTCTGTGCCCAGCCGGCCTGAAGGCCTCACTGCTTGGACACAGGGCAGGAGAGAGGAAGCGTTGGAGTCTGGGGTTTAATGTGGGATTATGTCGCCTTAGACTTTGTCAAGGACAGGACTAAAGGCTTGATGAGCTGAGCCATCTGGTTGGATCCCCTCGTTTATCAAAAATAGCAAGGATGTGTTTTAGATCCACAATCTCTTATCCAGAACCCTGGCAGCAGCTGTGTTAAGAATTCAGAGGTTTTCAGATTTTTAAAAGGACAAGGCAGTGTGTTTCACATAACTTGTGTAACATGGGTCCTGCCCCGGGGTGGGTGTCCAGTAGCCCAGTCGTGTGACTCTTTGTGACCCCATGGACAGCAGCACACCAGGCCTTCCTGTCCCTCACCACCTCCCAGAATTTGCCCAAGTTCATATCCACGCTCAAACATCAATATTTTTGCAATGAAATGTGAAAGCTCACAGTAAACGAGATAAGTAAGTTCTGTAAGTAGTTTTAAGTCAGTTCAGGTCAGATATCGCTGCCAATGGCCTCAGATATACAAAGCTCCGTTGGTTTTCACTGCTTTCTGGATGTTGGGATTGTAGATGACAGAAAGGGGGGCTTTAATGTACTTCTCACAGAAGGATGCTCACTACAAAGGAACAAGGGTGGACGGTGAGTCCATGTGATAAATCTGAGGACGTCTCTTTATGGAGAAATTCTATCTCCAGTGCATCGTGGTGCTCTTATCTGTAAACAAAAATTTTTCGGTGTTCCTGTTAGTATCAACTTACTTTGGACTTTGCTTTAATGCTGTTTGTTTTGACTTGTAATCTGCTAAAAGGGAATCTGTTTGTTTTTGTCCTCGAGGGACTCACAAGTCACGCTACTACACTATTTTAACCATAATGAGAAGGGGACTGAGAATGAGGGAGTTTCCAAGACAAAGGGTTGAAGAACAAAAGTTTAATGTTGTAGCTGTTCAGTCACTAAGTCATGGTGACCAACTCTTTCTGACTCCATGGACTACAGCATACCAGGCTCCTCTGTCCACTATCTCCTGGATTTTGCTCAAATTCATATCCATTGAGTCAGTGATACTGTTTAACCATCTTATCTTCTGTCATCCCCTTCTCCTCCTGCCCTCAATCTTTCCCAGCATCAGGGTCTTTTCCAATGAGTTGGCTCTTCACATCAGGTGGCCAAAGTATTGGAGCTTCAGCTTCAGCATCAGCCCTTCCAATGAACATTCAGGACTGATTTCCTTTAGGATGGACTGGTTGGATCTCCTTGTAGTCCAAGGGACTCTCAAGAGTCTTCTCCAGCACCACAGTTCAAAGGCATCAGCCTTCTTTAGGGTCCAACTCTCACATCCATATATGACTACTGGAAAAACCATAGCTTTGTCAGCAAAGTGATGTCTCTGCTTTTTAATACACTGTCTAAGTTTGTCATAGCTTTCCTTCCAAGGAGCAAGCATCTTTTAATGTCATGGCTGCAATCACCATCTGCAAAATTTCTAGAGTCACCAAAGCTGTCTCCCACTTGGGGTGGATGTAATTGCACGGCTGTCCACGTGCCTGGTGACAATGCACAGTGACTGTTTCTCTCCTTAGGTGAGAACCAAATATCAGTCTTTTTGACTTCTGGCTCTATGGCCTCAGATTCTAGTTTAGAAACAATGGTTAAACGCAAGATATCTCCTGTGGCAATGTTCAAGGGGCCTCCAGTTCTTTTAGTCCAACAAAATCCCACCAACACCATCAATTATTATTCGCCTAAATAAATAAAGTATAAATGTCAGACAACATGATTTTCTTGGCCACCATGCTAACCAAACAACAACAGGTGTCCCAACTTCAAAACAGTTGTAAATATTCAATCTCTATAGCATTGTACTATCACACCAGAAGACTCTGCCTGTAGACTGGCTGGAGTATATTCACTGGTGTTCAGGCAAGGTTGACACACCGAGATCGTACCTGCTCTGCATCAGGCATGGCTCCACTGATGAACAGGGAGAGATTTCACAAAACCAGAGAGCGACATGGGCTCCAGAGTGATATTCAGCAGATGCCTTTACTTCAGGCAGCACGGCGCCTAACTGGTCAGACCCATCACGGCCACTCCTCTTTTCAGAGCCCTCCGGACCTGAGAGCCTGGAGGTGCCTGTAATTCATCCCTGGTTTAATGTCCCTGTTCACCAGTTTGTGCCAATTCAGCCCAACGCTCCCAAAGACTGGGCAAATTACATCACGTCCCTGGAGACCTGGGCTCACCAGGCCACTGAGCCTTAATAACCTTAAGAAGGGAATTTCCTAAATGCATACACAGCTGGGGATTGGGGAAAACGAGCTCCTCTCCATTAACCTTTAATTCCTGGAAGTGCCAAGGGTGCCAAGAGCAGCTGAGAGGGTTTCTCTGCAGATCGTCAGAGGTGAGAACCTGACGCGGCTACGGCTCCAGGAAGCAATGCCCTTGAGGAAGGCCGCCTGCGGCCAGGTCCCAGGTGGCACTCGGTCTCAGCAGCGAGAGCAACGCAAGAGCCCAAGCAGGCCTGAGAGCCTGCTCCCTGAGCAGCAAGAGGTNCCTGGAAGTGCCAAGGGTGCCAAGAGCGGCTGAGAGGGTTTCTCTGCAGATCGTCAGAGGTGAGAACCTGACGCGGCTACGGCTCCAGGAAGCAATGCCCGTGAGGAAGGCCGCCTGCGGCCACCCAGGTGGCACTCAGTCTCAGCAGCGAGAGCAACACAAGAGCCCAAGCAGGCCTGAGAGCCTGCTCCCTGAGCAGCAAGAGATGCCCCAGCAAGAGAGACCCCCAGGGAGGAGTCCACCTCTCGAGGCCCCATTCTAGCAGCAGCCCACATGAAGCCTGAGCACAGGGCCTGGCACACAGCAGGTGCTTAATAAGTGCTCTCCTGGTTTCTCCTGTCCCTCCAGGTACCGTATTCTCGATCCCTAAAAGCTGGGTCTCCCTAGTTCAAGCACTTCTCCTGAGGAATTCTTACCTAGAAATCTTTAAGTCAGGACTTTGTAACAAAAGAATCGTTAAAAAATGATTGCCCTCCCCCCAAAAAAATGATTGGCAGTTTTTTAAAAGATTAAATCCCCATTTATATAACAGTCTTGAAATGAAGTTATAGAGCCAGAGGCCCACTTAGGGGTCACCAGAGGTTAGGAACGGAGGAGGGTGTAATAGGTGGGAGGTGTCCTTGGATGTGGAATAGTTTTCTGTATGTTCATTGTGGAAGGGTTTACCAGAACATACCACCAGTTTATTATGATGAAACTGTACTTAAGTGCACAGACACACACACACACACAACTGGGTGTAAAGCTGCCAAAATCTGAATAAGCTCAGTGGGTTGTAATAATGGCAATTTCCTGGTTTTCATATTAGATATTATGTCTAGTTTCATCACTGAGCAAAACTCGATAAAGTGTATAAAGTGTACACTGGGACCTTCTTGTATACTGCTTTTCAACTTCCTATAAATCTGTAACTGTGTCATAACAAAAATTTCTGAATTGACCGAATCCATATGAATGAATTATATATGGAATTTGCCAAACAGCTAAGGAAAGCCTAAACAGACACAAAGATGAACTCCAAATAATGTGCACTGTTTTGTTCTGGTAGTAGCTTTTTATTTTTTTATTTTCTTGGCCTCATGGCACTGCCTGTGGGATCTTTGTTCCCCACCCAGGGATCGAGTCTGCCTCCCTTGCACTGGCAGCACTGAGTCTTAACCACTGGACCACCAGGGAATTTCCCATACACCCCTCACTGAAAGATTGGGAAAAGTGTTACGCAGGGCCATTGCTTTGCAAAACACTCTGCGTATTGTGGTTGCCGGGAAGACTGCCTTCTGGAGTCATACAGTACAGGACCTGTGCAGCCGACCTTTAGCCAAGTGTTGCAAAGAGTTGTACTGTAGTCACTGATTCTTTCACCTAGGTCTCATGATTTATTCCTGACCTCTAACTGCTCCACCTCTCAAGCCAGATTAGATTGGAATAATCACATTTTTGCATCAGTAGTGATATTCAGATTACAGAGAATTCTCGGTCTACACTTGCTCAAACATCAGACCTAAAAACAGAATTTGTATTCACTTATTCAATAAATTTTCTACTGAGCTAGAAAGACTGGGCTTTCCTTGTGGTTCAGCTGGTAAAGAATCCACCTGCAGTGTGGGAGACCTGGGTTCAATCCCTGGGTTGGGAAGATCCCCTGGAGAAGGGAAAAGCTACCCACTCCAGTGTTTTGCCCTGGAGAATTCCACGGACTGTATAGTCCATGGGGTTGCAAAGAGTCGGATACAAGGGTTGCAAAGAGTCGGACACGACCGAGCGACTGTCACTCGCTCACTCACTCAGAAAGACTGATTTCAGCCCCGGTTACTCCTGCTGTGATGGGCTGCAATCCACAGCGCTGCAGTTTCAGGCAATCCCTAAAGTGCTTTCTACCTAGAAACGGCTTCTCTGTAGCCCTTATGTCCAATTCCCTAACGTGTTGACAAAAAGAGAACTTCCTGTGCGAAAGCAATGGGAACCAAGAGACCTCACCGCTCAGAAGCGGATGCTGTATTTCTTTACAAGCCGGACTCTCTCCGCGGCGGTTGGTCCTGGGCCTGTCTTGTCCATTCATTTCAGTGCGTTGATGTGCAGGCCGGTCAGCCACGTGGTGTGGTCCTGCGGGTCCCAGCAGGGCCGGTCCCTGGACTAGCTCCGCGGAGAGCTGGCGATGGGGGCCGGCGGGAGACAGGTGAGTCACGGGTGAGGGCGGGGAGGTGGCAGGGGTGGCGCTGGGCAGAGCGCCCCGCGGGTGGGGCGGGGCTGAGTGCTGGCTCACCGGCTGTCTTTGTCCAGAGGGCCGGGGCGGAGGCGGAGCTTGCCCAGGCTGGGAACCCACCCCGCGCAGGTTGCCTCCTGACCTGCCACCCCCGATTTCCCACCAGACGCAGGTGCGGAGGATGCCCGGAGGCCGCCTCCCGGGCAGCGGGCGGGGACTGGGCCAGCGGCTGACCTCAGGGTGTGCGCCCTCCCCGGGCTCCTGATGGAGACCAGCCGTGGAGACGGGATCGGGGCTTTAGACGTGGACTCGCGGGGCGGGCGGCAGGCTCCAGGATCCGGATGTTTTCCTGGAGCAGCTTTCATTGGCGCTCACCTATCTCACACTTACACTCGCCCTGAATACCAGTCACCACGCCTCTCTCCGCCGTTTCAACCCGGACTGCCCGACGGGGCCTGAGTCAGGAAAGGGTGGGGGCGCTGCAATAGTCCGCTCTCCCAGCCTTTGGGGAAGAAAGTGAAAAAGGAAGCGGGCAGGGGCTGGCTGGAAAAAAGAGTTTGCCTAGACTCGACCCACCTATCTTGGGGGGTTAAGAAAAGGCTGCATCATTTTAAAAGGAGGAGAAGGAAGGGGAGGAGAGCCGAGGGAGAGAAAGAAAGGCAGGCAAGAGGCGGGGAGGGAAGGAAGGAGGGAAAACGCCTCTCCTCCTTGACCGTCATACACTCGGGAGCCCAGCTCCATCACGTCTCCCCGGCGACCTTAGGCAGGTTTCTTTACTCATCTGTGCCTTTACTCGCGTCTGTAAGATGGAGATCTTTGAACCAAGACGATACCATCCTCCTGGGATTCGGAGGCTCGAGGGGGCTGAAAGTGGGAAAACACAGACAGACGCCTGGCACGTGGCAGNTTAGGCAGGTTTCTTTACTCATCTGTGCCTTTACTCGCGTCTGTAAGATGGAGATCTTTGAACCAAGACGATACCATCCTCCTGGGATTCGGAGGCTCGAGGGGGCTGAAAGTGGGAAAACACAGACAGACGCCTGGCACATGGCAGGCCCGGTGCTCAGCCTACATCTTACAAACTGCCCGGAAACCTCTTCCTCGCGCCCCCCACAACCCTGCCCCCACAACCCTGCCCCCAGAGGTCCTCTGCGTTTCCCTGCCTCCCCCACCAACTGTGACAGCGATCCTCGCATCCCCTAAGGGGAGCCCCCTGCCCCACATCCTTGCTTGGCCAGAGCTTCCTCACCTGACCTCCACCCCTGTGCCCCAGGCGTGCCCCACAGAGCAGTCTAGCCTCCGGGACGTGGGTGGGGGTGGCCAGGCTGCCTGGCTGGAACTGGGGACTCGGTGCTCCCTCCCCCCAACCTGGGTCCCCCGTTTTGCTCTCACTCCCGTGTCCCTTCCCCTTCTCCTGCCCCCCATGTCGGGTTAGGGCGACAACAAGCATTGCTGAGTGGGCATTGAGTGGGCATTCGTTGCCTTCCCAGCTCTGTGCCAAGCACGCTCCTCCCCATTATCCTCAAATAGCCCCCAGAACCAGGACCTGCGCTCCATTCTGGGCCGGTTCTCTGTCTTTGCCCAAAAAAACAGCTGAAGTTAACAGTGTGTGCTGTGAAAATCAAAAGCAATAAGAGGAAACAGATGAGCATTTAATGGGGTGACCAACATCCCTGGATTTGCCCAAGATTAAGGGCTTTCCCAGGACACTTGCAAGGCGAAGCCTACGAGAATCCCTGGCAAACGGGGCTGGCTGGCCACCCCAATGGCCCTGTCATCCGGAAGCCCCGCTGCTGCTGAGACAGTGACTCCACAGCTTTGAAGTCGCCATTTTGGGAGGGAACTTAACTCTTCTGAGCCTCGGTCTCATCATCTGTAAAATGGGGAAAGACCGCACAAGGCCGTCGTTGGGAGGACGTTGGTGTGTCAACAGCAAGCCCCAGAGAGGCCTCAGGCTCTGCTTGGCAGCCGAGGATGTGGCCCCATCCCCCGCCAGTGGCTCATCCTGGCCACTCCAACCCCTCAACCCCAGCTGCCTCACCCATCACATCAGATGGGCAGGGACATAAATAAGTGACCTAATCTTGCCTTTCAAGGAGGACCAAGCCGTCAGGACACACAGGCCGCCTCCCCTCTCCCACTTTCACCTGCCCCCATCTCGTGTGTGTTTGCGTGCTGAGTCAGTTCAATTGCGTCGGACTCTTTGCGACCCCGTGGACTGTAGCCCGCCAGGCTCCTCCGTCCATGGGATTCTCCAGGCAAGAATCCTGGAGTGGGTTGCCATTTCCTCCTCCAGGGGATCTTCCTGACCCAGGGATCGAACCCGCATCTCTTGAGTTTCCTGCACTGGCAGGCATGTTCTTTACCACTAGCGCCACCTGGGAAGTCTTAGGAAAAAGGAAAGAAAAGGGAGTGCTTTGGCTCCAAAGGAAGACTTTGCTTGCACTCCACTGACGACCTTGCAGGCAAGGCTGCAGTGTTGGCTTATTTTTTTTTTTTTTTTT
>SJYW01043726.1:109961-123355 GCA_006410735.1 Raphicerus campestris
TTTTACTCATTGTTAAAGCATCCCCTGCACTTCCCAGGTGCCTCAGTGGTGAGGAATCCGCCTGCAGTGCAGGAGACACGGGCTCAACCCCTGGGTTGGGAGGATCCCCTGGAGGAGGGCATGGGCACCCACTCCAGTGTTCTTGCCTGGAGAATCCCATGGACAGAGGCGCCTGGAGGGCCATGGTCCATGGCATCGCAGAGTCGGACACGACTGAGCGATTAAACAGCAAACCAAGAATTGCTTATGGGGTAAAGTGTGCGTGAGTTGATGTTCTGGCTTTGAGAGAAAGAAAGCAGCTCCTTCTAGCTTAAACACAAAGTAGGCATTTTTCTTAAGAAGATGGGTATCTTGACAAAGCAGAAAGGGGGCCAGGCCTCCAAAAAGATGGAATGTGGCCAGAACCACAACAGGGCTTGTGTGTCCCTCACCGGAATGTTGCACACTTGCGTGGCTTCCTGCACAAAGGCTGAGCTGTGTCTGCTCCCCAGGGTGCACGCCAGAAGACAGCAGAGCTCCTGAGTAGGTGTGCCAGGAAGCCCTCTCTCTTCTCCACTGCCCTCCCTCAGCTCGCCCTCCCAGCCCGTCTGCAGCATCTTTGTGGAAGAGACTCTGACGGCCCCGCTGGTCTCTGCTCCTAGTCCACCAGGTGGCCGGGAGGACAGGACAGGCTTGTGTGGGGCAGACATGGCACCAGGAGCCCGACCTTGGAGCGTGGAAAGGTGGTGAGCGAGGGACTGCAGAGAGGGAGGTGAAGCTGAGGATGGCCTCTTGCTGGGATCCCCTGAACCCAGGGAGAAGACTTCGGAGCACAGCGACGCCTCTGAGGTTAAAGGGCGAGGCTGGGACCGGGGAACCTCTGCTTCCCCAGCAGTTGTGCTGGAGGGGACATCAAGGGAGCCCACCCCACCCCTCGGCAACCATGGCTTTGCTGCTTTCTAACCAGGAGGCTTGGCTCCCAGAAGAAGCCTCACCCAGGTCAACAGGGGACACACAGGAGATGACTCATCACAGTCAACTCCTTACTGGGGGGCTGGAGACAAAGTAGGGGGACCATCTTTAGGGAAATGGACTGAGAAACTTGGGGGATGGTCCTGTGAAACACAACATGCAGCTTAGACCCGTGAACTAAGTGTACAGCCCGGAGAGGCCTGGAGACACGCTTTTATTGATCAAAAAGGTAAGCATCAGAACACTATCTGCCACATAAAGACAATTACATCAGTTTTAAAGACGCACATATGTACCAACAACTGCGTGTTTTGTACACGTGTACACTGTGCGTGTGCTCAGTCGATAAGTGTGTCCGACTCTTTGTAACCCCATGGGCTGTAGCCTGCCAGGCTCTTCTGGCCATGGGATTCTCCAGGCAAGAGTACTGAAATGGGTTGCCATTTCCCCCTCCAGGGGATCTTCCTGACCCAGGGATCCAACCTGCATCTCCGTCGTCTCCTGCCGGCAGATTCTTCACTGCTGAGCCACTGGGGAGGCCCCTACGTACATGTGCACACCTACACATCCAAAACAGAAGCCAAGCCCATCTAGGGGAGTTGTCTGTGGATAGGAGAGTGGGAGTCATGGCTCAAATGAGGAAAATGTTTGAAATAAAGACGGAGGCCTTGCCCAGACGTGTGGGGTCAGGGATCACAGAGTAGGTTTGAGTCTAATCTCCGCAGCTATCTGAGTTTACAAAAGAGAACCAAAAAAAATTTTAAAGCCAAGTCGACCCACTCCTGCAGCAGCCTGTGGATGAGATATCACTCCCTTCTACCCACACCGCCTAACCCTGCCTGGGCCGCTGTCCCTAGTGAGGCGTCACTATGCCCCACTGCCGTCAATTTTGTGAGCTCCCCATATCTTTCCAATAATAACCCGTTTTTCTCCATCAGGGCAGCAGAATCAGCTTCTGTTGCTTGCTGCCAAAGAACCCAATACGTTCTCAGAGAGTGGGTCCCTGAGGAAGGGTGGAGAGCCTGCCGGGGAACAGGCTTCTGGGCTGGAGAGTCTGGGCCATTCACGACCGCATCCAGCATCTAAGCTGCTCTGTCTCCAGGACCCAACAAGGGCCACTCTGCAGGAGAGACAGGAGCGTAGAGGCCACACTCCCTGGGACGTTCACATCACCCACTCCTAGCAGGGCGCCTGCCCACGGTTAGGATAAGTGCCTTGTGAACTGGAGCCCTCATGAGTGAAAGACGAGTGCGTGAGTTTTACGACAGCTGCTGTGGTCAACTTGCTGGTTTACAGAATCTCATTTCCAGCCACCAGCTGCTGTTGTGCCATTGACCTTGACGAAACACACTGTGAGCTGCAGGCCTTCGGTGCATTTTTTTGTTGGACCAGATGACTGTGGATGGCCCCCTCCAGGGTCAGCTTCTTGGGCGGCTGTCCCGTGCAGTCACACAGCCCCGCAGACTCAGGTCTGTGCACTTGGTAACACTCTGCCTTCACCATGTTGAAATTCCTTTATGACATGTCAACAGGGGCCGCCACATTTTCTGGTGCATGGGGTCCTGCACAAGGCCGCTTCAATTATGCAGGGCTCACCTACAGGAAATGCAAAAAAGCTGAAATCTCACCGTTGAGCTGCAGGCCGGCCCGGCGTTCACAAGGGGTTTCTATTGCAAGGATAGCGCCTTTCAGATCACGGGCCTTTCCTTTTCACTTCTGCAAGTTCACCAAGTCCTCAGCTGGGAACATGTAACCAGTCCTGTGGAGAGCAAACTTGGTGGAAATTTGGGGGCACAGACTGCATGCACAAAGATAATTTCAGTGCAGTCTCCCTCTGCAGCATGGCTTGGAATGGTCATTGGGTTTCTGTGGACATTTTCCGTTCCATTTTCTGGAAGAGAGCTGGCGGGATGTTTTGGAANTGCAAAAAAGCTGAAATCTCACCGTTGAGCTGCAGGCCGGCCTGGCGTTCACAAGGATGACTTTCAGTGGCCAAGGGGTTTCTATTGCAAGGATAGCGCCTTTCAGATCACGGGCCTTTGCTTTTCACTTCTGCAAGTTCACCAAGTCCTCAACTGGGAACATGTGACCAGTCCTGTGGAGAGCAAACTTGGTGGAAATTTGGGGGCACAGACTGCATGCACGAAGATAATTTCAGTGCAGTCTCCCTCTGCAGCATGGCTTGGAATGGTCATTGGGTTTCTGCGGACATTTCCGTTCCATTTTCTGGAAGAGAGCTGGCGGGATGTTTTGGAAAGAACGTGGGTCTGGGAGTCTGGGGGAACTCAAATGTGAATCTTCCCTTTTCACTGAGTGCATGTTACTTGATTTTTTGGCATGTTAAAATTTCATCTTTAAAGTAGGAATAATCATCACAGTGTGGGGAGAATTAATTAGAGACTTTTTTTAAAACGGGGAGGGAGGAAGCAAAGGAGGGAAGAAGGGAGGAGGGAGGAAGAGGTGGAGGAAGGGAGCAGGGAGGAGGGGAGCACCATCGGAGCACCCAGCGTCGTCTCTCAAGTGTGGGCCCCACTTCTGCCTCCTTTTACTCTCGTTCCAAAAGGCAGCTCTCTGGGGTCCTCTGGGTTTCACATCATTTTTCCGCTCGTCCCCAAATGCCTTAAATCCATTCTTGGAGAGCCCCTAAAACTATGGGGGACATGGGATACTCTCCTTTGACCAGAATCCCCTTTTCTTGGCCCATATCCCAACCCCACCCACACATTCAAGAGAAGTTTTCTGACTTAAGACTCTGCCTGTGTGCTGAACTCATTTTTGCCAACACCCCCAGTTATTCTTTCTCATCTCTGCCCTCCCCAAATAACCCTGTCCCACCACACCTCTCCCCAGGCCACACCTCCCTTAATCCTCTCCTGGGTGGCAAGAACAGGCTCTCATTTCCTGACCTCCCTGCCACCTGGGGACAAACACCAGCCTGGAAAAGCACCAGGGACAGAGTGATAAGCACAGTCTGATAACAGACCCCCCGCCCCACTCACCTGCGTTCAGGGGCAAGCAGAAAACGCTGCTCTGTATGGAGCAAACACGTCTGGGTTTTGAATTCCTACTTGGCATTGACCTGGATCCTATCACCTTGTCATACATCCTTTGCTCTAAAGAGAAAAGTCACAACATCCACCCACTTCCCCGGGGCCTCTGAGAACAACCAGTAAATTGTTAGGAGTGAATGGTGCTCTTTTTATTATGTATTCGCTCTTCCAAGAAAAACCAGTTACACTATCGTGAGCTGCCCTCTTACAAGCAATTTAAAAAGGAGGCAGTACAGGGAAGGAGCGATAAGAAGGAATTTCTAAACAAGAAAAAAAATAAATGATTAAGTTCATACCCAGTTTAAAATTTCACATACTCTTGAGCACAACGAAATTCAACCCATTCCCAAAGATACGCGAATCCTGTGAAATAAACGTGGTCTACAAGGAAGGAGGCGACAATGGATTTTCAGTTAATAAAATGTCAAAGGCTGCTTTTGCTGAAGGATGAAACTGACTCTGGAGTATTATTTCAGTTTCCAGAAGTTGGTAACCAGGGTCCCCAGGAACATGCTGTTCAAGTGAGGACACCTCTCAGTGTGAAGATAGACAGTTATGATGGGCGGGGGGTGAGAGGGAGCTCCATGCATCTATTAAAAACTGTTTCACGGATCACTCAGCTTCTTTTCTCCCCAGCTAAGCACCAGCAGCCGTGACGGCTGGTGAAGCACATATTCAGTCAAAAAACCAGGTTGGGCCTTGAAAAAGTCAAACACTAAAGGCCATTTTCCCACTTTTCTTGTTCAACGCACTAATCTCTGTTTTCTGTCTCCACTGGTTTTTGAGTGTGGACTTCCATGCGTAGGGGAGAATCTGAAGGTACCTGCCTGGGCAGACAGCTGGGGCCTTAATATCCCAACAGTGGAGTGCCGAGGCTGAGTAGAAACGGACGTGGGGCTCATGCAAATGGGATATTAATGCAGTGTTTGGTTTGCACTTTAAAAGTTACAGAGCACATAAGTCATTTCATCTTATTCTTTATTCTGTAGTTTTTAAACCTTTTGGACCTTTGTACATCATGACGCAGCATATATATCACACACACCCACACACACACCCATGCATACATACACGTACACAAAGCACACACATACACATCTGCACGCACACACACACGCAAATATTACTCTACGCAATGCACTGTTATTTTCTATTTTATCCATTTGACTCTTTTTTTTTTTTTTTAATGCTGGCACAACCTCCTAAGGGCTTCCCTGGCCTTAGTGGTAAAGAACCCGCCTGCCAGTGCAGGAGGTGCAAGAGACACGAGTTCAGTCCCTGGGTCGGGAAGATCCCCTGGAGGAGGGCATGGCAACCCACTCGAGTATTCTTGCCTGGGAAATCCCATGGACAGAGGAGGCTGGTGGACTGCAGCCCATGGGGTCACAGAGTCGGACACGGCTAAAGCGATTCAGCAGCCACGCATCCACAGGCTTCTAAACTAGCGTCACAGCCCACTGACGGCTGCTTCCAGTCAGAGCTGACTGCCTTCTGCTGGCCTGCACTCCTCTCCACGCCTTTTTCAACCCTGTTTCCTGAAGTCTCAGGGCTAGAAGCCTAGAAGCTGCTCTCCCTGAAGTACCTGGCCAAGGTGACTGCTGTCTCCTTGTGGCCAACGTCACGCCCCTGAGCAAGACTTGGACGGCGGAGGGCGACGGTGGCGGGCGGCGGTGGCGGCGGACAGCGGTGGAGGGCTTCCCCAGCAGAGGCAGTGTTCACACAGGGGCTTTGGTGCAAGGCCCCCCAACTTTGATTCTCCTCATCTTTTCTCTGGTCTTTAAAGCAACTCGTTCCCAGTTTAAATGCCCTTTTGCTTCAAATACCGGCTGCCGCTTTCTGACTGAAGTTCAGCTGATAGAGATAGATACTGGAAATCCCCCTGCTGTTTGCAGAAATCAACACCTAAGAAGCTCAAATGATTGGTTCGGATCACAGAGTCCTGAGTGGCAAGTCCCCAACAAGCTTGCTTGTTTTGTTCGGCCATACTGTGCAGCGTGTGGGCTCCTCCCCAACCGGGGATCGAACCTGCGTCCCCTACACTGGGAGCACAGACTCCTACCCACTGGACCACCCGGGAAGTCCCCACGACGAGCCTCCTGATGACAGACTCAGTTATCCTCTTCACCACCCCACAGCTGTGTGTGTGTTGCATAAAGCGGTTGGAGGTGTTGTTTATGCTAAGTCATACTAACTTTAATACCTGNCGTGTCCCCTGCACTGGGAGCACAGACTCCTACCCACTCGACCACCCAGGAAGTCCCCACGACGAGCCTCCTGATGACAGACTCAGTTATCCTCTTCACCACCCCACAGCTGTGTGTGTGTCGCATAAAGCGGTTGGAAGTGTTGTTTATGCTAAGTCATACTAACTTTAATACCTGGAATTCTTTTAATTTTCTCAATTATTCCNTGCGTCCCCTACACTGGGAGCACAGACTCCTACCCACTGGACCACCCGGGAAGTCCCCACGACGAGCCTCCTGATGACAGACTCAGTTATCCTCTTCACCACCCCACAGCTGTGTGTGTGTTGCATAAAGCGGTTGGAGGTGTTGTTTATGCTAAGTCATACTAACTTTAATACCTGAAATTCTTTTAATTTTCTCAATTATTCCTCCTTTTTATCAATCAAATTAAATGTCTTTCTTTTGTGCCTTTATCAACGTACTCTGCACTTTCCTTTCTGTGAATTGCTACATTGAGAGTCATTGGAAACTACTGAAGGATGTGATTATTGTCCTGTTGCTTACATGTACATCTTTTTCTCCAAACCAGGCTGTAAGTGCCTTGAAGTCAGGAATTCTATCAGAACTTTCTTGTGACCTCCTTTGAATGGTTCTTAAGATTTGTTTTCTATCACAAGCAAGAGATACTTGGCTAATGTGTTTGCACAATTAATACATTGTACCTTGCCACAATTAATATATTGCTCAACTGCCATTTTATCAAAGTTCACAGGTTGTAAAAAAAGATAGGGACTTCCCTGGCAATCCAGAGGTTAAGACTCTGCTCTCTCGCTGTTTAGGGGCCACGTGTTCTGCCCCTGGTCAGGGAACTAGAACCCCACCTGCCGAACGACAGATAAAGATCAATCTGTTCACACCTTCCAAATCGTCTAGGTAAGAAGACATTCTCTGGAAGGCAGTTTGGAGAAAGGAGAATTGGATTCAAGAGACAAAATTCAAGGGTCCTTTTCCCAAAATGAAAACAGGATGTGGTGAACCAGGAAACAAAAGGGAAACGCATGTCACTCGGGCAACGAAGAGGGGAAATTACCCTTATTGGATGTCAGCTATTTTTACAAAACTATTTTTTCCCTTCATTTGACTCCCTCAACTGCTTATCATGTTTGTATTTTTGTATTTTATAAAGAAACCTCCAGTCCCCTGTGAAGGGAGGCAGGCTGGCCCTTTCAGCACTTCCGCTTACACCACTCTGCACTTGAGTCAGAGTCTGGAAAGCACTTCCGGCCACCTGGGGCTCAGTTTGGACCAGGCGCCTAAGCCTAAAGTTGATGCTCTTTAAAAAAACGTTTTGTCTTTTATTTGTATTTACTTATTTTGGCCGTACAGGGGCTTCACTGCTGTTGCAGGCTCTCTCTAGGTGCGGCGAGCAGGGGTATCTCCTAGTTGCGGTGGCTCCTCGTGTTGTGGAGTGCGGGCTTTAGGCAAATGCACTTCAGTAGCTGCGGTGGGAAGCCTCAGCAGTTGCGGCACACGGGCTTAGTTGCTCCACACCATGTGGAATCTTCCTGGACCAGGGATCAAACGCATGTCTCCTGCACTGGCAGGCAGATTCTTAACCACTAAACCACCAGGAAAGTCGGTAAAGTTGATGCCCTTAAACCACTGGTTCTCCAAGTATGATTGTCAGGCCAATAACAGTAGTACCGCCCGGGAACTTGTTAGAAGCGCCCTCAGGCTCTGCCCCTGGTCTGAACTGAAAAGCTGGGGTGGGGCCCAGCAGATGACCTCCCCAGCAGGTAAGAGGCAGGGGATGTTGCTTTAGATGTTTGACCTGAACCGGAAGCCCTCCCCACACCCAGTACCCACAGCCCCTTCATCCACTGTTGTCAAGGCTGCACCAAGAGTGGGGGACTTCAGCACTGGAGTGGGGTGGGTTCCACTCCGCTCCCCAACAGTTAGCACGACCTTGTCCAGGCTTGGTGTCCGGGCCTGTCCCATCTGTAAACCAGAAGCCACTCAGCTGCCCACCTGGGCTGTTACCGAAGTTACGAGTGCCTGAGCAGTCATCACTTTCGTGTTCTAACACCTCTCCGTGGCCACAGGAAGGCAGGCACGGATTTCCAGTTATTCAGCTTGTACTTTCTCTCCCTGAAAATTGCAATCCATCTCAGTTGACAAGGGAATCAAAACTCAAAGTCATGATAAACCTGAAAAAAACACAAAGAGAAAAGCGAATAGGAAAAAAAGGGAAGGCACAGGGAGGCCCAAAGTCAAAGTGTTTAGTCGCTCTGTCGTGTCTCTTCGTGAGCCCATGGGCTGTAGCCCACCAGGCTCCTCTGTCCATGGGATCCTCCAAGCAAGTCGCCATTCCCTGCTTCAGAGGCTCTTCCTGGCCCTGGGATCGAACCCAAGTCTCCTGCATTGCAGGAAGATTCTTTACTGTCTGAGCCACCAGGGCAGTCCAAGAAGGGATGAAAGGAAGGGACAAGGGGAAAAGAAACAGGAAAAAGAAGTCTGGACAAATAAAGAGGGAAAAACACGGACAGGAAGTAGATGGAGAAGAAAATTAAAAAGTAGGAAAAGGAAAGAAGAAAAGGATGAGAAGCAGGAAGGCAGCGGAGGAAGCGCAGGGGCTCAAACACCCAAGCCTGGAGCTTGCAGCCCTCCCAGCAGGAGACCGTCTAATTACCCCACTTCCTCCAAGCCGCTTCTCTGGCTGCAAAGTGGTCTTGGGTCTGGAAAAAGCCCTAAGCATCTTAGGTGCGTCTGTTCGCCTAATCCCTGACGGTGTGGGGCTGTGTCCCTGCAGGCATGGGGCACAGGCTCTGCCAGCAGCGGTGCTTGGAGCCTTCGGGTCTCCGACTGGGGCGCCCGGGAGCGGGGTGTCAGGGGGCGAGAAGCGCTGCCTTCTTCCACCCAGATCCTGCAGGAGCAGGAAAACGGCTTCCTCCTCTCCCGATTCAGGGGCAGGAAATCNGGCTTTGGTGCCTGGTGCCCTGGGGCCTCTGCCTGAGCGCCACCCAGCACCTCGGCGCAGGGGAGTTTGTTGCCCAGGACGCATCCACTTCTCACCTTCAGGGTCAGAGTTTATAGTGTTGGCTTTTGGGGAGCTCCCCTGGCACTGAGGTTATCCGGGAATTTCTGCCAAATCAAACCTGTATGCCTTCCTCAGCATGTTAAAAAAAAGGGGGGGGGCACTTATTTTTGGATTTCAAAAAAAATTACATGTTACCCTTGGCAGGCTTTAATGTTTAAATGATATTTTTAGAAGGGGTGATTTAAGGGCCAGGAAAGTAAATTAGAAATTTACTCACTCATTGTATTGAGTGCCTATTAGGCTGGGTATCCAGAGAGCTGTAAACCAGTGGCCTGCATTCGAGGAAGATAAAGCTGAGAGGACAGGCATATAGCAGGCGACTCAAAGATCCTTCCAGACTTGGTCAGACCTGCTCTGTCCAATATCGCAGCCACTGGCCGCAGGTGGTCCCGGGGACCTAACCTGGGCCATGTGCAAGGTGAGACGGCCTTGTAACAGACACACTGGGGCCTGGGGCTCCAGCATGGGACACAGCAGGCAGAATGTCTCATTAATCATTTTAGGTATTGAGTATCTATTCAAATAGAAATACTTTGGTTCCATTGGGCTGAATATGTTACTAAAATGGATTTCACCTGTTTCCTTTTAACTGGAGAAGGAAATGTCAACCCACTCCACTGTTATTGCCTGATGAATCCCATGGACAGAGGAGCCTGGCGGGCTATGGGGTCACAAAGAGTTGGACACGACTGGTGGGCTGCCGTCTACAGGGTCGCCGGAGTCACACACGACTGAAGCGACTTAGCAGCAGCAGCGGCGGCAGAACAACTATCACTCACTTATTCCAACCACATACCTGATCTGCATTCTATCTTAGGGCTGCTCAGCCCCTCAGAGCTCTTTTCCACATCCAACTTTCTGGGGAAGATTGAGGATATAAACTTGTATATAGTTGGTGTAGTTACAATATTCTATGTACAAGGGAGACTTGAGTTTGTCAATCTGAGGCTCTTCGTTGGAAAGGTGGGAATTTTTGCCCCCAGAGGTAAAACTTAAGTTGCCAGCAGATGTTTACGGAAGGAGCTGAGATGGAGGGGGGCTGTCACTTTGGGGGCGATTCCAGAGTGAACACAGGACCGTGCGTCTGTGCGGTGAGGGCCTCCGCCGAAAGCAGAGACTCTGTGCTTTGTGTCCTTCTGCCACTTGGAGGAACTGCAGAGAACAAGCCCAGTGGGAGTGAATGCTGTCTGAGCAGATGGGAGCCCTGGGACAGGAGGGTGGAGGAGAAAATTTGTTTTAAAAGAAATATTGTTTTAAAAATTTATTTTATTTGTGTGGCTGCACCAGGTCTTAGCTGCAGCATGAAAACAGCTGTGGCACGCAGGATCTGGTTCCCTGACCAGGGATCGAACCCAGGCCCTCTGTATTGGAAGGGCAGAGTCTTAGCCACTGGACCACCAGTGAGTCCCAGAGAAGAGCATCTTTATTCAGACTTCACAAGAAAATAGAATTCCCCAAGCATCACGTCCCTGAGCTCCTTTGTGCAGGAGAGTCACTGGTTTAGGAAACGTGTTAAGAAAGGAATACTGAGACACACAGGGAAGGCACCCCCACGGCAGCTGGAGACCTCTGTCCTCCTGCGGGGACTGAACTGCGACACAAGTTACGGCCTGTCGGTTCCCAGCTGTCTCCCCCGTCCACAGTGCGTGTGTAAAATCCCCCCCTCGGGGCACTTGTGCAAGCTGTGATGATCAGAAGCACACAGGATCAGGTTTATGGGTGTCTGGGGGATTCCTAAGCTGAGAGTTAAGGCAACCAAGGGGGAAAAATAAGTTCTCTCCTGGCTCTCATTTCAGCCCTGATTCCAGACATGGGATTACTGAATGGCATGAGGTGGTCTTTTGGGTCTGACATGAAATCTACAGAAATGCATGAGAAAGCACCAGGAATGGGAATCTCTAAGCTTTACCCCTGGGCCACGTGTAAGGGGCTCTCACTCTGAAAGAGTTGGGGGCTGGTATCTCCTCCATTGCTAACTTTTGAGAAGGATTTAAGCCAGATTGTTGCTCTTCCTTGAGTGGCACTGGTTATAAATACTTACAGTATTTTTCCTTTCCGTTTCATTCCATAAAGTAATTTCATTTTTCAGTGTGCACAATACCCAGGTTTCCTGTCCCACATCGCAACGCTGTTCAGACCAGATCTTCCACAGCTTCCCAATCTCATCTCAGCATCTCATGCTTGGTGGGCATAGTCGTGCAGTAATCCGAGTGAACTCATCTTAGCTATTACACTCCATAAGTGAAAAAGACAAAGGGTTTAGACTCATTTGTTGTTAAGTGTTAGCCCTAAGTCATGTCTGACTCTTGTGACCCATGCACTGTATAGAGCCCACCAGGCTCCTCTGTCCACGGGATTTCCCAGGCAAGAGTACTGGAGTGGATTGCCATTTCCTCCTCCAGGGGATCTTCTCAACCCAGGGAATGAACCTGCACCTCCTGTGTTAGTAGATGAATTCTTTACCACTCAGCCACCAGGGAAGCCCTTAGGCAAATTGGTGTAGATTCTGAGAACAGTATAGAGCTTAGGGGCACGCTGCTGCTGCTGCTGCTGCTGCTGAGTCGCTTCAGTCGTGTCCGACTCTGTGCGACCCCATAGACGGCAGCCCACCAGGCTCCCCCGCCCCTGGGATTCTCCAGGCAAGAACACTGGAGTGGGTTGCCGTTTCCTTCTCCAATGCATGAAAGTGAAAAGTCAAAGTGAAGTCACTCAGTTGTGTCCGACTCTTCGTGACCCCGTGGACTGTAGCCCACCAGGCTCCTCCGTCCATGGGATTTTCCAGGCAAGAGCACTGGAGTGGGGGAACACTGCCTTCTCCGTTAGGGGTGTGATGGGGTAGAACACGCCAGAAATAAAAGAGAAATTTTTTGATTTTCTAGAGGGCTTGTAATCTTAAACATACAATTTTTTCTGGGGCTCTGTAATCAATGCAGAGCCGAGAGGGAGATGCGTGTCGACTTCTCTTCTGTCCGCTTTTAATCTTGATTGGTTCAGAAGTTGTGGCTTTGTTTGAGATTGTTCTGTGGGGACCAGTCACAGCTGTGTGCCCACCCTTCCTTCTGTGGTTGAGCACTGGGACACGCGGGCATCTTTTGTGTTTCTTGACCTTTTCTCTAGCTGTCGGCCTATCAACCTTTACCCCCTTGAGATTTCTCTTCCTAGTTTGGGCACTGGAGTGAGGCAGGTCCCACTCCTAAGCCATGAGACCTTGGGCGAGTTACCCACTGTTTCTCAACCTCAGCTGTTAAATAGGCAGAATAATGGTGCCAGCACACAGGGCTGGGTAAGGATTAAAAGAGATTATTCACATAATGCCCTGAGCCTGGAGCCTGGCACTCAGTAAGCCCTGGCTATATTTATTATCTCTCCCCTGCCAGCCTCGTCCTGGGCTCCAGTAAAGCAGTGAGCCTCAAAGGGGCGCCCGGGGAAGCCTCCCAGGTGCCCAGGAGCCCGTGACAGAGGCCAGTCTCGAACCCCACCCTGGACCTTGGCAGTGGGGCCCGCTGGGCCTGGGCCCTGGGGATGTGTGCGGACAGGCCCCCGCCCGCCCCGGAGAGCCTGCGTGTGATCCTGCCTCCCTCCGGGGCTCACCTGTGGGAGGAAGCCGGGTGCTGGGAGAGGGCTGCTGACTCAGCGCTCCTGCCAGGCCGCCGGGGCGGGGGCTGAGGGCACACCCCCGCCTCCAGCGCAGCTGGCACGGAGGGGGCCGGAGGGGGGGCTTTCTGAGGGCACCCGGCCCGAGGCCCAAGGCCCGGGAGAGTTTAGCAAACGCTGCAGGGGAGGGCGTTGAATCCCTAGTAAACCGGGGGAGGGGGTGGGCGGGATCAGCTCTCAGGATTCAAACTTGGCGTCGCGCTCTCTCGCCCCTCCCGCTCCTCCTGCTCCCCCGACAGCCCTGGGCGGAGCTCTCTGCCCGCTCCAGCCGCCCTGCCCGCTGGCATCTGGGGCTCCACCCGCTGCCCCCCACTTCCCTAGCGCCCCTTGGCGCCCCCGTCCTCTGTTTCCTAGCCAATGAATTCACACGTCGACCTTCCCTTCGAGGCGGTAAGCTCCGCTCGGAGAAGGCAGTGGCACCCCACTCCAGTACTTTTGCCTGGAAAATCCCATGGA
>SJYW01043726.1:124516-139176 GCA_006410735.1 Raphicerus campestris
TTCTTCTACTTCTCACTCTCTGCTTCTTATTCTCACCTTTTCTTCTTTTTCTCACCTTCTTCTTCTTCTCAACTTCTTCTTCTCCTGTCTCTTATACACATCTAGATGTGTATAAGAGACAGTCTCTCCTCCCTCTCCTCCTCCCTTCCCTCCCCTCCTCCCCCATCCTCCTTCCTCCGGCCCCTCCTCCCTTTCTTCCTTCCCTCCCTCCCTTTCATCTGACGCATCTGGATCCATCCTAAAGGCTGAGCTGGGTGCTGCCCCACCTGGCCCTTTTTCCTCCCTTGGTTCTGACTCACACTCCCTACCTCGTACTTTGAACTCAGGCTGGGTTATCTGCTGCCTGAGTCACTATAAGTGATCCAAAGCCCCTCTCTCAAATCAGCCCTTAGGAGTGCAGGCTTTCACGGTCCCGCCAGCCATCCAAACATGACAGAGGATGAACGCAGAAGCCCAGAACCTCAGTCACTCGTCCCGAAAGCCCTCACGTAGCTTCCGCAGCAGCAAGGACTGTGGGAAGGTCACAAGCCCTGAAAGAAGCAGCAAGATAGATGCCAAGTGGGGGAGAAATTGTCACTGACCCCCGTTCTGCCCTCCAGGTCTGAAAGCAGGGAGCATGGGGACATTTGAGGCCATTCACCCATTCATTCTGGAGTGATGTGCCAGACAGCAAACCGTGGGCTTGATGTAAAGAGGAAACAGATATGGGAGGTTAGACGTGAGATTACGAACTGGGCAGACATTTTTTTTTTTTAACGGAGCAAGATGTAACCAGAAGTGCTAGAAAGACTATTATCAAAAGGACATTATAACACGTGTTGGTGAGGATGTGGAGAAATAGCAGCCTTCATGCATTGCTGGTGGGAAAGAAAAATGGTGCAGTGTCTGCCCCTCAAAGAGACAACAATCCTGCTACTGCATATACCCAAAATACACGAAGACACATATCCACACAAAAAGTACCTGCAAATATTCACAGAACTATTTGCATAATGGCCAAAAAATGGAAACAATCAATTGTTCACTGATGAACAGATAAAATGTGCTATATCCATATAACAGAGTACTTGGCAACACAGAAAAAAGAAAAAGGAGGTACTATTCTCGGCACAACATGGATGAACCTTGGAAGCACAGTTAAATGAGAGAAACCAGTCACGTACTGTCTGATCCCACTTATAGGAAATGGCCAGAACAGGCAAATCTATAGAAACAGCAAGTAAATAGTGGCTGCTGGGGGAAGAGGGGTTGGGCGTGACTGCTGAGGGGAGCAGGGTTTCTTCTCAGGGGGATGAAAATGTTCTAAAGTTAACGGTGGTGATGGTTTCGCAACTGGTGAGTGCACTAAACAGCACTGGACTGCGTGCTTCGAAATGACAGAATCTTGTGCTTTGTGAATCGAGTCTTCATGAATCTGCCCAGCCCTGTCTTCAGCATCCTTAGCGAACGGCGGCGCTGTCACCCACAGACACACAGGGGTTCCCACTGGCAGAGGAGCCGAGCAAAGTAACTGGGACGTCCAAGTGCGACCTGTGGGGCAGGGAACAAGTTGGGTCGCCAGGCAGCTGGCATTAGGGACACGTGTGAAACGTGAAGCGTTCAGCCCAGGGTCTGGCACTCAGGAAGGACTCGCAAAACAGTAACTCTCATTAAGCGTCTCCTTAATATCTTATTCTACGTCATCCTTAATGGTTTTCCTCCCATCTTTCTAGCTCCCTTTGACCATAACGTGTGAATACGGAGCCTCACACTATGGGAATCATGAATAGCCTCGCAGCTCTATTTATGGTATGAAAAAAAATTGCATCTTGTTAGAGGAGTTTTGAAACCACCAGGAAACACCTGTGGAGGGAGGTGGGGAGATAGGCAGAAATGACAATACCCCTTTCTCTCCCCCCGCCCCTCGGCAGAAATGACATTAGCCCCACATCAGGGGTTGGTGTTTGCAGCTGGGCGATTCTTTGCTCTGGGGCTCTGCTGTGCCTTCGAGGCTCTGGGCAGTACCCCTGGTCTCTGCCCGTTAGAAACAGTACCTAACAGCTGACTCTCCGTTCACAAAGACCGACTGATGTCGACGGGCTGGTTTCACAGCCAACAACAGTGATAATTAACAAGCATTTCCTAAAGACTAGGACAGATTCTGGGATATAGAGGACAAACCGTGGGAGTCAGTACATCAGTAACACAGCTGATGTGATGAAACACGGGTCTAAGAGGGCGATATAAATTAGATAGAATAGGGTGCTTGAATGTAGATTTATTTGGAAGCAGGGGCTTAGGAATATAACGTGCAAATTTGTGCCACGTATATGCAAATATATGCCCCCAGGATATGCAGATCTGTCTTCCAGGCCGAGACCTCTGGGCACAAATATACGTGTGTCTGTGCACACGTATTTTCTGTTTACCTAGGCTGCAATTCTGTCGTACGTCTGGGTTTCCCATATGTGACCTCGTCAGGTCGTCCTTTAGAGACAGCTGAAGACAGCGCAGCTACCTGCAAGACGCAGCGTCTGAAGGCAGTGCCGGAGGTTCTGAGTGACCAGAAGATCCCACACTGAGGTCTAGAAACTCTGGACGGTCCCGGTGGGGAAGCCTCTAAACGGAGATGAAAAGAAAGCAAGGTCACAGAAGCAGCCCCGTGCGTGGGCCTTCTCTGCAGATAGATGGAGGGCTTCTCTCTGTCCAGGCGTGTTTCTGTGCTGTTCTGTTTGGGCTTCCCTGGTGGCTCAACCGGTTAAGAATCTGCCTGCAATGGGGGAGACACAGGGGACGTGGGTTTGATCCCTGGGATGGGAAGATCCCCTGGAGGAGGGCACCGCAGCCCACTCCAGTATCCTTGCCTGGAGAATCCCAGGGACAGAGGAGCCTGGTGGGCTACATTCCATGGGGTCGCAAAGAATCGGACATGACTGAGTGACTAAGCATGCTATCTGCAGGAGAGAGAGGGATGAGATAAGGATTCCAAGTCCCTTGGCCTCTAATAGTGGCTGAAGCTTCTGGAGCAGTCTGGTTTCACCAGTAGGTTAACGAGCCCAGGACTGGTGTACACCCTGCTGGAAACAGAGGGTGGAGCAGGGGAACTCAGAAGGGGTGCGAGGGGATGGTTTAAGGGTGGGGCAGAGGTGGGGGGATCATTTCTGTTTCCAGTTAACACTTGGGATCTACTGTGTCATTACAGAAAAGAAATGCAAACTTAAAACCGCCTCGAGTAATTACGAGTGGGAGTAAGTCAGAGGATGCGACATCGCGTGTCCTCCGGGGAGCGCCCTGCTCTATTTCTGCTTGTGACGTGGCATAAATATAGCCCAAACCAAACCCACTTGATGGGAAAATGGGGTCAGGGAGAAAACTGTTGTTCTCCTCTAAAACCCATCCTGGTGCACATGCAAAATCGAGAGACCCGACTCAAAATCTTCTCTCATCACGGAGATAGAAGAATGGTTTCCAGATGGCATCTGAGACACACAGCTTATCATTACATCAAGGAGCAGGCCCGCTCCAACCACATCCAAGTGAACCACGGATCCACAAATCTATGCCTGGGCAAGTTTGGCTTTTACGGTTTGCCTGGAACGTTCCTGGACCTGCCGCTGTGGTTTCTGGGCTCTCCCCAGGCTAGGCCTTGAGATTACGCCGATCAACTTGGAACCAGGCAATGTTTCAGGCGCATGACAACTTCTAACCCCATTCTGCCTCATCGTGTTTTCCCCAGGCTGGCCAGGTGGAACACGAAATTACATCAAAACATCATGGTGTCATCTTCAAACTGTTTCATTTTCCTCTTCCTCTGTGACCCTGGATCTGCAGAAAACCCTGAGTTGTGTAATTTAAACTAAGTAGGGCTGGGCATTTCAAAGAGATTGAGCATGGAGAGAATGTAAAGATTTGGCTGCAAGGAACAGAAAGTTCAAAATGCCAGTACCTCTAACAAATGGGAGCTTACAGATCTCTCCCGTAAAACCCCAATGGTGGGACAGCCTGCCCCTCACAGAGAGCTTTGGCAAACCTTCCAGGAGCTCGAGATCTTTCCATCCAGCGTCAAGCTTCCCCACTCCCAGCACGTAGTCTCCAAACTTATCCAGGATAGCTGCTTGGATTCTAGACATCCCAACCACTTCCTAGGCAACAAGTGTGATAGGTGTGGTGTGTTTTCTATTTTTTAATGCCTCTTTTGAAAAAAACAAGTTTGATTTATAGAGGATGAGATGGTTGGATGGCATCACCAACTCAATGGATGTGAGTCTGGATAAACTCCGGGAGTTAGTGATGGACAGGGAGGCCTGGCATGCTGCAGTCCAGGGGGCTGCAAAGACTCGGACATGACTGAGCGACTGAACTGAACTGAACTGAATGGCTCTGCTGGGCCTTTGTTGCGGTTCTCAGGCCATTCACTGCTGCTCTCAGGCTTCCTCGAGTTGCGGTGAGCGAGGGCTACTCTTCCGTTGAGGTGTGCGGGCTTCTCGTGGCGGTAGCTTCTCCTGTTGGGGAGTATGGGCTCTAGGCAGGCGGGCTTCAGGGGCTGTGGTTCACGGGCTTAGAGGCCCCTCGGCATGTGGTATCTTGGTGCCTGGACCAGGGATCAAACCTGTGTCTCCAGAATGGGCAGGTGGATTCCTAACCACTGGACCACCGGAGAAGTCCCAATAATGGTTCTTAATAATGGTCCCCAATGACCCACCCTCCTGTGTCTGCACACCTTTGCAATATCAAGGACACTGCCTNGCGTCTGAAGGCAGTGCCGGAGGTTCTGAGTGACCAGAAGATCCCACACTGAGGTCTAGAAACTCTGGACGGTCCCGGTGGGGAAGCCTCTAAACGGAGATGAAAAGAAAGCAAGGTCACAGAAGCAGCCCCGTGCGTGGGCCTTCTCTGCAGATAGATGGAGGGCTTCTCTCTGTCCAGGCGTGTTTCTGTGCTGTTCTGTTTGGGCTTCCCTGGTGGCTCAACCGGTTAAGAATCTGCCTGCAATGGGGGAGACACAGGGGACGTGGGTTTGATCCCTGGGATGGGAAGATCCCCTGGAGGAGGGCACCGCAGCCCACTCCAGTATCCTTGCCTGGAGAATCCCAGGGACAGAGGAGCCTGGTGGGCTACATTCCATGGGGTCGCAAAGAATCGGACATGACTGAGCGACTAAGCATGCTATCTGCAGGAGAGAGAGGGATGAGATAAGGATTCCAAGTCCCTTGGCCTCTAATAGTGGCTGAAGCTTCTGGAGCAGTCTGGTTTCACCAGTAGGTTAACGAGCCCAGGACTGGTGTACACCCTGCTGGAAACAGAGGGTGGAGCAGGGGAACTCAGAAGGGGTGCGAGGGGATGGTTTAAGGGTGGGGCAGAGGTGGGGGGATCATTTCTGTTTCCAGTTAACACTTGGGATCTACTGTGTCATTACAGAAAAGAAATGCAAACTTAAAACCGCCTCGAGTAATTACGAGTGGGAGTAAGTCAGAGGATGCGACATCGCGTGTCCTCCGGGGAGCGCCCTGCTCTATTTCTGCTTGTGACGTGGCATAAATATAGCCCAAACCAAACCCACTTGATGGGAAAACGGGGTCAGGGAGAAAACTGTTGTTCTCCTCTAAAACCCATCCTGGTGCACATGCAAAATCGAGAGACCCGACTCAAAATCTTCTCTCATCACGGAGATAGAAGAATGGTTTCCAGATGGCATCTGAGACACACAGCTTATCATTACATCAAGGAGCAGGCCCGCTCCAACCACATCCAAGTGAACCACGGATCCACAAATCTATGCCTGGGCAAGTTTGGCTTTTACGGTTTGCCTGGAACGTTCCTGGACCTGCCGCTGTGGTTTCTGGGCTCTCCCCAGGCTAGGCCTTGAGATTACGCCGATCAGCTTGGAACCAGGCAATGTTTCAGGCGCATGACAACTTCTAACCCCATTCTGCCTCATCGTGTTTTCCCCAGGCTGGCCAGGTGGAACACGAAATTACATCAAAACATCATGGTGTCATCTTCAAACTGTTCCATTTTCCTCTTCCTCTGTGACCCTGGATCTGCAGAAAACCCTGAGTTGTGTAATTTAAACTAAGTAGGGCTGGGCATTTCAAAGAGATTGAGCATGGAGAGAATGTAAAGATTTGGCTGCAAGGAACAGAAAGTTCAAAATGCCAGTACCTCTAACAAATGGGAGCTTACAGATCTCTCCCGTAAAACCCCAATGGTGGGACAGCCTGCCCCTCACAGAGAGCTTTGGCAAACCTTCCAGGAGCTCGAGATCTTTCCATCCAGCGTCAAGCTTCCCCACTCCCAGCACGTGGTCTCCAAACTTATCCAGGATAGCTGCTTGGATTCTAGACATCCCAACCACTTCCTAGGCAACAAGTGTGATAGGTGTGGTGTGTTTTCTATTTTTTAATGCCTCTTTTGAAAAAAACAAGTTTGATTTATAGAGGATGAGATGGTTGGATGGCATCACCAACTCAATGGATGTGAGTCTGGATAAACTCCGGGAGTTAGTGATGGACAGGGAGGCCTGGCATGCTGCAGTCCAGGGGGCTGCAAAGACTCGGACATGACTGAGCGACTGAACTGAACTGAACTGAATGGCTCTGCTGGGCCTTTGTTGCGGTTCTCAGGCCATTCACTGCTGCTCTCAGGCTTCCTCGAGTTGCGGTGAGCGAGGGCTACTCTTCCGTTGAGGTGTGCGGGCTTCTCGTGGCGGTAGCTTCTCCTGTTGGGGAGTATGGGCTCTAGGCAGGCGGGCTTCAGGGGCTGTGGTTCACGGGCTTAGAGGCCCCTCGGCATGTGGTATCTTGGTGCCTGGACCAGGGATCAAACCTGTGTCTCCAGAATGGGCAGGTGGATTCCTAACCACTGGACCACCGGAGAAGTCCCAATAATGGTTCTTAATAATGGTCCCCAATGACCCACCCTCCTGTGTCTGCACACCTTTGCAATATCAAGGACACTGCCTCTTCTTCCATCAAGACGAGGGGTCTATTTCCCCACCCTTGAATCCAGACTGACCGATACAATTTGTCAGTAGTGACGTGTGCACTCCAGAACCCAGGCCTTAAAAGGTCTTAAAGCTTTCCTTCTTGAAATCCTGATATCCGTTTTGTGATAAAGTCCACCTAGCCCGTGGGAGAGCAAGACACCTTGGGGAGAAGAACCGAAGAGCCTCAGCACGCAGACCTGAGCACGAGGCCGTCTTGGATTCTACAGCCAGATCAGCATAAGAAAGCTACCAGATTGCCAACCCATAGGATCACAAACAGTAATGAGCTGTACTGGTTTTAGCCACTAACTCAGAGTGGATTGGTCCACAGCAATGGACGACAGTAAGCAGGAGAAGCAGAAGTGAAAAACATGTGCGGTGCCCTCTTGGATGGAACTTTCCATACGCTTCCAGGCAGCACTGCTGTCTATGTCTTTTTGGCCACCATCAGCTGCAAGGGAGGTCGCATGAACTAAGTCATTTCATCGTGTCCAACTCTTTGTGACCTATGGATGTAGCCCACAGGGCTCCTCTGTCCGTGAGATTCTCCAGGCAAGAATACTGGAGTGGATTGCCATTTCCTCCTCCAGGGGAGCCTCCCAGCCCAGGGAAGGAACCTGCGTCTGTTATGTCTCCTGCATGGCAGGCAGGTTCTCACCACTACTGGGAAGCAAGGGAGGTCAGGGGCTGTGGTCTTTCTGTGGGCAGCCGGGGGCCCAGCTATCAGCAGGGGGATGGGTGACTAAGGAAGAGCTGATATCGAGGTAAATAGCCAGCACTCTGAGACCAAGGAAAGATCAAGAAACCAAATGCCCAGCACGTCCCGTGACTCTCACAGGTGTCCAAAAGTTAGAAAGGTAACTCACATTTATTTTCCTTTTAAACTTAAATTCTCCCCAGCTCAGAAGAAGAGAAGGGAAATGGGAACACCAGCCAAAAACAATATGCCAGGTCTCCAAGATATAAATGGCCTTTGGGGCCTTGCCTGGTGGGCCTGTGGTTAAGAGCCACCTTCCAGGACAGGGGACACAGGGTCGATCCCTGATGGGGTACTAAGATCCCATGAAAAGGGGCAGCCAAGCCCGCCGCCGCACAGCTAGAGAAACCCACACGCTGCCGCAAAAACCCAGCACGGCCAAAGACGAAGTCTCAGTAATTAAAAAAAACGAAAAAATAGGCCTGAGACTCTCCAGCCTGACGGTTGGAAGATGGAGGAGCCCAAACTGCGCTGTGAAGGTTAAGGTTGCTACCGATGGGAGCAGCTCTTCCAGGTCCATAAGGAAATTGAACAGGCATGCGTGCTCCACGTGAGATACGTCCCTCGCACTTCAGGCCCTTAGTCCCGGATACAGGTCAACATGTGATGTTCCTGGAATCCTCCTCTGGCATTTTAAAACTTGGATGAATTCTCAGCTGTCCTTGGGACTGAATTTCCCTTCGTGAGGCACACGTGAGCTGAAGAATTCTCGCGGTGTCTTTGAGTCCTAAGCTCCCACGGCACGGAGGGTTGACCATCTGCCCCACACTGTCCTGGGCCCTCTGGGGGGTATTGTTAAAAAAAAAAAAAAAAGAGGTGCGTCTGTCCTCAGAACACTTACGACCAACTTGGAAGAGCAATTTTCGGGACTTCCCTGGCGGTTCAGTGGCTAAGACTCTGCCCTCCCAGTGCAGGGGCTTGGGTTCCATCACTGGGCGGGAACGAGATCCCACATGCCGCAACCAAAGATCCCACGTGCCTTAACTAAGACCCGGTGCAGTCAAATAAATACATCTAAAAAAACACACAAAAGACAAGTGATTTCTGTGGTCTCTCAGTACCGAACCCCGAAGAAGGTGCTCTGGTGAGCTGTCCCCAGTTCTCCTGCGCGTGATGGGAGGGCCTCTCCTTATAAGCAATGTCTGCGTTCTGCACAGGCCTTGCTCACTCTGAAAGCTGGTAGAGCCCCTGACTTACTGGGCACCCCAGCCTCAGGGGACACGGGGGCTTTCACGGGGGCTTCCGTCCTCCACGGATGCCCGTTCCTAAAGTGGTTAGCGTGAGGAGGTGCTAGAGTTTGTGAAAGCTTTTTGCAGACCTCATATTTTTTTAAAAACAGGTGTACCCCTCAGCTCTCATACATCTTCCCAAGGCTCACTATCCTATGATGGGACAGGGCAGTGAACCAGAGGGGGGCCTCCTTTGATGAACGGTAAAGACCCTGCTGACTCACAGTGCTTTTGAGATTTCCCTGGTTTGTACATTTGCTTGTTTGTTAAGGGAAACTGGGAATTTGACCTGTGTGGTGGTTGTTGTTGAGTCACTAAGTCGTGTCCAACTCTTTGAGACCCCATAGACCGTGCAGCCCACCAGGCTTCTCTGGCCATGGGGTTTTCCAGGCAAGAATACTGGAATGGGTAGCCATTCCCTTCTCCAGGGGATCTTCCCGACCCAGAGATCACGCCTGCATCCCCTGCACTGGCAGGCGGATTCTTTAACACTGAGCCACCAGGGAAGCCCTTTTCCCCTATGGTAGGATGTCTGACNTGTGGTTAAGAGCCACCTTCCAGGACAGGGGACACAGGGTCGATCCCTGATGGGGTACTAAGATCCCACGAAAAGGGGCAGCCAAGCCCGCCGCCGCACAGCTAGAGAAACCCACACGCTGCCGCAAAAACCCAGCACGGCCAAAGACGAAGTCTCAGTAATTAAAAAAAACGAAAAAATAGGCCTGAGACTCTCCAGCCTGACGGTTGGAAGATGGAGGAGCCCAAACTGCGCTGTGAAGGTTAAGGTTGCTACCGATGGGAGCAGCTCTTCCAGGTCCATAAGGAAATTGAACAGGCATGCGTGCTCCACGTGAGATACGTCCCTCGCACTTCAGGCCCTTAGTCCCGGATACAGGTCAACATGTGATGTTCCTGGAATCCTCCTCTGGCATTTTAAAACTTGGATGAATTCTCAGCTGTCCTTGGGACTGAATTTCCCTTCGTGAGGCACACGTGAGCTGAAGAATTCTCGCGGTGTCTTTGAGTCCTAAGCTCCCACGGCACGGAGGGTTGACCATCTGCCCCACACTGTCCTGGGCCCTCTGGGGGGTATTGTTAAAAAAAAAAAAAAGAGGTGCGTCTGTCCTCAGAACACTTACGACCAACTTGGAAGAGCAATTTTCGGGACTTCCCTGGCGGTTCAGTGGCTAAGACTCTGCCCTCCCAGTGCAGGGGCTTGGGTTCCATCACTGGGCGGGAACGAGATCCCACATGCCGCAACCAAAGATCCCACGTGCCTTAACTAAGACCCGGTGCAGTCAAATAAATACATCTAAAAAAACACACAAAAGACAAGTGATTTCTGTGGTCTCTCAGTACCGAACCCCGAAGAAGGTGCTCTGGTGAGCTGTCCCCAGTTCTCCTGCGCGTGATGGGAGGGCCTCTCCTTATAAGCAATGTCTGCGTTCTGCACAGGCCTTGCTCACTCTGAAAGCTGGTAGAGCCCCTGACTTACTGGGCACCCCAGCCTCAGGGGACACGGGGGCTTTCACGGGGGCTTCCGTCCTCCACGGATGCCCGTTCCTAAAGTGGTTAGCGTGAGGAGGTGCTAGAGTTTGTGAAAGCTTTTTGCAGACCTCATATTTTTTTAAAAACAGGTGTACCCCTCAGCTCTCATACATCTTCCCAAGGCTCACTATCCTATGATGGGACAGGGCAGTGAACCAGAGGGGGGCCTCCTTTGATGAACGGTAAAGACCCTGCTGACTCACAGTGCTTTTGAGATTTCCCTGGTTTGTACATTTGCTTGTTTGTTAAGGGAAACTGGGAATTTGACCTGTGTGGTGGTTGTTGTTGAGTCACTAAGTCGTGTCCAACTCTTTGAGACCCCATAGACCGTGCAGCCCACCAGGCTTCTCTGGCCATGGGGTTTTCCAGGCAAGAATACTGGAATGGGTAGCCATTCCCTTCTCCAGGGGATCTTCCCGACCCAGAGATCACGCCTGCATCCCCTGCACTGGCAGGCGGATTCTTTAACACTGAGCCACCAGGGAAGCCCTTTTCCCCTATGGTAGGATGTCTGACATCAGCGAGGAAATTGCAATCAGAGCAACTTTCTATCAACAAAGTCACCTCCCCCACTTTCTCACCTTTGTCAAAGAAAGAGAGGAGGAAGAAGAGGGCTGGGAAACAGAGAAATGTCATCATCCTTCGGGTGGTCCTATAGGAGCAAGTCAAGCAGTACCTGGGTAAGAATTTTTGATGCTAAAACATGGTTTCTTGCTTACCTTTTTAAATATAAGGAATTCTTTGCCGCTGTTCCTAAAATTCATCCCTAGGAGGTGTCATTAGCTGAGAAGAAAATCACATTCAAGTAGCTAAAGCCATGTAGCCCTTGGAGTTTTATCATTTTAATCATAAGCTGGTCATTTTAACTGTAACTGGAATTATATTTAGATATTAAATTTTAGAAACTTAAACAATTTCTCAAATTTTTAATTGCTGTCCTATATATTAGCAATAAGGAGGTGAAATTTGAAATGAAAAACTCAACGCCAGGGACTTCCCTGGCGGCCCAGTGGTTAAGATTTCACCTTCCGAGGCAGGGGGTGCAGGCTCAATCCCCGATCGAGGAACTAGGATCCCACATGCCTCGGGGCCCAAGGGCCAAACCAGAAGCAATGTCAACAGAGTCAATAAAGACTTTTAAAGAACACCACGTTTGTTGGTATCCCCAAATGAAATACGCAGTACAGACCTAACAGTCTTGCCCTTGTGGTGTGACTTTGTGAGTCTGTTTCCCACCCCTGGGCCTGGACTGGCTCCGTAGTCTGCTTTGCCCAGTGGAATACGACAGACGTGATAAGGAGTCGGTTTTGAACCCGGGCGCAAGAGGCTTTTTTTGGTTACACACACTCTCTTGGGACCATGCCCAGTGGCCCCAGGGAGAAGCCCAGGCGAGTCCACTAGAGAGCGAGAGAGCAGGCTCAGCAGACACCAGGCCTCCCTGCTGACCAGGTGCTGACCTCAGACGTCTGCACCAGCCCGGCCGGCCCTTCTGGACCTAAAGAACCACTTGGCCAGACCTCCCTGGTGGCCAGTGGAGAAGAACCTGCCTGCCCACGCAGCTGGGGAACATGGCTTTGATCTCTGGTCCGGGAAGACCCCACGTGCCGTGGAGCAACCTTGCGCCTACAGCCCATGCTCTGCAAGAAGAGAAGCCACCCCAATGAAAAGTAGCCCCTGATCCCCGCAGCTAGAGAAAGCCCACACGCAGCGACAAAGCCGCGTTCTCCACTCAGCACAGTCAAGGGGAAAAAGAACCACTCGGTCAACACACAGATTCCCGAGCTCGAAGAATACACACTTGGGGGGCTGTGATAGTTTGTGGGGCAGTATTCTTGAGGCAAGAAAAAACTCACTCAAGCAGCCCCTACTTAACAGGTGAAATGTGCTGTATCCACTGTGTATTTCAGGTAGCTGTCTGTACGTACGTGTAAGATTAAGCTTCTATACACTCTTGGGTGAGCATGCATACAGACTTACATTCATGGGCATCTTTACTCAGAGCGGTGGTTTGCTATATAAATGTATAACTTCTCTGTGGCCAGTCAGCTGCGGTTTTCTGTTTTACTTGAAGAGAGATGGAAAGACTCCTGGTCGGGGAAATTGAAGAGCATAGGCCCCCTGCTCAGAGGCAGAGCAAGGTTATGGAAAGAGAAATGGGTTTTCCTTCAGAAAACACTCGGACACCTGAGAGGGAGAGGTCTCAGACGGTCTGTCCATAACACCACGCAGCAAACGTTAGTCTGCGTGTGCCTGTGGTGAACAAGACTGAGGACATCCCCGCTGCTCAGGAGCTTGGATTCCAGTCTGCGTGTGTGCGCTCAGTGCNCGTTTCGGAAACCTACAGGTTGTTGGGAGGCAGCATTCACTCAGCATTCATTCATCCCTGTGCGTTTCGGAAACCTACACCGAGTCCTTCTGCAGGGCAGAAGGTTAGGTCCTGAGCGTAAAGGCCACAAGATCCTTGCCGTGTGGGGAGCAGCTGGGCCGGCTCTGAACTCCAGCCATGGCACGCGGTCCTCTGCCCAGCACTCGGTGGCTCCCCGGCCTTTCCCACAGTCCCCAGCACCCTGCCCACCGCACCTCCCCTGTCCCCTCTCTCCCTCCAGCCACACAGGCCTTCTTTCCAAACAGCCAGATGCGTGAGCTCGTGTCCTCTGATCTTCCTATTTCTCTCTCCTTTGTCTAGAACGCTCTTCCCCAGAGAGCGACGTGACGCTCGCCTCCCTTCCTTCAAACCTTTGCTCAGAATCGCCTTCCAGGAGCCCCCTCTGGCCACCCTGCCCGTGTCAGCTCTCCCAGCATATTTCGCTCCTCCTTCCCAATTTATTTTTTTCTCCTTATCCTCTTCTCCAATATTCGCTATCCTAAGTTTTAATCTCATTTCATTTCTATTTCCCCCACTAGGAATTAAGCCGGAGAGCAGCAGGGAGCTATGGATTTTTCCTTTGGGGTTTAAAGCTCTTAGATGAGTAACTTTGAAATAGAATGAATGAATGTGCAATTTCAATATACCATGATATATCCTGTAAAGGAAGAATGCTGGGGTACCTTAGAAGCAGAAGAAAAAGAAAAAATGCAAAAAGGCAAAATGGTTGTCTGAGGAAGCCTTACAAATAGCTGAGAAAAGAAGTGAAAGGCAAAGGAGAAAAGGAAAGATGTACCATCTGAATGCAGAGTTCCAAAGAATAGCAAGGAGAGATAAGAAAGCCTTCCTCAGGGATCAATTCAAAGAAATAGAGAAAAACAATAGAATGGGAAGGACTAGAGATCTCTTCAAGAAAATTAGAGATACCAAGGGAACATTTCATGCAAAGTGGGCTCAATAAAGGACAGAAATGGTATGGACCTAACAAAAGAAAAATATATTACGAAGAGGTAACAAGAACACTCAGAAGAACTGTGCAAAAAAATCTTCATGACTCAGATAATCACGATGGTGTGATCACTCACCTAGAGCCAGACAGCCTGGAGTCCAAAGTCAGGTGGGCTTTAGGAAGCATCACTACAAGCAAAGCTAGTGGAGGTGATGGAATTCCAGTTGAGCTATTTCAAATCCTAAAAGATGATGTTGTGAAAGTGCTGCACTCAATATGCCAGCAAATTTAGAAAACTCAGCAGTGACCACAGGACTGGAAAAGGTCAGTTTTCATTCCAGTCCCAAAGAGAGTCTATGCCAAAGAATGTTCAAACTACCGCACAATTGCACTCATCTCAGACGGTAGCAAAGTAATTCTCAAAATTCTCCAAGGGAGGCTACAATAGTACATGGACCAAGAACTTCCAGATGTTCAAGCTGGATTTAGAAAAGGCAGAGGAACCAGAGACCAAATTGACAACATCTGTTGGATCATAGAAAAGGCAAGAGAGTTCCAGAAAAACATCTGCTTCATTAACTATGCCAAAGTGTTTGACTGTATGGGTCACAACAAACTGTGGAAAATTCTTCAAGAGATGGGAACGCCAGACCATCTGACCTGTCCCCTAAAAAATCTGTATAGAGGTGAAGATGCAATAGTTAGAACTGGACATGGAACAACGGATTGGTTCCAAATAGGGAAAGGAGTACGTCAAGGCTGTATATTGTGACCCTGCTTGTTTAACTTATATGCAGTGTGCTGCTACTGCTGCTGCTAAGTCACTTCAGTCGTGTCCAACTCTGTGC
>SJYW01043726.1:142744-182571 GCA_006410735.1 Raphicerus campestris
AGCACAAGCTGGAATCAAGATTGCTGGGAGAAATATCAATAACCTCAGATATGCAGATGACAGCACTCTTAGGCAGAAAGCAAAGAGGAACTGAAGAGCCTCTTGATGAAAGTGAAAGAGGAGAGTGAAGAGGCTGGCTTAAACATTCTACATTCAAAAAACAAAGATCATGGCATCCAATCCCATCACTTCATGGCAAACAGATGTGGAAACAATGGAAACAGTGAGAGACTATTTTCTGGGCTCCAAAATCACTGCAGATGGTGACTGCAGCCAAGAAATTAAAAAACACTTTCTCCTTGGAAGAAAATCAATAATCAACCTAGATAGCATATTAAAAAGCAGAGACATTACTTTGCCAACAAAGGTCCATCTAGTCAAAGCTATGGTTTTTCCAGTGGTCATGTGTGGATATGAGAGTTGGACTATAAAGAAAGCTGAGTGCCGAAGAATCAATGCTTTTGAACTGTGGTGTTGGAGAAGACTCTTGGGAGTCCCTTGGACTGCAAGGAGATCCAACCAGTCCATCCTAAAGGAAATCAGTCCTGAATATTCATTGGAAGGACTGATGCTAAAGCTGAAACTCCAATACTTTGGCTACCTGATGTACAGAACTGAGTCACTGGGAAAGACCCTGATGCTGGGAAATATTGAAGGCAGGAGGAGAAGGGGACGACAGAGGGTGAGATAGTTGGATGGCATCACCAACTCGATGGACATGAGTTTACACAAGCTCCAGGAGTTGGTGATGGACAGGGCGGCCTGGCGTGCTGCAGTCCACAGGGTCGCGAAGAGTCGGACACGACTGAGCCACTGAACTGAACTGAACTGAGAAGTGCATGGGAAGGAGAGCTAACCCAGTGCTGGGAGGTCAGGAGGCTTTTCTGAGAACAGTAGGATGAGTCAGCGGGGGCCAGGGAGGGAGCAGAAAGGAAGGGGGTTCCAGGAAGAGGAAATGGCGCAGGAACGACTCCAGTGGACGGACTGGCGCTGGGAACGGGCGCACTTGGCAGACGTGCATCCTGGGATGCGGCCCGTCGGAGGAGGAGCGCTGGAGCCCCGTGGAGGAGCCACAAACCCGGAGACGGAGCTGAGAATCTGCCCAGCGAGCACCAGGAGCCGCGGCGAAGCGGCCTCATCCAGTCTCTAGAGTAGGCGGGCCTGCGTGCAGGACCCCTCAGGCGTCTGGCTAAACCAAGGGTAGAAAGGGGAGTGTGGACAATGGACAGGAGGGGAGGCAAGCAGGAGAGGGGCAGCAATGGGAATACGGCTCACTCGTCCCAGCGGAAGGGGGTGCTGGGGAAGGAGGGCGGGGGCCAGCCAGCCCCGGGAAGGGGCAGGTGGGAAACGCGGGGCCGCTGTAGCAAGAAAGCAAGCAAGCACGTGATGGTGCGTGGCTGCTCTCCCCTAAACCTTCATTTGGAAGATCGGCGGTCCAGATCCAGCCCGGGGGCTGTAGTCCACTCTCCGGACCTGGGAAGCGGTGGACCTCCTGATGGATGTGGAGGGACAGGAGCCAGCAGAGCAGGTGTGGGTTGGCTCTGGCGGGTGGCGGGCAGGCCTCCTGCTGGGCGCTGGGCCGCGAGGAGCTGAAACCATCGGCGCCCACAACCCTTAATCGAGGATGTCACTGGAGAATCTCCACATCTGTCTAACCCCAGTGTGAGACATTCCAAGGAACAAGAGAGAAATTGTCCGACGGTGCACCGTGGAGCAGCCAAAACAGGAACGAGGGAGACAGAGTCTCCCAGGAGGCCCTGGGGGCTGAACTTGGGGGTTCCTCCCACCAGGCTTAGACTGCCAGGCACCCTGACCTGTCCTCTGCAGGAAAGGCCCCCTTTGGGGGCCCGCAGCACCCCTCAGCACCCCTCAGCCTCCTCTGCCAGATTCCCCTCCACAACGCTGTGCTCTCCCTTCCACCTGAATCCTCTGCAGAGAATGAAGCTCAGTGAGCCCCACTGCGAATCAGAGAATGCCAGAGTGCCTGTGTGTGGTGGGGGGCAGCTCCCTGGGGTGAGTGAGTGTGAGGAGGAGAAACAGGGCAATGATGTTGAGTCTTCAGACGTGGATGAACACCAGCTTCTCAACAGCTGCACACGTGACAACAGCAGGGAAAACAATCAGGACAGGAGAGAGAGGCAGGATGCCGAGGGACGGGTCCGAACGGCTCCTCTCTGACCCCTCCCGCCGGGGGGTGGCAGGGTGGGGGGTGTTCCTCCCAGCCCATGCCCCACATGCGGCTCCTGTTCAGTTTCAAAGGCCACATGCTGGCGTGACAGCTGCTAAGTCTGTGATGAAAACACACGCGGGCGGCGCTGTGCGAGGGGCCCTGTGGGCCCACGGGTCTCGGGTCACCGCTCCGCACCAGGCCTCAGCCCCGAGCCTGGCCAGAGCCGGGCCTGAGGTGGGGCGCCCGCGGCCAGGGGACCTGTCCGACCCAAGGCGGCCCCCAGGGGGTTGCAGCAAGCAGCTCGGCTCTGCTGACCTCCCACTGCCCCCCACCCTACACACACACACGCGCGCGCGCACACACACACACACACACACACAGTCTGCATGCAGCTCAGATGCGGATGAGCACCGAGGCTTTTCAGTCCACCAGCGGAGGAGTGAAACCTCACTCTGCTTGTCTTGGACCCGATCACCCGATCGGCGCTATCCAGACGTCAGCAGGAACTCAGTTTCTCAGCAGAGAGGCCCTGCCCGAGCCCCAGCCTCAGGGGCACAGCTTGGGACCGACTGCGAACCTGTTCCATGCACCGGCCCTGTGCCCCCCAGGGCAGCCCACCCTCCCACCAGCCCCTGCCACTTGGCCTTCCCTCCTCTCCCTCATGCCACCTGCTGAGCGGCTCAGGCTGCCTGTGAGCGCGTGAGCTCTGGGCCTGCCCGCTAGCAGCCTCCTGCACCGGCCATGCGGCCTGGGAGCTCCCAGGGAGCTGCTTCCAGACAGCTTCGGAAAGGCTGGCTACACAGCACCGCCCCCAGCACGCGAGCGCGCACACACACGTTCTAGCACACACTGCCACCTCTGGCTGGTCTGGGGTGACTGATGGAGGTCAAGAGTGTGTCCACCGGGAGTTCTAGATTAGTCTAAGTCCAGGGGCCCTGGCACAGTCTAGGTCGTGGTCTTGCATTGGCAGTGCCCTGGCCCAGGGCCTCTGCTCCGTGGGCTTGTCCAACCCCTTCCTGTAGCCCACTGTTCGTCAGGGACTCCTGGAGCTCTGACAGAAAGCAGAGAACTGTGCCCGGATGGAGACCCTGGGTGACAGCTGCACCTTCCCCTCCCCAGCCCCCTCGAGGCGTTTCCCAGTCACGCAGGGGAAGCTTCTCGGACGGATGAGAAGGAAAACCAAGGAGGGTCTTGGAATGCAGAAACGGAAAAAGCCAGACCCTTCCCGTCCTTCCCCCCCCCCGTAGTAACGGATTTCAGGCCCTCCTGAGCAGTATAAGCTGTCTGCCCTCCTACCCCACAGGGAAAAGGTATTTGCCTTTCTCTTCCCCGACCCAGTGTACGTGCCTCACTCAATCAGCAAACAACCCGCAAGACCCGTCCCTCTCCGTGCTCCCCGGGTACAGAAGTGGCCCAAGGACCCCTGTTCCGCGTGGGCGCCCCCTTGAGCTGGCCGCCCCCTTGAGCTGGCCGCTGCTCTGTCCCTCCTGCTCTCACACACCTTATTTCTCTCTCATCCTGTCTCACGTCTGGAAATTCTCCAACCCACACATGGACCACGGCCGTGTCCTTGGCTGTCGACTGAAGCTGAAGGCCTCTGGGCAGCTGCAGCCACGTAGGGGGCTGTCAGGACTAGAGCTGCCCCGTGGGGTCCGGGGTTGGTGGGGGTGGTTTCGGAACTACCAGGCGAAGCTAGGACCCCAGGCTGACCGCAGACCGGACGTCAGCGCCTCCTCCCGAGGCCGACAGACAGGGCTCCCGAAGGTGGAGGACGGGTGCCCCCCAGCTGGGTGAGCCCAGCGGGGTCGGGGAGGAAAGCAGGCTGGGCAGGTGGGGGCAGAACCCCACAGCCGTCTGAAGACGCAGAGGTGAGTCGGACCTGGGCCCCCTGGAGCAGGAGCTTCGGAGCCACTGATGTCAGACGCAGGACAAGCCAAACCCTCTGCGATGCCCCCAGGCCTCAAGCCCCACCTCAGCCCCAGACTCTGTCCTGAGCAAAAGCCGCCCACGAGGCCAGCCCGTCTCTGCTTTAATCTGCTGTGTGACCACACACACCGCGGTGACCTCTCTGTGCCCTGACTTCAACAGCACTAAAGCGGGGTGACAAACACCCTACCCTTGACGTAGGCTGCGTGCTGGGAGGGCAGGGCCGGCCCCCCGGAGGCCTAGTCAGCGTCCCTCGAGGTACAGGGACAATCCCGGCCGTAAGGCAGCAGAGGCCTTCCCAGACCCAGGGGAGCCTTCCCCGCTCTTTGCATTGTTCTTTGATGAGAACATGTCTTCGCCAGCAAAAAGGGAGAGAGAAGCTCAGGGTTTTTCCTTTCCATTTAGATGCCCAGTTCGGGTCGCAAACCTGGAGTTTAGTCAGCCTGTCATTTTTCTGAGCAGGAAATCGGGGAAGAGGGCAATCCCCAGGCTAGCCTGTCACTCAAAGTGGTCCCCACCCTCCTCACACCCACACACACGTGCACACACACACACTCACACACAGCTCTAATTGGAGAGTGACACAGCTGCTGAATCAATGAGACGCAGTGCATAACATCTGCTTTTTACCTGAATTACTAATTATTCATCATAATGATGGGTCGATTGTTCATCAACACCAAAACCTAGAGTGCTTGTGTGGCTTAGGTCCCCAGCCTCTGAAACTTAGGCCCCCATCAGATCTGATGCCTGATGATCTGAGATGGGCTTCCCTGGTATCTCAGCTGGTAAAGAATCTGCCTTCAAGGCAGGAGACCCCAATTCAACTCCTGGGTGGGGAAGATCCGCTGGAGAAGGGATAGGCTACCCACTCCAGTGTTCTTGGACTTCCCTTGTGACTCAGCTGGTAAAGAATCCTCCTGCAATGTGGGAGACCTGAGTTCGAGCCCTGGGTTGGGAAGATCTCCTGGAGAAGGGAAAGGCTACCCACTCGAGTATCCTAGCCTAGAGAATTCCACGCACTGTATAGTCCATGGAGTCAGAAAGAGTCGGACACGACTGAGCGGCTTTCACACACTGAGATGGAGCTGATGCAGTAAAAATGAAGCACACAATAGGAGCCATGTGATTAACTCCTATTCCAAAATCACCCCTCCTTTCTCAGTCGGAAAAGTTATCTTCCACAAAACCGGTCCCTGGTGCCAGAAAGGTTGGCGACCCCAGCTGAGGACACCAAGGCCACGAGGGACCAGGCCACAGACGCCCAGGCCTGTCCGTGCGCCCGCTTCTTGCTTCACTCCTGGGGCAGCCGTGGGCCCCAGCAGTGTCTAACCTGCCTGTGACTTCCCACCGAGCAGTCGGGTACACAGTCACCCCGTGTGAGACCCAAAAGACCACAGGAATGCCCTCTGCTTCCAAGCATCCACACAAAACTCAACCAGAGGGGCCGGCTGAGGCAGGAAGGACATCCTGACACGGGCGAGGACATCACAGGGAGTGAGATGGCTGGTCCCACGAGGACGGGTGCTGCGGGATTCTCTGGATAGGAGCGCCACATCCATCGAGGCAGCAGGCAGGACGGTGCGCGCCTGGGGCTACGAGGGAGACGGGGACAGAGGTTCAGTTTGGGATGATGAAAAACTTCGGGAGACGGACAGAGGTGGCACAGTAATGTGAGTGGACTGAAGGGCGCTGACCTATTCACTCAGAAAGCGGTTAAGAACACTGCATGTTATGTGTACTTTTNGGGTCGGGGAGGAAAGCAGGCTGGGCAGGTGGGGGCAGAACCCCACAGCCGTCTGAAGACGCAGAGGTGAGTCGGACCTGGGCCCCCTGGAGCAGGAGCTTCGGAGCCACTGATGTCAGACGCAGGACAAGCCAAACCCTCTGCGATGCCCCCAGGCCTCAAGCCCCACCTCAGCCCCAGACTCTGTCCTGAGCAAAAGCCGCCCACGAGGCCAGCCCGTCTCTGCTTTAATCTGCTGTGTGACCACACACACCGCGGTGACCTCTCTGTGCCCTGACTTCAACAGCACTAAAGCGGGGTGACAAACACCCTACCCTTGACGTAGGCTGCGTGCTGGGAGGGCAGGGCCGGCCCCCCGGAGGCCTAGTCAGCGTCCCTCGAGGTACAGGGACAATCCCGGCCGTAAGGCAGCAGAGGCCTTCCCAGACCCAGGGGAGCCTTCCCCGCTCTTTGCATTGTTCTTTGATGAGAACATGTCTTCGCCAGCAAAAAGGGAGAGAGAAGCTCAGGGTTTTTCCTTTCCATTTAGATGCCCAGTTCGGGTCGCAAACCTGGAGTTTAGTCAGCCTGTCATTTTTCTGAGCAGGAAATCGGGGAAGAGGGCAATCCCCAGGCTAGCCTGTCACTCAAAGTGGTCCCCACCCTCCTCACACCCACACACACGTGCACACACACACACTCACACACAGCTCTAATTGGAGGGTGACACAGCTGCTGAATCAATGAGACGCAGTGCATAACATCTGCTTTTTACCTGAATTACTAATTATTCATCATAATGATGGGTCGATTGTTCATCAACACCAAAACCTAGAGTGCTTGTGTGGCTTAGGTCCCCAGCCTCTGAAACTTAGGCCCCCATCAGATCTGATGCCTGATGATCTGAGATGGGCTTCCCTGGTATCTCAGCTGGTAAAGAATCTGCCTTCAAGGCAGGAGACCCCAGTTCAACTCCTGGGTGGGGAAGATCCGCTGGAGAAGGGATAGGCTACCCACTCCAGTGTTCTTGGACTTCCCTTGTGACTCAGCTGGTAAAGAATCCTCCTGCAATGTGGGAGACCTGAGTTCGAGCCCTGGGTTGGGAAGATCTCCTGGAGAAGGGAAAGGCTACCCACTCGAGTATCCTAGCCTAGAGAATTCCACGCACTGTATAGTCCATGGAGTCAGAAAGAGTCGGACACGACTGAGCGGCTTTCACACACTGAGATGGAGCTGATGCAGTAAAAATGAAGCACACAATAGGAGCCATGTGATTAACTCCTATTCCAAAATCACCCCTCCTTTCTCAGTCGGAAAAGTTATCTTCCACAAAACCGGTCCCTGGTGCCAGAAAGGTTGGCGACCCCAGCTGAGGACACCAAGGCCACGAGGGACCAGGCCACAGACGCCCAGGCCTGTCCGTGCGCCCGCTTCTTGCTTCACTCCTGGGGCAGCCGTGGGCCCCAGCAGTGTCTAACCTGCCTGTGACTTCCCACCGAGCAGTCGGGTACACAGTCACCCCGTGTGAGACCCAAAAGACCACAGGAATGCCCTCTGCTTCCAAGCATCCACACAAAACTCAACCAGAGGGGCCGGCTGAGGCAGGAAGGACATCCTGACACGGGCGAGGACATCACAGGGAGTGAGATGGCTGGTCCCACGAGGACGGGTGCTGCGGGATTCTCTGGATAGGAGCGCCACATCCATCGAGGCAGCAGGCAGGACGGTGCGCGCCTGGGGCTACGAGGGAGACGGGGACAGAGGTTCAGTTTGGGATGATGAAAAACTTCGGGAGACGGACAGAGGTGGCACAGTAATGTGAGTGGACTGAAGGGCGCTGACCTATTCACTCAGAAAGCGGTTAAGAACACTGCATGTTATGTGTACTTTTAACACAATTTTAAAAAATAAATTAGAGAGACCAAATCCTCCCACAAAATGAAGAGGTGAGCAGGGCAGCCTGGACCACAAGACCCTCCAAGGCGGCAGAAACCAGGAGAATCTTCGTGGAAGAGGCAGCACTCGCTTGGCCATCCACACCCCAGCCCCGTCCCAGGTACTCATCCTCAACAAGCTGCGGGGGGCTGGCTGAATGTGAGGACTGTCTGACCCTCTGATGACATCTACGGGACCCGAGGGCCGGGTCTCAACTGCTGAGAAGGCCTCATCACCAAGTCATAGCATGGTGTGGCGGGCGTGACCCTATAAGGCAAATTCTGAAACCCAGCTCTTTTGAAAGTGAAAGGCTGCTGATCGTTACCCTCGACGAACAGCACATGTTCCCCCGGGGCCTCACGGGCAGAGCCCCAGCTTGGGAATCAGGCAGGCCTGGGCCTCATCCTAGCTCAGGCTCTCACCAGGGCAAATGACAGGCAGTCTCTGAGCCTCACTTTCCCTACCTGTAAAATTTATGTCTCTTGAGGTTACTGTATCAGAAATGAGATGAGCATAGCTCCAGTCCGGGATCTGTTATCCCTAAGTATTAAAGCCCTGGAGCCCATCTCCATTAGCTACAATTCTGAGACCCAAAACCTCTGAAAACTGAAAGCTTCCTAAACTCATTCCACGGTACAACCTGACTGTGACCAATGCCTGGCTGTTTAGAACCTTGATCTCAGTGAGGAGACTTTATCCCGTTTCTCCGAAGAGCTAGTCCTGCCCCTGAGAAGAGGGAGCTCCTCCAGTACCCGCTGGGCATGTCTGATCCTTCCTCAGCGCTCGAAGCCTTCTGTATGAGGCTGGAAGGATGAGGACTCTGACCACAGCGTCAGTGTCTCATACAGATTTAAGTATCTTACCACCTATATAGATAGAGTGATGGGGTGTTAAGCGAAAAATGTCATGTCTAACACAAAAAAGCAACATGTAAAATAATGTGTATTCTATGTTCCTCTTTGTTTTAAAACGATGTCTGCACACGTAAGCTTATCTAAGCAGAGATCACCCAGAGAAGCATCCTTGAGGATGGAGACCGCGGTTGCCTCTGGAAACAGAAAAGCCAGGAGCCAAGTAGAGGAAGACTCGTTGTGCACTCTCACATATGTTAGCATTTTTATTCCATGTACAGAATACACTTTAAGACATTAAAATAAGGCATTAAAAGCACTTTCATTAGGATGACTCTCATGAATGACTCTAATAAAGAAAAGAAAGAACCAGAGAACAGGGGCCTCCTGGTGGTCCAGGGGCTAAGACCCGGCGCTCCCAGGGCAGGAGGCCTGGGTTCGATCCCTGGCCAGGGAACTAGATCCCACATGCTGAAACTAAGAGTTTTCATGCTGTAGCTAAAATTCCTGCGTGCCACAACGAAAACCTGGCCCACACAAATAAGTCAAACAAATAAACAGAAATAACCACTGTCGGCAAGGATGTGGAGGAAAGGGAACTCTCCTGCACTGCTGGTGGGAATGTAAAATGACGTGGCTATGGGAGGCCAAATGGCAGTGCCTCAAAAAATTAAACTTAGGACCAAGCATCCAGCCATCCCATTCCTGGGCACCTACCTGAAGGAACTGAAAGAAGAGTCTCAAGTAGATTCTCGTGGCCCCGTGCTCACAGCAGCATTGTTCAAAGGCAGAAGCAAGCCAAGTGTCCATCAGTGGATGGACGGACAACCAAGTGTCCGTCAGTGGATGGATGGATGAACTAAAGGAGGCAGGGATGGATGATGGAATGTTATTCAGCCTCTACTAGTAAGGAGATGCCAACACAAGAATGAACCTTGAAGACATTATGCTCAGTGAGATGAGCCAGCCATGAAGGAGAGATACTGCATGGGCCCACTTATGTGAGGTCCCTGGAGTGTCAGAGCCATATAGACAGAGGAACAGAGAGCAGAATGGGGGTTGCTGGGAGCTGGAGGGGTGGGGTGGGCAGTATTTAAGGGAGACAAAGGTTCAGTTTGGGAGGGTGAGGAAGTTCTGGAGATGGATGGTGGTGTTGGCTGACCACAGCATTAAGGTACTTCATGCCAGTGAACTGTCCACTTAAAAATGGTTAAGATGGAAACATTTCTCTCATCATATATGACTTTGGACGCTGAGTCGCTGGAGGGGGACTTCCCATGAGCTGGGCAGGTGGCAGGCCTGAATAATGGCTGAATAAGGCGTGAGTCAGAAGGCCGTGGTCAGGGCCCCATGGGGCTCCTCGGCCCTGCTGACCGCCGCGCGCCCTTTGGGAGGGCCGGTCTGGGCCGAGGCGGAGCAGGTGCTGGGCTCCAGGCTGCCATGGACCAGGCAGGGGCCATCACAGTGTCAGTGCCGGCTGCCCGGAGCCGGGGCGGGTGGGACACATGCCCGGGAGTCATGGCCAGATGCCCGGAGGAAGCCGTGCGTGCACCCCGGCCACTCCAGTCCTGCCAAGGACGAGATAAGGGCCCTGGCTTCCCTCAGAAGGCAGGCAGGTCCCCTGCCTAGATGCCTCCTCTGAAGTCTAAGGAGGCAAATAGAAGAAAGAAGAATATTCACCTCCTTCCTTGATCCTGGACACCTACATTTCTCTCTTCATCTTTTCCATCTTTTTTTCTTTTCTTTTCTGTTAAAGGAAGGGCCTTTCTGGCTGACTAGGGTATTTGGACCATTTCTATACACCAACTGGCAATTTCAGTGGCATTTCTGGCTTTCTTCTTACCAGCAAAGCAAGGTCCCATGTGAGGCTCAGACCCCGGAGGCCAGCGGGTCTCTCTCACCCACAGGCGTCCCCGAGGGGGCCCCGGGTCCCAGGTGCCTCAGAAGCTCTGTCTGCTCGTTGTTCAGTCGCTCAGCTCTGTCCACCTCTGCAATCCCATGGACTACAGTATGCCAGGCTTCCCTGTCCTTCACCATCTCCCAGAGTTTGCTCAAGCTCATGCTCACTGAGTCAGTAATGCCATCCAAACACCTCATCCTCTGCTGCCCTCTTCTCCTTTTGCCCTCAGACTTTCCCAGCATCAGGGTCTTTCCCAGTGAGTCAGCTCTTCATAGCATGTGTCCAAAGTANTAAAGATCCCTGTTATTCAGCAGGGCGCCTGGGGAGTGAGCTTGTCCGGGTCTCACGACGGAGCAGCTGCGGGGTACAGAGCCCAAGACTCCAAGAGAGAGGCTGGAGGGCTGGTGGAAAGGGCCCCGCCAGACCAGGGGGCCTCTCCCAGCCCAGTCGGTGCCCGGTCTCTGTGACCTTGGGACACAAATAGCGCCGCAGCCAGCCTCAGCTTCCCCGTCTGAGAGGAGGAGCTGTTGATGAAGATTAGAAGTAGCAGTGGATGCGTGGAGCTTGGAGAAAGCTGGCTGTAGGAGCAGATAGATATAGCACTGCTGGAGAACTCGCCGCCTTTGAGACCAGCAGAAATCAAATGCTGGTGATCAAATGCTGGTGATCGAATGCTGTTCCCGCTGATTATCCCCCTGTGAAGCCCTCGCACCGCTGGCATCCACTCAGCCGTCCTTCGAAAGTTGACCATTGCGGTCTGAGGGACAGTAGCGTCGGCCGCACCCGGGAACTTGGGAGAAAAGCAGAGTCTCGGGCCCTCTCTCCTGGGGGAACAGAATGAGAGCCTGATTAACATCCTCCCCAGGGGATGCACATGGATTTTAAATGTCAAGATGCAGGGGTCTAAAAACAGTAGCTGTCAAACTTCAGTGAACATCAGAAATCTCTGGAAAGCTCACTTAAATGTTGCTCCCCACCCCCACCCCTCGCCTCCAGAATTTCTGATCCACTACGTGTGGGGTGCAGTTAGATAAACCAGGGTGGGGTGAAATGAGTTCCGTTTCTACCAGGCTCCCTGGTGACGATAAGGCTGCTGGTCCGAGGACCACACTTTGAGGACCATGGGCTCTCCTTATGGAGGCTGTTCTGTGAGTCCTGACTTCCCAGGCCACTGAGGGCCCATGACGCCTCTCTATGCGCTCTAGCCCGTGAAATCACTGACATTACTGCATTCTTCCCTCAACACGTTTTAATTCCTAACTCTTTAATCATTTTGAATCTCACGTTTCTTTTAAGAATTTCCACACTAGACACATACAACCAGAGAGCTGTGCTGTGTAAAAGTGGGAGGCTTTCATGAAAAACCTACTTTTTTCCCCTTACAGTTGATCTAAAACTGCACATTTCTTTGACTAGAGTTACGCTGCTGGTACAGAAGGAGCTTGTTATGACGTGAGTGCCACGAGAGACCATGTTGATTTACTACAGTACAATTTTTGTTAATCTTTTTTCACATTGAAAACTTAGTTTAATTTTTAAACAATCTAATTTGAACCAAAACACTATTTCTGATTCTTCTTCACTTTTTAATCACATGAGCAGTATAGTGATTTGTACAATTAAAACAATCAAGACTAAAGAATAATAAATTAAAAGCTAAAGTCAGTTTTTTATGTCTCCATCATCCACACCTGCTCTTCCACTGTCCTCCCGGATCTAATGAAAGCTGACAGTCATGTGTGTGTTCTAGGCCTTCACATGTGCACACACACATACAAATATATATATAAATAATCATGCCATAAATATAGTTCTGCAGCTTTCTTTTATTAGTATTTCTTAGTACTGTGCTGTGCTTAGTCGCTCAGCTGTGTCTGACTCTTTGCCACCCCATAGACTGTGGCCCGCCCAGCTCCTCTGTCCGTGGAATCCTCCAGGCAAGAATGCTGCAGTGGGCTGCATGCTCTTCTCCAGGAGATCTTCCTGACCCAGGAATCAAACCAGAGTCTCCTGCATTGCAGGCAGATTCTTTAAAGATCCTTTCAAATCAATAAATAGAATGTAGCTCATTCTTTTTAAATCTTCATGACTATGTTCCATGAAATAAATATATCCTCATTTATTTAACCATTTTGTTGATGATCAATTATGTCTATTTCCAATGTTTTGCTATTTCCAATAATACTGGGTTCACATTCTCATCGAGAAGTGGCCTCCAAAAAGGTGACATCAATTTCACATCACCGGCAGGAGACCTGGGTTCGATCCCTGGGACAGGAAGATGCCCTGGAGAAGGAAATGGNGATACTGGAGTGGGTTGCCATACCCTTTGCCAGGGGATCTTCCCGACCCAGGGATCGAACCTGGATCTCCAGTTTTGCAGGCGGATTCTTTACCGTCTGAGCCACCAGGGAAGCCAACCCCCAGGGAAGCCCCTCCCCCGGGTTTACTCATCCCAAAGGATAAAGAGGCGCTGCCTCTGGTTTTTTAATCTGGGGTAGCCCCACCATCATCGGGGGACCTTCTGCCTCCCACAGGGACCCAGTTTCCCACACTAGGAGTCCTGTTCTTCGCTGTAAAGTGACGTCACGTAAGGTGGGAGCACAGATATGCAGATACACAGATACACACACGTCACAGATATGCAGATGTCGCAGATACGCAGTCGTCGCAGATACGCAGTCTTCGTGTACGCAGAGACGCAGCTGGACTACGTTGCAGCTCCAACACAGTTAAATGCACCTACCTGAGCAGCAGACGCCCTCACCTGGGTGGACAGAGGGGCCCGTCCCCTTCCTTCCCGGCGGCCAGGGTCCTCTCCTTCCCACCCACAGCCCCGTAGCCAGGATGCTGTCGAGAAGTCAAGCCCCCACGGAGGCTGCGCAGGCATCGCTCACCAGGCACATCCAGGGAGGGAAGAAGAGACCGAGGCCTCTGTCTCAGACCCGGGACAGTCACGCTCCCAGCAACACCGGAGCCCAGCTGTGTCTTTCGATAAAAGGAGAATGATCGCCTCCTCTAGTGCAAACATCCAGACACACTCACCACACCTAGAAACACAAATCCCACTTTTGCTAATTTTCAACTCCAGGAGTTTTCCAGAAAAGTAGAGCTTTATAACAGAAAAGCTTCCTGGATTTCAGGCAGAGCTGTGCCAGCGAAGCCAGGCCATCATTCTGATGGCCTTCTGTCCATCTGTCCGTCCTAAGGCGCTTCAGTCATGAACCATTCTTTGCGACCCCATGGACTGCAGCCCGCCAGGCTTCTCTGTGCATGGGATTCTCAAAGCAAGAACACTGGAGTGGTTGCCATTTCCTCCTCCAGGGGATCTTCCTGACCTAGGGATTGAACCCCCGTCTCTAGTCTCCTGCACTGACAGGCGGGTTCTTTACCACTAGCACCACCTGGGAAGCCTCGCACCCTGTCAACCAGTAGAACTCGCTCCTCGGTCTGCCCACCTCCCCGTCTGCCGTCACAGAAATCTGCTCAGGTGCTCGAGGCAGCTGCAGCAGCCCTCTGCTCCGGGCGTGTAAGAAAATGACGTGTATTCTTGTATTAAGGTTGTCTCTCTGCCCCAGAGGCAGTACACAAACAAGCTGTCTTTGGAGCAGGGGCCTCCCCTGCGGGGTCTCCCCGTTTCTGAGTGCAGCTCCCCCGGGCCGTGTGCAAAGCAGCCACCCCCATGCGCATCCCACGCTGGCACTTCGGGGACGCCGAGTTATTGATGGGGACAGGTGCTCCTAATTCCACGTAACACACCCGGCCTTAGTTCCCTTTCCCTGGAAACCTCTTGATTCAGGGCTGAAAAGTCCTGGCTCCGCTCAGACTGGCCTGGCGCTGCCGAGCTGGGCTGCTAAATTTAATCGCCAGTTTCCATGCCATGTGATGGTGTGTGACAGGCCAGCTCACCGTCTTAGTTAGCCAAGGGGTTTTAAATAAATGCTTTCTGACGGAAAGGATGATAAAGATCCCTGTTATTCAGCAGGGCGCCTGGGGAGTGAGCTTGTCCGGGTCTCACGACGGAGCAGCTGCGGGGTACAGCGCCCAAGACTCCAAGAGAGAGGCTGGAGGGCCGGTGGAAAGGGCCCCGCCAGACCAGGGGGCCTCTCCTAGCCCAGTCGGTGCCCGGTCTCTGTGACCTTGGGACACAAATAGCACCGCAGCCAGCCTCAGCTTCCCCGTCTGAGAGGAGGAGCTGTTGATGAAGGATTAGAAGTAGCAGTGGATGCGTGGAGCTTGGAGAAAGCTGGCTGTAGGAGCAGATAGATACAGCACTGCTGGAGAACTCGCCGCCTTTGAGACCAGCAGAAATCAAATGCTGGTGATCAAATGCTGGTGATCGAATGCTGTTCCCGCTGATTATCCCCCTGTGAAGCCCTCGCACCGCTGGCAACCACTCAGCCGTCCTTCGAAAGTTGACCATTGCGGTCTGAGGGACAGTAGCGTCGGCCGCACCCGGGAACTTGGGAGAAAAGCAGAGTCTCGGGCCCTCTCTCCTGGGGGAACAGAATGAGAGCCTGATTAACATCCTCCCCAGGGGATGCACATGGATTTTAAATGTCAAGATGCAGGGGTCTAAAAACAGTAGCTGTCAAACTTCAGTGAACATCAGAAATCTCTGGAAAGCTCACTTAAATGTTGCTCCCCACCCCCACCCCTCGCCTCCAGAATTTCTGATCCACTACGTGTGGGGTGCAGTTAGATAAACCAGGGTGGGGTGAAATGAGTTCCGTTTCTACCAGGCTCCCTGGTGACGATAAGGCTGCTGGTCCGAGGACCACACTTTGAGGACCGTGGGCTCTCCTTATGGAGGCTGTTCTGTGAGTCCTGACTTCCCAGGCCACTGAGGGCCCATGACGCCTCTCTATGCGCTCTAGCCCGTGAAATCACTGACATTACTGCATTCTTCCCTCAACAGGTTTTAATTCCTAACTCTTTAATCATTTTGAATCTCACGTTTCTTTTAAGAAGTTCCACACTAGACATGTACAACCAGAGAGCTGTGCTGTGCAAAAGTGGGAGGCTTTCATGAAAAACCTACTTTTTTCCCCTTACAGTTGATCTAAAACTGCACATTTCTTTGACTAGAGTTATGCTGCTGGTACAGAAGGAGCTTGTTATGACGTGAGTGCCACGAGAGACCATGTTGATTTACTACAGTACAATTTTTGTTAATTTTTTTTCACATTGAAAACTTACAGTTTAATTTTTAAACAATCTAATTTAAACCAAAACACTATTTCTGATTCTTCTTCACTTTTAAATCACATGAGCAGTATAGTAATTTGTACAATTAAAACAATCAAGACTAAAGAATAATAAAAGCTAAAGTCAGTTTTTTCTGTCTCCGTCATCCACACCTGCTCTTCCACTGTCCTCCCGGATCTAATGAAAGCTGGCAGTCATGTGTGTGTTCCAGGCCTTCACATGTGCACACACACATACAAATATATATATGCATAATCATGCCATAAATATAGTTCTGCAGCTTTCTTTTATTAGTATTTCTTAGTACTGTGCTGTGTTTAGTCGCTCAGCTGTGTCTGACTCTTTGCCACCCCATAGACTGTGGCCCGCCCAGTTCCTCTGTCCGTGGAATCCTCCAGGCAAGAATGCTGCAGTGGGCTGCATGCTCTTCTCCAGGAGATCTTCTTGACCCAGGAATCAAACCAGAGTCTCCTGCATTGCAGGCAGATTCTTTAAAGATCCTTTCAAATCAATAAATAGAATGTAGCTCATTCTTTTTAAATCTTCATGACTATGTTCCATGAAATAAATATATCCTCATTTATTTAACCATTTTGTTGATGATCAATTATGTCTATTTCCAATGTTTTGCTATTTCCAATAATACTGGGTTCACATTCTCATCGAGAAGTGGCCTCCAAAAAGGTGACATCAATTTCACATCACCGGCAGGAGACCTGGGTTCGATCCCTGGGACAGGAAGATGCCCTGGAGAAGGAAATGACAACCCACTCCAGTACTCTTGCCTGGAAAATTTCATGGATGGAGGAGTCTGGTGAGCTACAGTCCATGGGGCCGAAAGAGTCGGAAGCGACGGAGTGACTTCAACTTCACTTTCACTTTCACTCACTAAGCCACTTGGAAAGTATTGATTTCAAACCTTCTCATCAATGTTGGTTATGATCAGTATTTTACATTTTTACCAATATATTGGGAATATCTCATTATCTAAATTTGCATTTACCTGATTACTATTTGAGATTAAACATCTTAACATAAAATTATTGGCCATTTTATTTCTTTTTCTGTGGGTTATTTATTCATATTTTCTCTTCTTTTTCTATCGGGTTTAGAGTTTTTTCGTTTGGTATTTTTAGGGGAAGCTGGGGTGGTGAATAGGAGCAGTAATCTGTATATTCGTCTTTGTTCTACCGAAAATGCTGAAATAGTCACATCAGAGGAAACCATAAACAAAATGAAGAGAGAACCTGCAGAACAGGAGCAAATATTTGCAAGCAATGCAACTGACAAGAGATTAGTTTACAAAATATACAAAGCTCATACAACTCAATATTCGAAAAAAAAATCCAAAAAATGGGCAGAAGATCTAAATAGACATTTCTCCAAAAAAGACATACAAACAGTGAACAGTGAAGTAAAAAAATGTTCAATATCACTAATTATTAGAGAAATGCAAATCAAAGCTACACTGAAGCATCCCCTCACTCTAGTCAGAATGCTGCTGCTAAGTCGCTTCAGTCATGTCCGACTCTGTGCGACCCCATAGACTGCAGCCCACCAGGCTCCCCGTCCCTGGGATTCTCCAGGCAAGAACACTGGAGCGGGTTGCCATTTCTTTCTCCAATGCATGAAAGTAAAAAGTGAAAGTGAAGTCCCTCAGTCGTGTCCAGCTCTTCGCGACCCCATGAACTGCAGCCTACCAGGCTCCTCCGTCCATGGGATTTTCCAGGCAAGAGTACTGGAGTGGGGTGCCATAGCCTTCTCTTAGTCAGAATGGCCACCATCAAATAATAATACGCTGAAGAGGGTGTGGAAGAAAGGGAGCTCTCCCACACTGTTGGTGGGAAGGTAAAATGCTGCAAACATTCTGAGGATCAGTATGGAGGTTCCTCAAAGAGCTAAAAATAGAGTTACCATATGACCCTGCAATCCCACTCCTGGGCATGTATCCAGAGAAACCTATGACTTGAAATGTTACATGCAACCCAGTGTCGACTGCGGTGCTATTTACAAGAGCCAGGATGCAGAGACAAACTAAGAACTGAGTATCCACCAACAGATGAATGGGCAAAGAAGATAAGGAGATGTGGCGTGTGTGTGTATATATATATATGTGCATACGCAGTGGAACATTCCTCGGCCATAAAATAGGATGAAACCATGCCATTTGCACAACGGGGATGGACCTAGAGAGTGTCATCCTAAGTGAAGACAGAGAAGGACAAATACCATATGACATCACTTATATATGGAATCTAAAAAAATTAAAAGTACAAATGAACTTATTTACCAAACAGAGACAGAAAACAAGCTTATGGCTACCAAAGGGGAAAAGGAGGGGAGGGGTGATTTAGGAATTTGGGGTTAACAGATACACACCACCATATATAAAACAGATAACCAAGGACCTACTGTATAGCACGAGGAACTATACTCAATATTTTGTAATAACTTGGAAGGGCATCTGGAAAAGAAGAGTCCATATATTTTTTTCACCTATATACCTGAAATTAACACAACATTGTAAGTCAACTATACTTCAATTAAAAAAAAAAGTTGCAGTGTTTCAGCCAAGTCTCTCCCTTGACTTTTCATAACTTTATCTTTTGTCACATATAAGTTCTAGTTGCCATATAAACTATAATACCATTTCTGCTGAATACATGCATTGCTAGACATCCGATTCTTCTAATCTGCCTTCTACTGAGGGAAACCGTCCAAACTTCTGGACATGAATAAAAGGAAGGTGGGAAAAAAAAGTTGTAAATGAAACAGCACAAAAAAAGGGACTCTGCACCTCCCATCTTCCTGTCTTACCCTTGTATCTTTCGGCCTGGTTTTGGTCTGGTGAGAGGTTTAGGAAAATTTGGAGGTCTGTGTAGAAGAGCTGACAACGGAGGAAGCTGCTGCTAGAAGGCGATTCCACAGGGTCTGTCCTGTTTCTTCAGGCAGAGGCAGTGACAGGCTTTGCTCCAACTTATCTTTTCAAGGATGTTTGCACTGAGAACAGCCTTGGAAGACAGAGGTGGTGTCTCCCTCCAGAGCTCAGGGCTGGTTTGTCTGCAGTCCAGAGCGAAAAAGATAAAGGCTTCCCCCAGGCAAAGGTTGCAGGTTTGTGTACAGCCCACTATAAAAGCTTGGGGTTTCCCTAAGCCTGGCCCCTCTCCTGTGATGTGCCCTCCAGAGGGGGGAGGTGTCATCTGGCCCCTTTTGGCCACTCTGTGGAACTGGGACTTGGGGGGCAAGCACAAGACAGTGACGAAACTCCGGCTACTGCTATTACTAAGACGTGTGTGTGTGTGTGTGCGTGCGTGTGCACACGCACGTGTGTGTGTGAGGGGGGGGGCATGCATGAGCTCTCGCACTCTGTTGCTCAGTCATGTCCAAATCTTTGCAGCCCCATGGACTGTAGCCCACCAGGCTCCTCTGTCTGTGGGATTTTCCAGGCAAGAATACTGGAGTGGGTTGCCATTTCCCACTCCAGAGGATCTTCCCAGTCAAGGGATGGAACCCTCGTCCCTTGCGTCTCCTTCANCACCAGGCTCCTCTGTCCGTGGGATTTTCCAGGCAAGAATACTGGAGTGGGTTGCCATTTCCCACTCCAGAGGATCTTCCCAATCAAGGGATGGAACCCTCGTCCCTTGCGTCTCCTTCATTGGCAGGCGGATTCTTTACCACTGAGCCATCTGGGAATTTCCTTTGTCTCTAATCCAGGAGTCCCCTAGGTCTTGTTGGCATCTCTGAAGCTGTTGTAGGTTAACTTATTAACTTTGCAAGGAGGTAAATCTACAGATCTTCACAGCTCTTGACAGTCGCCATGTGACAAACGATTAAACCACTTCATAAGTGTATTCCAGACAAGCTGGTCTGCCTACAATCCCGAAGTCACCCAATCACATTCTTCTCTCAAAGTAAATGGTCCTCAAATGNTTCACAGCTCTTGACAGTCGCCATGTGACAAACGATTAAACCACTTCATAAGTGTATTCCAGACAAGCTGGTCTGCCTACAATCCCGAAGTCACCCAATCACATTCTTCTCTCAAAGTAAATGGTCCTCAAATGGTTGAAGAGAAGAGACATGTGTTGTTACAAACATTTGCATTCTATATATAATTGCTGCCATTCTAATATTCAAAAAGTTTTCACGCAGATGAAGTAGATTTATTCTGCACAACTCTAGAGAAATGAACATAGGGTACAGAAGAATCCCAGCTTCATTTAGGAAGGGAAAAACAAATTCCAACCACAAGAGCTATCCAAAAACGAGTACATTTTGAGGAACTCAACTCACTGCAGGCTCAGATGACCACTTATGACCTCTACGTGGAGAGGAGATTGGACCGGATGATGAAGGAGCTGAAGAAGAGTGTAGTTTCAGTGGACCATCTAAGCAGACTTTCATGCCAAGTGATGGAGAAAGTGAACCGGCAGACCCAGCGGGGACCCAGCTGCATTGGGTGTGAACGTCATGGGCTTTGTCGCCCAGAATCGCACTCGAGTCTAGTTCACCCAGAAGTGAGTTGGTGCCGGAGAACAGGTTCATGCTAGCCACGGTCACCAAGAATCTGATCCACAAACCAGGGAGCCAGCTCCTTCATCTCAAGGCAAAAGACGAATTTCCCAACAACTATGATCGTCTCCCCAGCACCTAGGTTCCAATGAAACAGAATTAATAGCCAGCCCACCTAACCCGGCAAAAGGGAGCGAATGGCCCTGGACCTTGCTTCACTTGAGGGGATATGTTAGGTCATCGCATCAGAGCTCAGGGAAATACCTCCTCCTCAGTAAAGAGCNGGCATGCCTTTCAGCTTTCCCACATTAGCTCCTTCATTTTCTTTTCTTTCCTTTTTTAATGATTTATTTATTTGGGGCCATGCTGGGTCTTTGTGGCTGCAGTGGGCTTTTCTCTAGTTATGGCGAGGGGGGCTTCCTCTTGCAGCGGTTTCTCGTGTTGTGCAACAGACCACAGCTCGTGGGCTCAGTAGGTGCGGTTCCTGGGCTCCAGAGCACCGCCTCAACACTTGTGGTGCAATCGGGCTTAACCGCTCTGCAGCACGTGGGATCTTCCCGGATCAGGGATCGAACCCGTGTCTCCTGCCCTGGCAGGCGGATTCTTCACCACTGAGCCGCCAGGGAGGCCCAGCTCATCCATTCTCAGTGCTGAAAACCGACACTGGCCTGACGCAGAAATCTGCTCGCTGGGTTGAAATCCGAGGTGTGAAAAGCTCTCGCTGACAAAGGTTTTGCCTCAGCTGCTGCTGCTGAACAACATGTAAAAACACGTCGTTTAATTTTAGCTTTATAATAAATAAGTTCTCTCCCAAAGTCGCTCGGGAGCACAGGCTGTCACCAGGCCTCCAGGTGTGCTCTGAAATCAGACCCGACTGACAGATCCATCCTGCTGGGACGTGCAGCCAGCCCATCCATCATCTGCTGTGGGCCCATGGACCAGCGCCACACGGCGAGCGTCCCCACTAAACCTTTTCCTCGGCCTTTGCTATGCTATGCGAAGTCAGTGTGTGTGTGCCTGTTGGGGGGGGGGGAGGGGGTACATGTTCACGTGTGTATATTAAACTCTACTAAAAGGTGTCAGGAAAGAGTGATAAATGAAGTGAAGAGATAAGGCAATAAAGATCATAATTCAAAGAGCTGGCAACCCCATTCAGTCCCTGGGTTGGGAAGATCCCCTGGAGAAGGGAAAGGCTACCCACTCCAGTACTCTGGCCTGGAGAATCCCATGGACTATACAGTGTCCAAAGAGTCGGACATGACTTTCACACTGGGGGCAATGAGCTGGCATTCGCTCATTCGTTCAACCAGTCCACTNTCAGCAGAAGCGCTGCCGTGGGAGGGGCCTGGTGCAGCCAGCCGTTTCGGTGAATCCACCCGGACCTCTCACCCTGAACAGGATGTTTTGTCCAGATAGGCAGCTAGCATGGTGAGGAGACAATGGGACGAGAAGGTTGGCAGCACAGCCCCGTGGGCAGCGGAGCTGGCGGCCGGACCGCCAAGGCGCCACTGAACTCCACGGACGAGAGCACAGTGAGAGCAGCCTTTCAGGTCCCAGATGACAAAAACAGCTTCAACCACACCAGGAGAGCCTCTCAGCCCGTTCACCCTCCCTTGGACCCCCATGTCCTGGCTGGGAGCGGAAACACTCAGGAATGGGTCAGGGGTGAAAAATGACCTCAGTTAAAATGAGATTTTAACCCCGAGGAAGACAAAGGGCATGCCTTTCAGCTTTCCCACATTAGCTCCTTCATTTTCTTTTCTTTCCTTTTTTAATGATTTATTTATTTGGGGCCATGCTGGGTCTTTGTGGCTGCAGTGGGCTTTTCTCTAGTTATGGCGAGGGGGGCTTCCTCTTGCAGCGGTTTCTCGTGTTGTGCAACAGACCACAGCTGTGGGCTCGGTAGGTGCGGTTCCTGGGCTCCAGAGCACCGCCTCAACACTTGTGGTGCAATCGGGCTTAACCGCTCTGCAGCACATGGGATCTTCCGGGATCAGGGATCGAACCTGTGTCTCCTACCCTGGCAGGCGGATTCTTCACCACTGAGCCGCCAGGGAGGCCCAGCTCATCCATTCTCAGTGCTGAAAACCGACACTGGCCTGACGCAGAAATCTGCTCGCTGGGTTGAAATCCGAGGTGTGAAAAGCTCTCGCTGACAAAGGTTTTGCCTCAGCTGCTGCTGCTGAACAACATGTAAAAACACGTCGTTTAATTTTAGCTTTATAATAAATAAGTTCTCTCCCAAAGTCGCTCGGGAGCACAGGCTGTCACCAGGCCTCCAGGTGTGCTCTGAAATCAGACCCGACTGACAGATCCATCCTGCTGGGACGTGCAGCCAGCCCATCCATCATCTGCTGTGGGCCCATGGACCAGCGCCACACGGCGAGCGTCCCCACTAAACCTTTTCCTCGGCCTTTGCTATGCTATGCGAAGTCAGTGTGTGTGTGCCTGTTGGGGGGGGGGGCAGGGGGTACATGTTCACGTGTGTATATTAAACTCTACTAAAAGGTGTCAGGAAAGAGTGATAAATGAAGTGAAGAGATAAGGCAATAAAGATCATAATTCAAAGAGCTGGCAACCCCATTCAGTCCCTGGGTTGGGAAGATCCCCTGGAGAAGGGAAAGGCTACCCACTCCAGTACTCTGGCCTGGAGAATCCCATGGACTATACAGTGTCCAAAGAGTCGGACATGACTTTCACACTGGGGGCAATGAGCTGGCATTCGCTCATTCGTTCAACCAGTCCACTACCGAGCACTGCTCCTCGGTACCAGGTGCTGCGCTGGGTCCTGGGGGTGGGGGGGGTGGGGGGGGACACAGAGGTGGGACAGGTAGGAAGCCGCTCTGGGGAATTTCTCAGAACGGGGCTTCCCTGGTGGTCCAGTGGTTAAGAACCTGCGGGCCAACGCAGGGGGCGCGGGACAATCCCACACGCCATAGGGCAGCTAGGCCCGTGCGCCAAAACTGCCGAAGCCCTCGAGCCGAGAGCCCCCACCCCACAACAAGAGAAGCCTCCGCGATGAGGCCCGCACATCCCCATCAGGGCGGCCCTGCTCGCCACAGCTAGACAAAATACGAGCACAGCAATGAAAGGCCACCACAGCCAAAAGCAAATAACATGCAAACAGTGGTGGCATCGAGTCATAACTCGGGGCAGGTGAAGCAGCTTATTGATAGGGATCTCTCTGGATGCAAGTTATTGACATGCGTCATCCTCCAGGGGGTCTCAGAACCCCGAGAAGGGGCTTCTTGAACGAGTCTTTCTTTCCAGGGCTATTAAATCTCTTACCGCAAAGCCACATGATGCCTGCAGAGAAAAAAAGGATGAATTTTTGAAATGTAAGGAGAGGAGAAGTATTACTGATATGTCGACATAAGAAAGGCACAAGGATTTCTCGATTTTAGCTGTGAAATTTAGAATGCAAACGGAAGCACTGTCCTTGGGAGTAAGAACACGTGTGAGGCAGGCATGGCCCTGCCCTGTGATTCTCTTTCCCACCTCTGCCATCCTAAAAAGGGGCTCTCTTGCAAACACCGTTTCGCCTGAGTCTCTCTTTCTTGGCAACCTCGATCACAACCTCGCCATGGTAGTCTGGAGGTGAACCGGGCGATCGAAGCCTCCACCGCCCATGTACTGGACTCTCGGTTAAGGAAGCAACCCTAAGTCAGATTCATTTCTGCAGTATTGGAGTCCCGCTGTCTAGAGGGCGGCTGGTGGCCTCGGTGGAAGGAGACCTCCTCGGGGCTCACAGCTGCCCCCTTGGCTCCAGACTCCCACGCTGCTGGAGGCCCAGCTGCCCCCATCCGGGGTTGTCTGAACCCCTGCTCCTGTGTGACGTCCTCAGGTGGGAACACTGACTTCTATCTTTGTATTCCCGAAGCTTGGCACCTTCTAACCAGGAAGAGAAGCAGCTCACTTTACAGACATTTTTTCTCCTTGTTTATTCCAGCGTTTTATTCGACATGCTTGCACACATACACACCTCACCNGTGGAAGGAGACCTCCTCGGGGCTCACAGCTGCCCCCTTGGCTCCAGACTCCCACGCTGCTGGAGGCCCAGCTGCCCCCATCCGGGGTCGTCTGAACCCCTGCTCCTGTGTGACGTCCTCAGGTGGGAACACTGACTTCTATCTTTGTATTCCCGAAGCTTGGCGCCTTCTAAACAGGAAGAGAAGCAGCTCACCTTACAGACATTTTTTCTCCTTGTTTATTCCAGCGTTTTATTCGACATGCTTGCACACATACACACCTCACCCTCGGCCCATTGCATAATACTTTCTTAATGCATTCCTTTATTTTTTATTCTTGAGTTCTTTTTACTGGTGAATGTATTTAAATCTCCCCGTTCACCTTACTATTGTGCAAAGACCGTTTATGCTGAAAATGACAGCGCAGAAGAAAAGGAGAACACAGGGTGAAGACCATTTCAATGCCAAGACTACTTCAATGCCAAGACAAGGGCATTCAACTTAGAATCAGTGAAATGATACAACTGGTATTTTACAGTTCATAGATGCATACGTATTTTGCTCTGACCTACATATTTTATTCTTACCTAAACAGTGGAAACACTAAATAAAACTAACCAAATTGTGTTTATTTCACCTCTTGGCATGCGTACATTTGATCAAGGTCTTCTCGCTTCCGCTTACTGATAGGAAAGGAAGAACCCAAGGGAAGGGAATTGTGGGTTACCCTGTCTTCTCTTTTTCTTCTACGTTGTCATTTTCAGAATAAGCGGTTGACTAATTAGGAGAAATAACACAAGTGAAGAAGGCTGTGACAGGCCTCCTTGGCCGTCGGTGTCTATTAGAAATCCTCTGACGTGGTCCTCCCTGGCAGCTCAGACAGTAAAGAATCTGCCTGCCATGTGGGAGACCTGGGTTTGATCCCTGGGTCACGAAGATCCCCTGGAGAAGGTAGTGGCTTCCCACTCCAGTCTTCTTGCCTGGAGAATTACAAGGACAGAGGAGCCTGGTGGGGCCACAGTCCATGAGGTCGAAGAGAGTCTTGACAGGGACTGAGCGACCCACACTCAAAACGCCACTTTCTGCATCGGAAGCCCCGTCCTGGTTCTGCTGGGAAGCATGGTCCCCTCCCCAGTCCCCTCCTCCAGTCTGCTCAGTAGTGAATGTAACACACTTTCCTGGGTTCACTTTGACTCTTCCTGGGGCTCTCACATGTTGTGGATCCACTGGGATCCTTGCTCATGGGCGTGATGAGGCTGCACATGAGTAGAGTAGTCGGGAAGGCCGGATACCAACACCCCACCCTGCTCACGTGTCTGCTCCACTGCCTGACTTCACTCCCAAACCCAGCTTCACAGATAAAATTATTAAGAATTTCAGGATAGCAACAGCCTAGCATAAAACCTTTAAAGCTTTAATAACTTTAACCTTCTGAACAGAGCTCTGGGCCACTTCAAGGGCGCATGCCTATCAAGCCAGCCCCAGGCGCACTGAGTGGCCACAACCAATTGCATCTTATTTCAAGCACCAACTGGATTGAGAATAGGTAAAAGAGAGAGCCTTATTGCTTCAAGACCATAACTTCAAAGAATGCAATACTCTAAAGTCAGGTGTGCTAAGAATATTATGATGTGATTTTAAAAACCATCGGTCAGGACTCAGATGTGCTCTTCAATTCTACAGAACTTGCTGTGCTCAGCATGAGCTAAACCCTCCAGGACAGGGGTGAGGGGGTGGGGAAGTGTTCCTTAAATGAAAAGACACTGTCCCTGACCTCGGGAACACCAGTCCAGCGGGGAGACAGAGAGCTACAGAACCACATTGCCAGATACGTATGACCGCTGCTGTGAATGTAAGTAAAATAAGTCCATGGAAGCGCAAGCAACAGGGCAACTGATTCTAATTGAGACACGGAGGCTTAGAGTTAAAAGTGAAAAAGGTGAAAGCGTGAGTCAGCCAGCCATGTCCGCGTCTTTGCAACCCTACGACTCTTTGCAACCACATGGACTGTAGCCCACCAGGTTCCTCTGTTCATGGGATTCTCCAGGCAAGAACACTGGAGTGGGTAGCCCTTCTCTCAACCCAGGGATTGAACTCTGGTCTCTGGCATTACAGGCAGATTCTTTACCATCTGAGCCACCAGAGAGCTAGAGGTGGTGAGCTAAAGGGGACATGCAAACTGATCCTTAAAGGTCAGACTGGTCCTTAAAGATGAGTACAATATTGACAAAGGAGGGGCGATGGACATGATCTTTGCTTGGATTCCCACAGAGAACCTCAGACAAGGGTCAGTGTGCTGGGTGTTTCTTTTGGAAAGTGATCCTAGGAAACAAAAATGAAGAGAATGCCAAGAGGGAGAATCAACCCAAAGGCATATCACTGAGCGGACAAGAGCTCCAGACAGGGGGCACTCAGTGCCACTGGAAGCCACCTAGGAGCTGGCAAAACCCACCTCCACCCCAAGATCGTGGGAGAGGGGCTGCTCCCCTGGCTCCCAACCTCCCCTGGTCCAAGGCTGCCCCCGGACTACGCACGAACTCCCCAGCAACTCCAGGTTTGCACACGCCCAAGGACAGCCGGGCAGGCTCCTCCAGTCATCCCACACTGTGATGGAAGAGAAGCCCGAGGCAGGGAAGATACCCGTGGAGCAGCTGGCACGAGGTGTGGTCAGGCTACACCTGTGCACTGCTGGTTGCCACAGGAACGCCTGGAACAAGAAGGTGTGGTGTGAGAAGACCATCAGGGAGCATTCGCAGAGCATCCCGCCCGAGCTCCTCAGACCCGAGCCTGCGTCAGACCCCGGAGGGCTTGTGGATGCTGATTGGCGGGCTCCACCCCAGAGTTTCTGGCTCAGTGGATAGAGAGTCGGGGCTGGGAGCTAACATTTCTAGCACGTTCTCTATATGGGCATTAAGGCTCTTAAAGACAGCTGTCCACTCTGTAGAGGGATAAGAGAAGGATGAAGTAGGAGAAAGAGAAGTTGCTAAAAAGAAAAAAAAAAAAAATATATATATATATACACACACACATACTCACCGCCAGGAAGAGCAGAAACTGATTTTCATCACAAGAATAAAATGGGCACGCATTCTCCAACAAGCTACAGAGAGTTGCTCATCTATTGATAATCTAATGGGAATTTCAACAGCCAAATGTGAAGAGGGGCTGGTTTGAGTTATTCTGTCTGTTACTCACCCCGACCGCCGTCCAGATGTAATATTCTCTGCCCTTCACTGTGCCTGGGAAGCTCACCTCTCCAGACCGGATCTCCCGGATCAGAGGATCACAGGCACCCTTAAGAAACCGAAAGGTGGGAGCAAAGAGGGTTTTCACCTCTGAGCTTCTCTGGGGCTGCCTCCTGCACGTTTCCCATCAGGCTCACGGCCCCTCGCCTGGGCCTCAGGGGGGCCACAGTTCCTTGCTGTTCTTGGTCCCGGGGCCATACCGTCCCCGGTTGATCCCTTAGCTCAGCCCAAAGTGCTTAATTACTATTCTTTTCAGTTCAGTCTTCTTTCTACCAGGATCCTGATTAATAATGCTGTCTCAGGGCAAAAATTAAAATTAGAGCCCAGTAAAGCTGCAGATATAGATCAGTATTTCTCAGTCTTCTGCCATGAAGAATAACCCTGGTAACACTCAAGGGATACTGAAATTTTAAGACTTAAATGAATACATGAAATGCAAAATTGTAAAAAAAAAAAGATGAGTAACATGTAAAAATAAACCAAGGTCTTGAAATGTTTGCCCTGATTAAAGACACACCAAAAAAACCCAAGAGAACTTGATAAAGATAGATTTTTATTTCAAACCTTAAGGAATTTGCCGAAGGCAAGGGAGAGGTCCCAAAAGTGCTAAGTTGTACTCTGTAAAACGTGTCCCCATCTACGCGCGCTCTGGGAACATGGACCCCTGGCAAGAGAAAAAATAAGGTGTGATTTAGGCTGCGGACATGAAAGCCTTCTGAAGCATCTTGGGAAATAGGAGATAAGATCAGACCAGAAATTAAATAATCTGAGAACACACTGATAACGCGACGTGTCGCAATCAAAGTTCACCTCTCGCTTGTTTTATGCATCCATAATAAAATCAATCAAAAGTTGGTGCCTCTTCAGTGTAATCTTAACTCTATTCCATGGCATCCAGCCCCAGGCAGGGGTGTTCCTGCTTCTATCTTCAGGGAGCCCGAGCAGGTCGGGGTGGCCTCGGGGAGTCGCCATGTAGCTCCGATTTCAAGGGGACTTTCAAAGTGAAGTGCTTAAGCGAGACAGTGGGTATCACAGTGAGTGGTGGTTGGGTTTGAGCCTTAGAGCTCCTCTAAAGGGCCCTCTGTTCTTTTTTTCCACTCTGTTTACACTGTGCCCTCTTGTTTCCCAGATTTCCAAGGTTAAAACTGCCTCCCCCATTAAGGCTATTTGAGTCCTTCAGGCTTTCCTGAGCCTCTCTGCTAATCCAATGTGTGTAGCGCTTTTCTTATAGCTGGTCGTGAATATGGAGGGGTCGGGACGGGGGGAAGCGTGGCTTTTCTTCACTACTGCAGAATCATTCCCCGTGTGACCCTCTAAGAAGTGTTCTGTGTCTTTAATCCTCTTATTGGTGAGTCATCCCCGTTCATGGGTTACAGTATTTCACTCCAGGTGAGAGGTAGACACTATCATCCCAAACGCAGCTGTTTATTGAACACTTACTATGTGCCAGATGGGGTACACTTACCCCCGTTTTTACAGATGAAGCAGTTGTGCGCAGAAGATACCTGGAGATTTAAATCCAAGATTTGGGGCAAGCAGCTGGCAGAGCGGGGCTGTGAATCCAGCTAGCCCATTAGTTACTCTCACCCAGCTGTTCTTGGCCCAAGGTGACGGTACCTCCCAGAGGGCTGTGTGGCAATGACCGGAGACACTTCATGTTAGCACAACTGAGCCTGGCATCTAGTAAGGAGAGCCCAGAGATGCTTCTCAGTGACCTAGGGTGAACAGGAGATCACTGACCAAGAGCTGTGCTGAGCTGTGCTGTGCTTAGTCGCTCAGTCGTGTCCAAGTCTTTACAACGCCACGGACTGCAGCCCGCCAGGCTTGCAGCCCCCAGCGCCCAGCGCTGCCTCGAGAGCCCTGGCTTTAACCTCTGTGTCCATCGTATTCTAGTCCCTTTTCGTTCGTGTTTAGGTCTTTGCATTCAGCAGGATGTCTTTGTTGGAATAGGTCCTAACGGTGACTCTTTCAGATGTACCCTTGACAAACCAGGGTAAGAAAGCGCTGCTCTCCCCCACCAGGTTCCTTGGTCCCAGTTCTGTCCCCTGAGTTGAAACGAAGGTCCAATAAACTGCTCAGCAGAGCGTTCACTCTGCAGGAACAGTGTGTCAAAGTCAGATGTCCTAAGACCAGTTATCTGGTTCCGGGGTTGACTTGGTAGGATGCACCCAGACAGCTCTGCTTCTAAGTCGCTTCAGTCATGTCCGACTCTGTGTGACCTCATAGACGGCAGCCCACCAGGCTCCCCCGCCCCTGGGATCCTCCAGGCAAGAACACTGGAGTGGGTTGCCATTTTCTTCTTCAGAAGATCTTCCCAACCCAGGGATCGAGCCTGTGTCTCTTGCATCTCCTGCATTGGCAGGTGGATTATTTACTACTGAGCCATCTGGAAAGGCCCCATAGGAAGGTGAAAGGAGAAAAGAATTATCTTCCCATTTCCCTATATTTTCCCATACTTTGAAATATCATCAATTCTGCAGTAGCTTGAAAAACTGCAGGGGGAGAGCTGAAAAGTTATGCTTTCAAACTTTTTTATTAAAAAAAAAAAAAAAGAACCACCACCTCTCTGGTGCCGACAGTCCAGTTTATTTGGGGCTCATAAGCACAGGCCTTTGGGTGCGAGCCTCTGAAAGCAGAACCCAGGTCTCGGGGCGTGGTTCTTCCTTCCAGCCCCCCTTTTGAGGCATCTCCCCGCCAGATAGGTCTAAAAGTTGCCAAGCCGAGACGACTGACCGACCAATTTTCTAAAAAAAATAACAAAAAGACAATTTAAAAGGTCCCTTCCAAAGCCAAGAGTTTGGACTATAAGTCATCAGTTAAAAATTAATAAATACCTTCACACACTACTATAGTGGGGCTGTGTCAAAGATCAGGAGGCTCTGAGTCATCAGATAAAAAAAAAGCTGTTTTCCATGAGGCATGGCCTGCCTCCGGGGTCCTAACACACAAAAGAGACTTTGGTTTTTAACCTAGGTTCTTCACCAGAGCATGGTCCCGTTTCTTTGAAGTCAATACATCCTGAAAAGGAGAAAGTCTTTCTTCCCATTCTGCTTGTGAACACAGGGGATGCTGGTAGGTTGTTAAGGAATTCCTGAAAAGACACTGCCACTGCCCTCCAAAAAACGAGACCCAGAAACAAGTTTGGAAACTTCTAGAAGGGAAAAGTGGAAGAAGGTTTGAATAATAAAGGTCACAAACAGGGCTGTTGGTGTGATGTAGGAGAAAGCCTGACACAGAAGTATGGGAACAGTCTATAACTTCCAATATGGCCTTAGGCTGCATGTGAAAATCTGACAGCAATGAGCTTTAAGACTTCATGCGGGCTTTTCTAGTGGCTTAGATGGAAAGAAATCCACCTGCGATGCAGGTGACCCAGGTTCGATCCCTGGGTCAGAACTATTTCTTCTTCTCCTGGAGAAGAGAAATGCGACCCACTCCAATATTCTTGCTTGGGAAATCCCATGGGCAGAGCAACCTGGTGGGCTACAGTATATTGGGTTGCAAAGAAACGGACACAACTCAGAGACTAACCCTTTTTCCTTTTAACCATTTCATAGGCAGAAACATCTAGAAAGCTGTTTGTGTTCTGGCTGCTAAGTACAAACATCCTGAGAGAAGCCCTGGGGGACACAGACAACCAGCCCTGACAATTCCTCGTTGAACTCCACTTCACAGCAACAGAACGAGGGCGCAGACAGCGTTTGCAGGGTGGACACTCCGAGCCTACATCAGTGTGGTCCAAACCTTGATGGCCTCCAGGTTTACTCTGCAAACCAGTAACCTGGGGGCCCAGCTGAAAGGCTGGTTTCAGTGGCTTCAGGCTGGAGCCTGAGACATTTCTGAATGGCTCCCAGGCTACGCCAGGCCTGCCGCTCCTCAGATTTCACCTCCATCTTACCTCCCACAGAGCCTTATGCATATACTCAATTCAATTCAGTCGCTCAGTCATGTCCAACTCTTTGCATCACCATGGACTGCAGCACGCCAGGCCTCCCTGTCCAACACCAACTCCTAGAGTTTACTCAAACTCATGTCCATCGAGTCAGTGATGCCATCCATTCATCTCATCCTCTGTCATGCCCTTCTCCTCCTCTCGCCTTCAATCTTTCCCAGCATCAGGGTCCTTTCCAATAAGTCATTTCTTCACATCAAGTGGCTACAGGACTGGAGTTTCAGCTTCAGCACCCGCCCTTCCAATGAACATACAGGACTGATTTCCTTTAGGGTGGACTGGTTGGATCTCCTTGCAGTCCAGGGGACTGTCAAGAGTCTTTTCCAACACCACAGTTCAACAGCATCAGTTCTTCAGTGCTCAGCTTTCTTTATACTCCAACTCTCACATCCGTACATGATTACTGGAAAAACCATAGCTTTGACTAGACGGATCTTTGTTGGCAAAGTAATGTCTCTGCTTTTTAACATGATGTCTAGGCTGGTCACAGCTTTTCTTCCAAGGAGCAAGCGTCTTTTAATTTCATGGCTGCAGTCACCATCTGCAGTGATTTTGGATCCCAAAAAAGTAAAGTTTCTGCATTAAATTAATTATAACATTATAAATTATATATATTATATAAATTAACATTAATTATATGCTTCTGGTCTCACGGAGCTGTGAGACCCTTGAGAGTGGATTCCATTTCATGTTCGTCTTTCCAGCTCTAGCTCTTGGGACACAGTCGGGGCACAGTGTTTATTCGACTGAATACGTTTGAATCTGTGATGCTAGGTGGGCTTCCTTATATGAATGGCTGGTTCACTCAGAGCCCTCCTGACTCCCACTCCCATGACAAGGGGTCCACAACAGCACAGGCTGGTGTGACCACACGAGGACGGCCAGCTCAGCCTCTGCAGACAGCTCGAGTCTGCTCTCGCTCAGCATGCCCACACGAGGCACAGGAGGGTGTACCCACAGCCTGAGACCAAGCTCGAGTCAGGAGCCAGAGGCTCGGCTCTGTGTGCCGACGACTCCACTCCTCCTTGCCCACTCCTGATGTGGCCGGGGGCTGTCGTCTCTCCTCTGCCTTAGGTCACTTCTTCCTTTTTCACATCACGGTGGGGCCACGGGCTACTCCCACGCCCGTATCTTCCTCTGCGACTTTGTGGGAGGAACGCTGGCTGGACCAGAGAGAATGTCCACGTTCCTTGAGCAAACACCATCACCAGCTCCCCAAGTTCATGACCACCCCTGTCAAGCCACGCGGAAACAAGGCCAGCAGGCCTCAGGACAGACTTGGGACCCCTAGGGCAGATGACCTCAAAAGGCAGGAGGAGTTGCTTCTGGAATGTGGGTGTATCGGGGGGAGTAGGGGATCGAGGAGGTCAGGGAAAGGCTGAAAGAGACTTACAGTAACTGGCTTGCTTCCTGAAATGGAGATTTAGAGGATGTTTATAGTTAGATGTATCCATTTGAAGATTCATGAGGTGCATACCCTCAACCAGGGTGGCGGTGACTCATTCAACAAGTCCTTCCTAGGTGCCCCACACTTACTGATACAAGTGCCTGACGGTGTCAAGCAGTCTTCTAGGGGACAAGCCACGAGCTGGTGGCCCCATCTTGGTCCGGTTAAACACTAGCTCAGGGTCCAAAAATATATTGAGTTCTGTACTGCTCATTCTCATACGAACACCAAAGAGGGAGGGTCCATTCACCACACACAAAACAATCAAGCCCCCCTTCCCAGTGTCCCTGCTCCACACCCTCACACGTGGCAACCCCAAAGCCCTGTCTTCCCCATTCCAAGTTTCCAAGTCCCTCACACCCAGCTCACCCTTCCTTCAGTGCAGAAGCAAGAGGCTGAGGGGACAGTTCAAGAAAAAATATCAAACTGTTACCCAAACTTGTGCTCCAAACCGGAAAGGGGACCCTTAGAATCCAGCCAGGTCCAAAGACAGGGAGCCCCTTCAGTTACCTTTAAAAAAAGTTTTAAGAGGGCAAAGATAAATCTTCAGGCCAGGACAACACCCTGCGTCACAGCCGTGATCTGCCTCCCAGGCGACAGCCAGGTCCAGATGGTGCTTATCAAGGAAGCTGGTGAGAAGGAGCGGCCGTGTTTATTGTGGGAATACACAAGATCCTTTGTCATTGTTTATTGACCATTCCTGACACATCAAATGACCGATGTGTACTTCATCATCTTGTTGGATGGATATTAGTGTAAAAACTCACTCATCAAGTCCTAAAGAACTGCCGCTGCCTGAGGCATTCTGCAAAGACTTAAAGTTGATCATAAATTCAAGCTGACATTTTCATCCCTTCCAGCCCCATGAGCTGGACGCTCTACGTTTGCCAACTGACCCAAGTCTTGCAGGAAGTGGAAAGGCCTTTGTTCAAATTCCCACCACCCACAAATGGCTGCTTTTTCTCACTTGGAGCCACCTCAGCATCCAGGATACTAAGAATGGCTAACGTCTATTGAAAAAGGCCTGCATGCTGGGCACCGTTTGTTAGCTCTTTTCCATGGATTTTTCCGCTCAGTATTCGCAGATGCATGAAGGTCGACAGTCATCCCCCTTCGGAGATGAGGAAGTTGAGAGGCAGCAGGATTAAGGGGCTGCCCAGGGTTCCACTGTTAATACCCAGAGAAGCCAGGCCGCCAGCCCTAGAACTGGTACCCTCGACCCCTGGGAGCTCATGGCCCAGGTCACTCAGGAAACGGGGGCGGGGGGACCCGCTTCCTGTGTGAAGCTGGTTCACGGCTCTGAGTGAGCCCGTGTCCACACAGCAAATGCCACCAGTTCAGGCAAACAGTTGGTCACCATCTCAGGGAAAGAACAGCCCTAGGGACATACCAAATACACAGACACCACATGGATCTAGAGGCTTCCTGGAGAGTGACTATTAGCAAATAGGAAAGGTCTTGAAACCCAAGACCTGCCATTTCTAAGTCACCCTGCCCTCGGAACCTCTCATGAAAAACTTCAACTCTTAAAGTTGAAAACTTCAACCAGATCTGAAGTTGATTCAACTCCATTTCAAATGTTCATTTTTTTTCTCCCCAACTTTCTGAATGAGTCAAATTTTAAACAAGTAGAGTAACTTGTACTCTAGTAAATGAGTAGAACTTAGCTTTCTTGTTGAACACTGAAGATTTATTATCTAATGGGTGAGAGGTTATCCTAATATTATTGTGACAAAACCCATAAATCATGGCTATTTTAATTTTTCTAAAATTATATTTTGTTCCTAATACGTAACTCTTCCGNTAAACTGCTCAGCAGAGCGTTCACTCTGCAGGAACAGTGTGTCAAAGTCAGATGTCCTAAGACCAGTTATCTGGTTCCGGGGTTGACTTGGTAGGATGCACCCAGACAGCTCTGCTTCTAAGTCGCTTCAGTCATGTCCGACTCTGTGTGACCTCATAGACGGCAGCCCACCAGGCTCCCCCGCCCCTGGGATCCTCCAGGCAAGAACACTGGAGTGGGTTGCCATTTTCTTCTTCAGAAGATCTTCCCAACCCAGGGATCGAGCCTGTGTCTCTTGCATCTCCTGCATTGGCAGGTGGATTATTTACTACTGAGCCATCTGGAAAGGCCCCATAGGAAGGTGAAAGGAGAAAAGAATTATCTTCCCATTTCCCTATATTTTCCCATACTTTGAAATATCATCAATTCTGCAGTAGCCTGAAAAACTGCAGGGGGAGAGCTGAAAAGTTATGCTTTCAAACTTTTTTATTAAAAAAAAAAAAAAAAAAGAACCACCACCTCTCTGGTGCCGACAGTCCAGTTTATTTGGGGCTCATAAGCACGGGCCTTTGGGTGCGAGCCTCTGAAAGCAGAACCCAGGTCTTGGGGTGTGGTTCTTCCTTCCTCCCAGATCATGGTCCCATTTCTTTGAAGTCAATACATCCTGAAAAGGAGAAAGTCTTCCTTCCCATTCTGCTTGTGAACACAGGGGATGCTGGTAGGTTGTTAAGGAATTCCTGAAAAGACACCACCACTGCCCTCCAAAAAACGAGACCCAGAAACAAGTTTGGAAACTTCTAGAAGGGAAAAGTGGAAGAAGGTTTGAATAATAAAGGTCACAAACAGGGCTGTTGGTGTGATGTAGGAGAAAGCCTGACACAGAAGTATGGGAACAGTCTATAACTTCCAATGTGGCCTTAGGCTGCATGTGAAAATCTGACAGCAATGAGCTTTAAGACTTCATGCGGGCTTTTCTGGTGGCTCAGATGGAAAGAAATCCACCTGTGATGCAGGTGACCCAGGTTCGATCCCTGGGTCAAAACTATTTCTCCTTCTCCTGGAGAAGAGAAATGCGACCCACTCCAATATTCTTGCTTGGGAAATCCCATGGGCAGAGCAGCCTGGTGGGCTACAGTATATTGGGTTGCAAAGAAACGGACACAACTCAGAGACTAACCCTTTTTCCTTTTAACCATTTCATAGGCAGAAACATCTAGAAAGCTGTTTGTGTTCTGGCTGCTAAGTACAAACATCCTGAGAGAAGCCCTGGGGGACACAGACGACCAGCCCTGACAATTCCTCGTTGAACTCCACTTCACAGCAACAGAACGAGGGCACAGACAGCGTTTGCAGGGTGGACACTCCGAGCTTATGTCACAGTGTGGTCCAAACCTTGATGGCCTCCAGGTTTACTCTGCAAACCAGTCACCTGGGGGCCCAGCCGAAAGGCTGGTTTCAGTGGCTTCAGGTTGGAGCCTGAGACATTTCTGAACGGCTCCCAGGCTACGTACGCCAGGCCTGCTGCTCCTCAGACTTCACCTCCACCTTACCTCCCACAGAGCCTTATGCATATACTTAATTCAATTCAGTCGCTCAGTCATGTCCAACTCTTTGCATCACCATGGACTGCAGCACGCCAGGCCTCCCTGTCCAACACCAACTCCTGGAGTTTACTCAAACTCATGTCCATCGAGTCAGTGATGCCATCCATTCATCTCATCCTCTGTCATGCCCTTCTCCTCCTCTCGCCTTCAATCTTTCCCAGCATCAGGGTCCTTTCCGATAAGTCATTTCTTCACATCAAGTGGCTACAGGATTGGAGTTTCAGCTTCAGCATCCGCCCTTCCAATGAACATTCAGGACTGATTTCCTTTAGGGTGGACTGGTTGGATCTCCTTGCAGTCCAGGGGACTGTCAAGAGTCTTTTCCAACACCACAGTTCAACAGCATCAGTTCTTCAGTGCTCAGCTTTCTTTATACTCCAACTCTCACATCCGTACATGATTACTGGAAAAACCATAGCTTTGACTAAACGGATCTTTGTTGGCAAAGTAATGTCTCTGCTTTTTAACATGATGTCTAGGTTGGTCATAGCTTTTCTTCCAAGGAGCAAGCGTCTTTTAATTTCATGGCTGCAGTCACCATCTGCAGTGATTTTGGATCCCAAAAAAGTAAAGTTTCTCACTGTTTCTGCATTAAATTAATTATAACATTATAAATTATATATATTATATAAATTAACATTAATTATATGCTTCTGGTCTCACGGAGCTGTGAGACCCTTGAGAGTGGATTCCATTTCATGTTCGTCTTTCCAGCTCTAGCTCTTGGGACACAGTCGGGGCACAGTGTTTATTCAACTGAATACGTTTGAATCTGTGATGCTAGGTGGGCTTCCTTATATGAATGGCTGGTTCACTCAGAGCCCTCCTGACTCCCACTCCCATGACAAGGGGTCCACAACAGCACAGGCTGGTGTGACCACACGAGGACGGCCAGCTCAGCCTCTGCAGACAGCTCGAGTCTGCTCTCGCTCAGCATGCCCACACGAGGCACAGGAGGGTGTACCCACAGCCCGAGACCAAGCTCGAGTCAGGAGCCAGAGGCTCGGCTCTGTGTGCCGACGACTCCACTCCTCCTTGCCCACTCCTGATGTGGCCGGGGGCTGTCCTCTCTCCTCTGCCTTAGGTCACTTCTTCCTTTTTCACATCACGGTGGGGCCATGGGCTACTCCCACGCCCGTATCTTCCTCTGCGACTTTGTGGGAGGAACGCTGGCTGGACCAGAAAGAATGTCCACGTTCCTTGAGCAAACACCATCACCAGCTCCCCAAGTTCATGACCACCCCTGTCAAGCCACGCGGAAACAAGGCCAGCAGGCCTCAGGACAGACTTGGGACCCCTAGGGCAGATGACCTCAAAAGGCAGGAGGAGTTGCTTCTGGAATGTGGGTGTATCGGGGGGAGTAGGGGAGCGAGGAGGTCAGGGAAAGGCTGAAAGAGACTTACAGTAACTGGCTTGCTTCCTGAAATGGAGATTTAGAGGATGTTTATAGTTAGATGTATCCATTTGAAGATTCATGAGGTGCATACCCTCAACCAGGGTGGTGGTGACTCATTCAACAAGTCCTTCCTAGGTGCCCCACACTTACTGATACAAGTGCCTGACGGTGTCAAGCAGTCTTCTAGGGGACAAGCCACGAGCTGGTGGCCCCATCTTGGTCCGGTTAAACACTAGCTCAGGGTCCAAAAATATATTGAGTTCTGTACTGCTCATTCTCATACGAACACCAAAGAGGGAGGGTCCATTCACCACACACAAAACAATCAAGCCCCCCTTCCCAGTGTCCCTGCTCCACACCCTCACACGTGGCAACCCCAAAGCCCTGTCTTCCCCATTCCAAGTTTCCAAGTCCCTCACACCCAGCTCACCCTTCCTTCAGTGCAGAAGCAAGAGGCTGAGGGGACAGTTCAAGAAAAAATATCAAACTGTTACCCAAACTTGTGCTCCAAACCNGATTCTCATACGAACACCAAAGAGGGAGGGTCCATTCACCACACACAAAACAATCAAGCCCCTCTTCCCAGTGTCCCTGCTCCACACCCTCACACATGGCAACCCCGAAGCCCTGTCTTCCCCATTCCAAGTTTCCAAGTCCCTCACACCCAGCTCACCCCTCCTTCAGTGCAGAAGCAAGAGGCTGAGGGGACAGTTCAAGAAAAAATATCAAACTGTTACCCAAACTTGTGCTCCAAACCGGAAAGGGGACCCTTAGAATCCAGCCAGGTCCAAAGACAGGGAGCCCCTTCAGTTACCTTTAAAAAAAGTTTTAAGAGGGCAAAGATAAATCTTCAGGCCAGGACAACACCCTGCGTCACAGCCGTGATCTGCCTCCCAGGCGACAGCCAGGTCCAGATGGTGCTTATCAAGGAAGCTGGTGAGAAGGAGCGGCCGTGTTTATTGTGGGAATACACAAGATCCTTTGTCATTGTTTATTGACCATTCCTGACACATCAAATGACCGATGTGTACTTCATCATCTTGTTGGATGGATATTAGTGTAAAAACTCACTCATCAAGTCCTAAAGAACTGCCGCTGCCTGAGGCATTCTGCAAAGACTTAAAGTTGATCATAAATTCAAGCTGACATTTTCATCCCTTCCAGCCCCATGAGCTGGACGCTCTACGTTTGCCAACTGACCCAAGTCTTGCAGGAAGTGGAAAGGCCTTTGTTCAAATTCCCACCACCCACAAATGGCTGCTTTTTCTCACTTGGAGCCACCTCAGCATCCAGGATACTAAGAATGGCTAACGTCTATTGAAAAAGGCCTGCATGCTGGGCACCGTTTGTTAGCTCTTTTCCATGGATTTTTCCGCTCAGTATTCGCAGATGCATGAAGGTCGACAGTCATCCCCCTTCGGAGATGAGGAAGTTGAGAGGCAGCAGGATTAAGGGGCTGCCCAGGGTTCCACTGTTAATACCCAGAGAAGCCAGGCCGCCAGCCCTAGAACTGGTACCCTCGACCCCTGGGAGCTCATGGCCCAGGTCACTCAGGAAACGGGGGCGGGGGGACCCGCTTCCTGTGTGAAGCTGGTTCACGGCTCTGAGTGAGCCCGTGTCCACACAGCAAATGCCACCAGTTCAGGCAAACAGTTGGTCACCATCTCAGGGAAAGAACAGCCCTAGGGACATACCAAATACACAGACACCACATGGATCTAGAGGCTTCCTGGAGAGTGACTATTAGCAAATAGGAAAGGTCTTGAAACCCAAGACCTGCCATTTCTAAGTCACCCTGCCCTCGGAACCTCTCATGAAAAACTTCAACTCTTAAAGTTGAAAACTTCAACCAGATCTGAAGTTGATTCAACTCCATTTCAAATGTTCATTTTTTTTCTCCCCAACTTTCTGAATGAGTCAAATTTTAAACAAGTAGAGTAACTTGTACTCTAGTAAATGAGTAGAACTTAGCTTTCTTGTTGAACACTGAAGATTTATTATCTAATGGGTGAGAGGTTATCCTAATATTATTGTGACAAAACCCATAAATCATGGCTATTTTAATTTTTCTAAAATTATATTTTGTTCCTAATACGTAACTCTTCCGTTATCTGGGACAGCTTTGCCTGAGACAACTTCATATATTCAGACAACTAGGTCTCATCCATGAGAGATCAACATTCACTTTGAAAAAAAAAAAAAAA
>SJYW01043726.1:185477-219877 GCA_006410735.1 Raphicerus campestris
AAGCCCTGTCTTCCCCATTCCAAGTTTCCAAGTCCCTCACACCCAGCTCACCCCTCCTTCAGTGCAGAAGCAAGAGGCTGAGGGGACAGTTCAAGAAAAAATATCAAACTGTTACCCAAACTTGTGCTCCAAACCGGAAAGGGGACCCTTAGAATCCAGCCAGGTCCAAAGACAGGGAGCCCCTTCAGTTACCTTTAAAAAAAGTTTTAAGAGGGCAAAGATAAATCTTCAGGCCAGGACAACACCCTGCGTCACAGCCGTGATCTGCCTCCCAGGCGACAGCCAGGTCCAGATGGTGCTTATCAAGGAAGCTGGTGAGAAGGAGCGGCCGTGTTTATTGTGGGAATACACAAGATCCTTTGTCATTGTTTATTGACCATTCCTGACACATCAAATGACCGATGTGTACTTCATCATCTTGTTGGATGGATATTAGTGTAAAAACTCACTCATCAAGTCCTAAAGAACTGCCGCTGCCTGAGGCATTCTGCAAAGACTTAAAGTTGATCATAAATTCAAGCTGACATTTTCATCCCTTCCAGCCCCATGAGCTGGACGCTCTACGTTTGCCAACTGACCCAAGTCTTGCAGGAAGTGGAAAGGCCTTTGTTCAAATTCCCACCACCCACAAATGGCTGCTTTTTCTCACTTGGAGCCACCTCAGCATCCAGGATACTAAGAATGGCTAACGTCTATTGAAAAAGGCCTGCATGCTGGGCACCGTTTGTTAGCTCTTTTCCATGGATTTTTCCGCTCAGTATTCGCAGATGCATGAAGGTCGACAGTCATCCCCCTTTGGAGATGAGGAAGTTGAGAGGCAGCAGGATTAAGGGGCTGCCCAGGGTTCCACTGTTAATACCCAGAGAAGCCAGGCCGCCAGCCCTGGAACTGGTACCCTCGACCCCTGGGAGCTCATGGCCCAGGTCACTCAGGAAACGGGGGCGGGGGGACCCGCTTCCTGTGTGAAGCTGGTTCACGGCTCTGAGTGAGCCCGTGTCCACACAGCAAATGCCACCAGTTCAGGCAAACAGTTGGTCACCATCTCAGGGAAAGAACAGCCCTAGGAACATACCAAATACACAGACACCACATGGATCTAGAGGCTTCCTGGAGAGTGACTATTAGCAAATAGGAAAGGTCTTGAAACCCAAGACCTGCCATTTCTAAGTCACCCTGCCCTCGGAACCTCTCATGAAAAACTTCAACTCTTAAAGTTGAAAACTTCAACCAGATCTGAAGTTGATTCAACTCCATTTCAAATGTTCATTTTTTTTCTCCCCAACTTTCTGAATGAGTCAAATTTTAAACAAGTAGAGTAACTTGTACTCTAGTAAATGAGTAGAACTTAGCTTTCTTGTTGAACACTGAAGATTTATTATCTAATGGGTGAGAGGTTATCCTAATATTATTGTGACAAAACCCATAAATCATGGCTATTTTAATTTTTCTAAAATTATATTTTGTTCCTAATACGTAACTCTTCCTTTTCGTTATCTGGGACAGCTTTGCCTGAGACAACTTCATATATTCAGACAACTAGGTCTCATCCATGAGAGATCAACATTCACTTTGAAAAAAAAAAAAAAACTTTTGAAGCACTGAAATAAGGACTTCGCTGGCTGGTCCAATGGTAAGGAATCTGCTTCCGACATGAGGAAGGCCATTTCCATCCTTGGTCGGGGAATAAGACCCCACGTGCCACGGAGCAATCCAGCCCGCTCACTGCAACCAGAGAAGCCCGAGTGACAAGGAAGCACCTGCTGCGGCGCCGCTTCAGTCGTGTCCGACCCTGTGCGACCCCACAGACGGCAGCCCGCCAGCTCCCCCGTCCCTAGGATCCTCCAGGCAAGAACACTGGAGTGGGCTGCCATTTCCTTCTCCAGTGCATGAAAGTGAAAAGAGAAAGGGAAGTCACTCAGTCGTGTCCAAGGAAGCAGCAGCCCAGCCAAATAAACAAAGTAAAAACACTGAAACGAAGTTGCGTGGGTACTTACCCTGTTATTTATTTTAAAACAGAATTATAATGGGGTGGGAGGTGGGCGGGAGGTTCGAGAAGAAAGGAATGAATGTTCACCTCCGGCTGCTTCATGCTGATGCATGGCAGAAACCAGCAGGATAGCATAAAGCAATTATCTTTCAACCCAAAATAAATTAATTTTAAAAAACAGAACTGTAACAGTAGCCTAAATAACTGAGGCATAAGAACTCATCCAGAATCACACCAGCCCATCGAGTGAGCTCTTACTTTCCCTCCCAGATTCACACATAACCGTACACATCTACAAACCTGTTCAAACCACGTTCAACCATGCTGATCAGAACTAGAGTTGTCTTAGCACAAACTGTCACTCAGGGTCTGTCCCGCTTCCATCCGGCCACCCTCTGAGCTGGGCTTTTACGCACTTGATGTCCTTTATCAGCACTGCTGTATGCACAGTCAGTCGTGTCCGACTCTTTGTGACCCCCTGGACTATAGCCCATCAGGCTCCTCTGTCCCCGGGATTTCCCAGGCAGGAATACTGGAGTGGGTTGCCATTTCCTTCTCCAAGGAATCTTCCCGACTCAGGGATCAAATCCACATCTCCTGTACTGGCAGGTGGATTCTTTACCACTGAGCCATCAGGGAAGTCCTCTTTATCAACACAAATCATGAATATTTACATAGGTTTTTGACTTCCTCAAAATGCCTTTTCATCCATCATCTCTTTTAATCCTTATAGCTCCATTTTTTCTTTCTTTTTTTTTTTTTTTTGGCAGTTGCCGTACAGTATGTGGAATCTTAGTTCCTCGACCAGGGATTGAATTCACGCTTCCTTCAGTGAAAGCGCCGAGTCTTAGCCACTGGACCACCAGGGAATCCTTGTGGTAACTCGCGAGGCNGGACAGTTGCCGTACAGTATGTGGAATCTTAGTTCCTCGACCAGGGATTGAATTCACGCTTCCTTCAGTGAAAGCGCCGAGTCTTAGCCACTGGACCACCAGGGAATCCTTGTGGTAACTCGCGAGGCATCACTGCTTTCCTAAATGCAAGAAGCAGGTTACACGTCGTGCTGTGGCAAACAGGTAGGGCCACAGCAAACCAGCTGCAGAGGGCCAAGGAGCAGGCGTGTTGGTTTCGTGGGCACACGGTCTGTCTCAGCAGCAGCCCTCGTTTCTGCCCCCGCTGTGCCAAGGCGGCTGCAGGCACACGCACATGAATGGGTGTGTGCATGTTCCCATGAGACTTTACTGATGGATGCTAGAAGGCCTGTCGTTGTCACAGGTCACAAAACACGCTTCTTCTTTTGACTCAAGCATTAAAAATGTAAAAGCCACTCTCAGCTTGTAGACACNCACATGGGGCAAAGCTGGACAGAAAGCCCTGAGGGGCTGGCTCTAGGGTCCCCCTTTAGCCAGCCCACGAGGCCGCCTCTCAGGGTGGAGGGAGACCACAAACCACGTCTCAGGGCAGCAGGGCTGGTCCTGGGGACCAGGGAGGAAGCAGGGCCACTGGAGGAAGAGGAAGAGGAGGGAGGAGGGAGCGAGGGAGCACAGAGCGAGGGCTGTGGCCCGCTTGCTTCTAAGGTGGAGAGGACAGTGAGCGTCAGGGTCGGAGCAAACAGGCGGTGGCCAGGAGCAGCAGCAACTGAGCGAGATCACGGGACGGGGACCGAGGGGGAGGCCCAGGCTAGCAAAGAGTAAGGGCCATCCCTTCCCCAGGACAGGAGGAGAGGGAAGGAGGAGGCAGAAGGGAGGGCGAAGCCAGAAAGAGAGGGTCCCAGCAGCGCCGGGGGCTGCCCTTCTCAGCCAGCCCCGGGGGCACGTCCACTCCCGGCCAGGAGGCAAGCAGGGTCAGCGCGGGCCTGAGCAGAGTGGAAACGATGCGGAGCAGCTGCCGCGGGAATCTGATAGGGAGCTAAAAATGGGGCTCAGGGAGACAGCCACGGCGCGGCAGAGCCCGACGGCAGGACCGCAGGGGGTCTGGTTACTGTGGGCACCCCAGGCCCTTCAACAGAACCAAGCAGAGCGGGTCGGCAGGGGACGAGAGGGCAGAAAGACGCGGCAGAAGGTCGCAAGGGAAAGGGAATCCAAAACTTTTGAGGACTTTGCCAAAACAGCTAACAGGGACTCCAAAACACCACGGGGAGGGAGGCAACATGCGGCCAGGAGGGTCCAAGACGCGCAAAGCCGGGAGGGCGCAGAACAGGCTTGGTGGGAAGGCGGGAACAGGGCGATGGAAGGACAGCTCTGGAGGGCATTTCAGAGATGACGAGCTTACAGGAGGCAAGATAAGGCCCGGGTGTGGCCGTGTGCAAGGAGAGAGCCCTGATGGAGGAGGGGAGAGCCCTAACAGAGGAAGGGAGGAGAGGGGGGTGGCGTGGGGCCGGGGGCGGACNGAGCTCACAGGAGGCAAGATAAGGCCCGGGTGTGGCCGTGTGCAAGGAGAGAGCCCTGATGGAGGAGGGGAGAGCCCTAACGGAGGAGGGGAGGAGAGGGGGGTGGCGTGGGGCCTGGGGAGGACCGGAGCTTGTGCAGACACCACCTGCCGAGCGCACAGCAAGGGAGGAGGCCAGGCTAAACCAGAGAGCCGGGGAGAGCTGACGTTACTAGGGACGCACAGTTCCATTTCTACTGAAACAGTGTCACAGGCAGTGCTGTCCCCACCCAGCCCACGCCTAGAGTGAAAAGCAAGTGAAGCAGGCTTCCTAGAGTCCTCCCCGAGAGGCTGGGACCCGGGAGGAGAGAAGGGAAGCCAGGCTGAGTGAACAGCGTAAGTGGAGGAATGGTCCATGGGCGTCGGGGGTGGGAGAGCCTCAGGTGCAGGGAGCGTCTACTTCTCTGACCTTCTGCCTTAAACAAAGCCTACCCACTCCTCTCTCCTGTCTCCAGAACTCAAGATAAAAGGGGCTCCGATCATCCCACCTGCTAACCACAGCATCAGCTCCAGACCCACTCCACGGCTGGCTTCTTCATCAGCTGCTCAGGCCTGTGGGGAACATCTCCCACCCAGCCTAAGTTCACCCTTTTGACTTGTTGCTGTTCAGCCACAAGGTCATGTCCGACCCTTCGCAACCCCATGGACTGCAGCAGGCCAGGCTGCCCTGTCCTCTACCTCCTGGAGTTTGCTCAAGCTCATGACCACTGTAGACTTCCCTGGTGGCTCAGACAGTAAAGCGTCTGTCTACAATGCGAGAGACCTGAGATCCCTGGGTTGGGAAGATCCCCTGGAGAAGGAAATGGCAATCCACTCCAAGACTATTGCCTGGAAAATCCCATGGACAGTGGACCCTGGTAGGCTACAGTCCATGGGGTCACAAAGAGTTGGACACGACTGAGTGACTTCACTTTCTTTCACTTTTCATGTCCATTGAGTCGGTGATACCATCCAACCATCTCATCCTCTGTCGCCCCCTTCTTCTCCTGCCTTCAGCCTTTCCCAGCAACAGGGTCTTTTCTAATGAGGTTGGCTCTTCAAATCAGGTGGCCAAAATATTGACGCTTCAGCTTCAACATCAGTCCTTCCGATGAATATTCAGTGTTGATTTCCTTTAAGATGTACTGGTTGGATCTCCTTGCAGTCCAAGGGACTCTCAAGAGTCTTCTCCAACACAATACTTCAAAAGCATCAATTGTTTGGTGCTCAGCCTTCTTTACAGTCCAACTCTCACATCCATACCTGACTACTGGAAAAACCATAGCTTTGATTAGATGGACCTTTGTCAGCAAAGTGATGCCTCTGCTTTCGACCTGGAAACAGGTTTTGCTCACCTGATTTGACCCTGGTCCTCTCTTGAGCACAGCTTTAGACTCACTATGGCAAGAACCTTTAGCCACACCACCCTTGCCTGCTTCAAGAGAACATTTAATAAACGTTTGGCAGTGCTTAGCACCTGCAGGGCATGGGCTGAAAAAGCTTGTGGAAGTCATTCAGTTCCTGGGTGACTCCTCTTATAACATTTCCACCCAACAATGTCCCCCTGCTGCTTGAGTACACAGAGCCAGGAAACCCACTCCGTGTGACATCGTCTGTCTCACCACCGGGTGGCTCTACTGAAAAGTTTCCATTCCCGAATCTTTCTTTCCTTGATAGCCAAGTACCTGGATTTTTTTTAATATTTACTGATTGTGCGTTTATTTATGCGGCTGCACCAGGTCTTGGTCGCCGTACAGCTGCAGCGTGTGGACTCTTAGCTGTGGTATGTGAGACTCAGTTCCTTGACCGGGGCTCGAACCCCAGCCCTCCTGCGTTGGGAGTGTGGGGTCTTGGCCACTGGACCACCTGGGAAGTCCTGTTCCTTCACAGTCGTGTAAAACAAGCCACACTCCTTTCCCATCTGATAGTAACCTGAAGACAAGGAGCACATCTCAACGGAGCCTCCTGCTTCCAGGAGAAATAGCTGCAATTCCGGACACCTCTTCTCATAAGACTCGCTTCCGGCCAGCTTCCTGCCTGTGTGCCCCGTGTGACCAACAGCAACACTGCGAGGGTCTGCGGGGGCAGCCAGCTCCCGGCACCAGCCGCGTGGCAACCTGCTGAGCCCGCTCTGCGGTCTTGTGCGCAGTGTCGGCACCATTATCCCCACTGCACACCCAAAACCGACGCAAGGAGCAGTAGGCCCCTGCCAAGTGCCACCATCAGCAGCGGAGCCGAGAGTCAAGTCCAAGTAACTGGATGTGCCCACACCCCTGTGCCAGCCGCTCTCAAACTTGGCAGCCGCTGGAATCGCCCTGGGAAGTTCTGAAAACCACCGAGACTGGGATCCACCCCAGAAGCTGACTTTACTGGACACCCCAACATTCCAAAGGTGTCCGGGTGACAGCAACGTGCAGGCGAGTTGGATACCCACTCTGCCGTGACAGCATAGCACCCCCGGGGCAGTCTGGCTGGTGCTGGCAGGGCTGGACTAGAGAGAGGGGAGCAGTGGAAATTTCCAAGCTTCCCCGGTGGAGGACAACTCAGGGGCAGGCCCAGACGTGGGCGACGAGAGCCAGCCTTGCAGGGAGGCTAAGTGAGCACTCAGCTGGGGTGAGCTCAGAGGCACCGCAAGGCCCTCATTCTCAACAAGGACAACAAAAGGAACAAGAGCAACCAAACGGAGACCCCTCCCGACGGGACTCGCAGCCTCAAGGGCGCCCTCCGGGAAGGACTCCTGCGGGTGACGAGGCCCACCTTGGGCCCAGAGCCAGTGTCTCCTCAAAGCAGCTGCTCCCTGCCAGCTGCCAACTTCCTGACTTCCTTCAAAGCCAAGTTGGATGGAGATTTTATCTTCTTCACCGATTTGAGAATCCCTCAGGAAAGCGGCCGGCTGCCGGCTCCACAGGCCGAGGAAAGACTAGACACTCTCTAATCGCCTTCGAGGGTCCCTGACACTTCCATCCATCAGACATCCGTCTGCAATGGGCTCTCCCACTGCACCCCTCTTTCCCTCCCCTGGCATTGCCTGTGGCCCCTAAAATCAGGTTGCGTATATGCGTGCCAAGTTGCTTCCATTGTGTCCGAGTCTTTGAGACCCCACAGACTGTAGCCCACCAGGCTTCTCTATCCATGGGGATTCTCTAGGCAAGAATATTGGAGTGGCTTGCCATGTCCTCCTCCAGGGGAACTTCCTGACCCAGGGATCAAACCTACTCTCTTAAGTCTTGTGCTTTGGCAGACAGGTTCTTTACCACTATCACCACCTGGATATTTCTTGCTCAAGCAGGAGGGCGCTTCATTGGTTAGAGACTGCCCATCGGGTGTGGGTTCCCTGGCTGTTGCTGGAAGCTCCCACATCCGTCCGTTCCTTGGACTTGCTCTTCCCTGGACCGCAGCACAGCGCCAGGACACAGGACGGTGGTGACCCTGAGCTGCCCACCAGGAATGGGGGCCCTTTTCCTCCACCCCCTCCCCTCCCCTCCTCCCAGAGCTCGGCCCACGCGCCCAGGGCGGGGACTCNCCTGGACCGCAGCACAGCGCCAGGACACAGGACGGTGGTGACCCTGAGCTGCCCACCAGGAATGGGGGCCCTTTTCCTCCACCCCCTCCCCTCCCCTCCTCCCAGAGCTCGGCCCACGCCCCGGGGCGGGGACTCCCCCACCCCCAAGGCCATTCATATTTAATGCAAACATCTGGATGCAAATTGACTCACTTTTGTTTCACTCCCTTTCCTCTCAGACCCTCTCTAACGTAAACCGTCTTTCATCCTAGACAGACAGGTGCTTCCCTAGGCTGGAAGCGCACAAAACAAAGACGGCATTTTGAGCAGCTTGCAACAGATCCTACAACCCCAAACTCCATATTTTTAGGCTTTTTCCAAACAGGAGTGCACCTTGGGGCATTTACCCTCTGTGGAGGCCATGGTGATTCGTGGGAGTCTCAACCCGGGGGAGGAATTTTGTAAATGGGGATAGGATATTAGTAGCCTGAAAGCCCCTACATATAATCTGTTCCCAAACCTGTAAATTTTCTTTTTCTAAAGATGAGAAAAAGTGGATGGTTTGGCAGACAACTTTGTTCCCGTCCCTCCACAGTCTATGAACCTGGCTATTTCTTGGTCTGTGTCGCCAAGACTGAGGTTCTGAGGATTTAAAGAAAAGGGGAGTGGGAGAAAAGAGAGCAAGAAAGGCAAATGCTGATATATTTATATATGTCTTTGTTTGGGATGGCAAAAGAATTGGTGGGTGCTTGAGGAATAAAAATTTGAACAGACGTGGGATATCTGTTAATGGCCTACTCATATTTCAGGCGAGGACCGTGAGGCTGATGCAGAGTTCATTCACTATAAAAGGCACAGAAAATAGAGGGGCTGGCTAGGGCTGCATTTTTGCAAAGAAAAGAGTAACGGCTAAGAAGCCGTCCCAGGCAAATGTCTGTTTACTGCTGATTGCATTTCATTTCTTGCCTCTTTGTAAGTGTGTGTACATACACATGCACACACAAATTCAGGAGCTCTGAGCATAGATCCTCTCTTGTGTGAATGCTGTGTGTGTGTGTGTGTGTGTGTGTGTGTGTGTGCGCGCGTGTGTATAAACAATGTCAGTAACTGGGGCCAGAGAACAATTCTGTTGATGTGTTTCTTCCTAAATCCTCACAAAACATCTGCAAGGACAAAGACACCATAAATCTTTAAGAATTGCTTTTGAAATAGCAACACTAATTCAAAAAGATACACACACGCCTATGTTCACTGTACTGTAGCATTTACAATAGCCAAGATATGGAGACAATGTAAATACCCATCAAAGGTTGAATGGATAAAGAAGGTGTGGTTAAGTATCTTACAATGGAGTATTACTCAGCCATAAAAAAAAATGTAATCTTGCCACAGGCAGCCACATGGATTGACCTGCAGCGTACTATGCCAAGTGAAATAAGTCAGATGGAGAAAGATACATACCATACAGTTTTACTACATGTGGAATCTAAAAAACTAATCAACCAACAAAAAGCTCAAAACAAATTAAAAAATAAACAAAAAAAACAGCAACACGTACTATGGCTGAAAGGAGGATGTATGCTGGTATCGACAGCTACGGAAGACAGGCAGTGGCTACCAGAGGAGGACAAAGGGAAAGGACAGAATGGACGGAGGGGGTCAACTGCATATGGGACAAGGGCAGTTCAGGGGAAGTGAGATGATGCCAGAAGGAAGGATGCATAACGACATCAACGAGCATGGATGACACTTCCCTCCACAGGAGGTGCCTTCTACAGCAAGACGGCTCGAGTACCCAGCTCGAGCTGTGGAACTCACAGAAACCAACAGCAAACGCTAACCTTGCATAAGGGTCTCTTTCTGCACGAGCAAAGCCTTGTATCACCTCCATAGGGTCGTCAAGNACAGCAAGACTTGGCTCGAGTACCCAGCTCGAGCTGTGGAACTCACAGAAACCAACAGCAAACGCTAACCTTGCATAAGGGTCTCTTTCTGCACGAGCAAAGCCTTGTATCACCTCCATAGGGTCGTCAAGAAGAATCCATGATGCTGAAAAGACTCATGGAGAATTTTAACTCTCTCACATGGAAGCTAGTGTGAGAAATACAAGATGATGATCATAAAAATCACTGTGGCTAGGGAAAAAAAAAAGATGGCCATCATATGCAGTTTGAAATATCCTTCTAAATGTGATGTATCAGAAACATTAAAGCTATCATTTTGGGCATATTTACTGTAATAGGTAAAATTCAGCCAGTTCTTTTGGGCTAATGGAGAGGCCCAGAGGATACTGGATTCTCAGCTGCAGGTATATCTGAATCTAGACATGCAACTTGTATATTTATCAACAGAAAATACAAGTTTTAGAACAGCGGTCCCCAACTATTTGGGCACCAGAGACAAGTTTCATGGAAGAAAAATTTTCCATGGACCTGGTTGGGGTGGGGGAGGGTGAATGGTTTCAAGATGATTCGCGTGCATTACATCGTGTGCTTTATTTCTGTTATTATTATATCAGCTCCATTTCAGATCATCAGGTGTTAGATCTCGGAGGCTGGGGGCCCCTGCTTCAGCAGGTTACAGCAAACACTGATTTAAAGCCTGACTACACAGTCGGTGGTGAGCAGCAGCAACAGCAGCATCTCCTGGGCCTCTGTTCAAAATGAGGAATCTCGGATCCCACCCAGACCTAAAGAATCAGAATCTGCATTTTTTCAAGATCCCCAGGGGATTCATACACACAGAAAGTTTGAAGATTTTTTTGCAGTGTTATCGGCCAAAAATTCACCCCAGGGGACTTCCCTGGTAGTCCAATGGCTAAGACTCCATGTTCCCAAAGCAGGAGGTCCGGGTTTGATCTCTGGTCAAGGAACTAGGATCCTACATCCCGCAACTATTACCCCATGTGCCACAATTAAGACCTGGAGCTGCCAAAATAAATGAATATTGAAAAAAAATCTCACTCCAAACCCATCACAAGTTGTTGGAAAAAAGCCTCAGAGTCAACGAGGGTATCAGCCATTGGATGAACAGTTGACAAAAGCGAAGTGGCTTTTCCAGCTAACCTCCTTAAAATAAGTCATTAGTCCCATTTCTTATATGGTGTATCATCCTAACCCTTCTAGTACTTTGCACTAACTTCTGTGATAAATTCTTTCAGAAGTTTGCTATTTTCTCCTAAACTGTGTGATGTGATATTTGGCCACTGTTTCTTGCTTCCCTGGTGACTCAGATGGTAAAGAATCTGCCTGCAGTATAGACAACCCAGGTTGGATCTCTGGGTCAGAAGATCCCCTGGAGAAGGCCATGGTGACCCACTCCAGTATTCTTGCCTGGGAAAACCCCATGGACAGAGGAGCCTGGTGGGCTGCAGTCTGTGGGGTTGGAAACAGACACAAGTGAGCAACTAACATTTATGAACATATACTGAACATACACGCCTCTAAGTTCATTCTGTACAGACACATCCACACTTTTTGAGAACCGTGTACTTGGCAGGCTTCCCTTTTGCCATTTGTTATCCGTACCTCACTGGCATGTGTTAACACGGCCACTGACACTCCTTTTCAGGGCTGGATAACAACACATCTCAGCTGCTGGGCCGGACCCCTTCCCTGCTTGGGGCATTTCTAATCCTCACTGTTATCAACAGAGGTGTTGTGGATCTTGCTGTGCACATCACTGATTTCCCCCTTCTGCGTTGTTTCTTGGGGGTTCTTATTGTTTAGTCAAGGTCATGTCTGACTCTTTTGTGACCCTGTGGACTGGAGCCTGCCGGGCTCCTCTGTCCGTGGTATTTCCCAGCAAGAACACTGGAGTGGGTTGTCATTAAGACCCAGTTCCTGACCTTGAGGATCTTTCAGGAGCTGTGGGATCCAAAGATGGCAACACCCAGAGTCACAGAGCTGGGCAGGTGCCGGGCAGAGGTGCCCCGATGTGCTGGGCTCTCCCTCCCGGAGCAACGCCCTCCCCTGGCTGTCCTGCTCACAGCTCAGGGGCTGGCCTTCATGAACTGTCTCTCGGGGTCCTGTGCCTCCTGACTTCCCAGAGGGCTGACTGGTGGGGGACTCCAGAAGGAAGTGGGCAAAGGGAGGGCAGGAAGGAGGGGTCTGTCCCCAGAGGCCACAGGCTGTCAGTTCACGTGCTCCTGACCAAAGCTTCTGTCTGAGTCTTCTCCTGGCTCCTGGAGCCCCATGTCTGTCTCGCCCCTCCAGGCTCAGAGCCAGCCATTGTTTCCCCACTCTCGCCCAGGCTGCTTCACCTTCCACCGCTGATTTCCCGTAACCCTGCCTTCCCTCTCTCAAGTCTGTCGTTCTCCTCAATGACCTATTTAGGATGCACCTTCTGTTTGCTGCCAGGAGGCTGAGGGGTGTTCCCGAGGGCTGGGGGCAAGGTACAGGGACAGGGCATTCGAACCAGCGGGGGTGGCGTGTGACAATCTAGCCAGAAGTGTCTGCTGAGCTGCAAACCAGAAGGCAAGGACATGTGACCCAGGCATGAGGCGGGGGGGTGGAGGGGTGATGGATGGGGAGGCATTTTTTTTAAAGGATTATTTAAAATTTTTTTGGCTTAAGATAATCGCCCCTTTGTAAAAGATGACAGCATCCAATAATAACTGGGGAAGATTGCCGCATGTCTTGCTCAGTTTCACGCAGCATTTTACTCACAGATGCCTATCAAACTCTGTCTTCAAGACAGCCAAAGAGGAGTCAAGGAAGCGAGCTCCAGGTCCTTAAGCAGGAGCCCTAAGCAGCAGGGATGGCACTGGCCACCCACACACCTGCTCACTCTGTTCACCAGCGAGCCTGCGACCTCAGCCGCAGGTCACAGCCAGACTCTAGTATCTGCCTGCCCCACAGGTCCCTGGAGTTTTCTTACCGGACACGCGGGGAGGGAATCTTCCTGACTTCCACCCTCAGCCCCACCCTTGCCTCCCAGGCTCACCTTGACATTTTGACTGATGGCAGCTGGTAATCGGCTCCTCACCCTGCCCATGCTTCCTGGTCTCTACGAAAGCTCCCCCAGCTCCCTTAGGAGGGACACACTCTCCTCCACCCTGAGGTCTGGCTGTGCCCCGCCCCACATCTCCCAAGCTGGCACCCTCCAGGGCCCCCAGAGGGTACACTGGGTTTGACGCCCATGGCCAACTGTAAATTTTCATTATCAGCTGAAAGCAACCATTTTAAAAGTTTTTAAGGGGAGAAGTTTATTTGTAAAGGGGAAGGCAATATTAATACTGAAGAAAAACCATCATTTGATAAAATTCAGGAGTCAACTCTAATTTCTTTTAAATATGGTAAAAACCTATATATCAAAAACCAACAACAAACATGATATTAAATGATGAAATACGAAAGTTATTCCATTAAAATCTGGACTGTGACACAGATGCCTTCTTTTCCAAAATTATTCAATCTACTTTTACAAGTTCTCACTAAATCAGTAAGATGAGAAAATTAGCTAAAAATTATAAATACTAGAAAAAGATATGGCTATAGGTATATACGACTGTACATCTGGAAAACTAGAGATTCTATTTTTAAAACTTATTCTAAATATTGAGAGAATTTGACGAGGTAGCAACATAAAACAAATGTACAAGATTCAAAAGCTCTTATCCATGCTAGCAATAACTAGTTCTAAAAGGAATGGAGGGAAGTCCCCAGTGGTCCAGGGGTTAAGAATCCACCTTCCAATGCAGGGGATGTGGGTTTGATTCCTAGTCAGGGAATGAAGACTTCCCATAAGCCTTATGGTACAGTAATAAGTAAGTAAATAAATAAAAGGAAAGGAAATGGAGTTGCAGGATGTTAATACACAAAAGTCAGTAGTTTTCCTTTTCTTTTTAATTGGCTGCTCAGTTTGCAGCATCTTAGCTCCCTGACCAGGGATGGCACACAATGGAAGCACAGAGTCTTATGTGAGAATCACTGCTAGGGAATGCCCAGTAGTCTTCCAATACACTGGCAATGAACAAATGTAATGTGACATTAAAGACACGGTGCAATTTACATTAGTACCCCTCTCAAAATGATATATTTAGGTCAATCAGATGAAATATGTACAAGATCTACAGGGAAAGCTATAAAACTCAGCTGAAAATATCAAAATAGGACTAAATAAATGGAAAGATATTTTATGTTCATGGATAAGAAGAATCAATATTGCTAAGATGTCGGCTTGTCCCAACTTGATCTAAAGATTCGATGCAATCCCAAACAAAATCCCAGTGAGTTATGCTGTGGATATCAACAAATCAACTCTAAAGTTTTCACGGAGAAGTAAAACACCCAGGATAGCCAGCACAAAAAGTAAGAAGAACAAAGTTGGAAGGCTGACACTACGTGATGTCAAGACTTACTACAAAGCTGCAGTAATTAAGAGAGTGTGGCACTGACCAAACGATAGGAACTGATGGGGAAAAGGAACAGTATAGAGAGCCCAGAAACAGAGCCACATAAATAGAGTCAAGTGATCTTTGATAAAGGAGCAAAGGTGATATAATGGCACAAAGATAGTCTTTTCAACACACGGTGCTGGAACAACTGGACATCCACATGCAGAAAATAAGTAAACAAATAATGTAGACACAGACCTTATGCCCTTCACAAAAATTAACTCAAAATTGATCCCAGACTTATATGTAAGACACACAACTGCTGCTGCTGCTGCTGCTGCTGCGTCGCTTCAGTCATGTCCGACTCTGTGTGACCCCATAGACGGCAGCCCACCAGGCTCCCCCGTCCCTGGGATTCTCCAGGCAAGAACACTGGAGTGGGTTGCCATTTCCTTCTCCAATGCATGAAAGTGAAAAGTGAAAGTGAAGTCGCTTAGTCATGTCCTAATCACAATCCCATGGACCGCAGCCCACCAGGCTCCTCTGTCCATGGGATTTTCCAGGCAAGAGTACTGGAGTGGGGTGCCACTGCCTTCTCCAAGACACACAACTATGAAACTCCTAAAAGACGACATGGGGAAAAACCTACATGATCTTGGGTGTGGCAATGATACAACACCAAAGACACATCCATGAAAGGAAGAATTGATAAGCTGAACTTCATTAAAAACTTTCTGCTCCACAAAAGCAATGTCAAAAGAATGATAAGATAAGCCACAGACTGGGAGAAAATATTTGCAAAAGATATATCTGATAAAGGACTATTTTCAAAATAAACAAAGAACTCATAACTCAACAGTAAGAAAATAAACCACTTGATTCAAAAAGGTGACACCTCACCAAGGGAAATATACACAAACAGGCAAACAAGCACAGGAAAACGTGCTCTGCATCACATCCTCAGGGAAACACAGAGGAAAACAGCAGAGACTCACCACTACACCCCTACTAGAGCAGTCAAAGTCTGGAACACTGACACCACCGACTGCTGATGAGCACAGGGAGCAAGAGGAACTCTCCTTCATTGCTGACGGGAGCCCAAAGTGGTACAGCTACTTTGGAAAATAGTTTGGCAGTTTCCTACAAAAGGAAACATATTCTTTCTGTTCAACCCAGAAGTCACACTCCATAGTGTTACCCAAAGGAGAGAAAAGCCTAGGTGCACACAGGCTATANTTGTTTAGTCAAGGTCATGTCTGACTCTTTTGTGACCCTGTGGACTGGAGCCTGCCGGGCTCCTCTGTCCGTGGTATTTCCCAGCAAGAACACTGGAGTGGGTTGTCATTAAGACCCAGTTCCTGACCTTGAGGATCTTTCAGGAGCTGTGGGATCCAAAGATGGCAACACCCAGAGTCACAGAGCTGGGCAGGTGCCGGGCAGAGGTGCCCCGATGTGCTGGGCTCTCCCTCCCGGAGCAACGCCCTCCCCTGGCTGTCCTGCTCACAGCTCAGGGGCTGGCCTTCATGAACTGTCTCTCGGGGTCCTGTGCCTCCTGACTTCCCAGAGGGCTGACTGGTGGGGGACTCCAGAAGGAAGTGGGCAAAGGGAGGGCAGGAAGGAGGGGTCTGTCCCCAGAGGCCACAGGCTGTCAGTTCACGTGCTCCTGACCAAAGCTTCTGTCTGAGTCTTCTCCTGGCTCCTGGAGCCCCATGTCTGTCTCGCCCCTCCAGGCTCAGAGCCAGCCATTGTTTCCCCACTCTCGCCCAGGCTGCTTCACCTTCCACCGCTGATTTCCCGTAACCCTGCCTTCCCTCTCTCAAGTCTGTCGTTCTCCTCAATGACCTATTTAGGATGCACCTTCTGTTTGCTGCCAGGAGGCTGAGGGGTGTTTCCGAGGGCTGGGGGCAAGGTACAGGGACAGGGCATTCGAACCAGCGGGGGTGGCGTGTGACAATCTAGCCAGAAGTGTCTGCTGAGCTGCAAACCAGAAGGCAAGGACATGTGACCCAGGCATGAGGCGGGGGGGTGGAGGGGTGATGGATGGGGAGGCATTTTTTTTAAAGGATTATTTAAAATTTTTTTGGCTTAAGATAATCGCCCCTTTGTAAAAGATGACAGCATCCAATAATAACTGGGGAAGATTGCCGCATGTCTTGCTCAGTTTCACGCAGCATTTTACTCACAGATGCCTATCAAACTCTGTCTTCAAGACAGCCAAAGAGGAGTCAAGGAAGCGAGCTCCAGGTCCTTAAGCAGGAGCCCTAAGCAGCAGGGATGGCACTGGCCACCCACACACCTGCTCACTCTGTTCACCAGCGAGCCTGCGACCTCAGCCGCAGGTCACAGCCAGACTCTAGTATCTGCCTGCCCCACAGGTCCCTGGAGTTTTCTTACCGGACACGCGGGGAGGGAATCTTCCTGACTTCCACCCTCAGCCCCACCCTTGCCTCCCAGGCTCACCTTGACATTTTGACTGATGGCAGCTGGTAATCGGCTCCTCACCCTGCCCATGCTTCCTGGTCTCTACGAAAGCTCCCCCAGCTCCCTTTGGAGGGACACACTCTCCTCCACCCTGAGGTCTGGCTGTGCCCCGCCCCACATCTCCCAAGCTGGCACCCTCCAGGGCCCCCAGAGGGTACACTGGGTTTGACGCCCATGGCCAACTGTAAATTTTCATTATCAGCTGAAAGCAACCATTTTAAAAGTTTTTAAGGGGAGAAGTTTATTTGTAAAGGGGAAGGCAATATTAATACTGAAGAAAAACCATCATTTGATAAAATTCAGGAGTCAACTCTAATTTCTTTTAAATATGGTAAAAACCTATATATCAAAAACCAACAACAAACATGATATTAAATGATGAAATACGAAAGTTATTCCATTAAAATCTGGACTGTGACACAGATGCCTTCTTTTCCAAAATTATTCAATCTACTTTTACAAGTTCTCACTAAATCAGTAAGATGAGAAAATTAGCTAAAAATTATAAATACTAGAAAAAGATATGGCTATAGGTATATACGACTGTACATCTGGAAAACTAGAGATTCTATTTTTAAAACTTATTCTAAATATTGAGAGAATTTGACGAGGTAGCAACATAAAACAAATGTACAAGATTCAAAAGCTCTTATCCATGCTAGCAATAACTAGTTCTAAAAGGAATGGAGGGAAGTCCCCAGTGGTCCAGGGGTTAAGAATCCACCTTCCAATGCAGGGGATGTGGGTTTGATTCCTAGTCAGGGAATGAAGACTTCCCATAAGCCTTATGGTACAGTAATAAGTAAGTAAATAAATAAAAGGAAAGGAAATGGAGTTGCAGGATGTTAATACACAAAAGTCAGTAGTTTTCCTTTTCTTTTTAATTGGCTGCTCAGTTTGCAGCATCTTAGCTCCCTGACCAGGGATGGCACACAATGGAAGCACAGAGTCTTATGTGAGAATCACTGCTAGGGAATGCCCAGTAGTCTTCCAATACACTGGCAATGAACAAATGTAATGTGACATTAAAGACACGGTGCAATTTACATTAGTACCCCTCTCAAAATGATATATTTAGGTCAATCAGATGAAATATGTACAAGATCTACAGGGAAAGCTATAAAACTCAGCTGAAAATATCAAAATAGGACTAAATAAATGGAAAGATATTTTATGTTCATGGATAAGAAGAATCAATATTGCTAAGATGTCGGCTTGTCCCAACTTGATCTAAAGATTCGATGCAATCCCAAACAAAATCCCAGTGAGTTATGCTGTGGATATCAACAAATCAACTCTAAAGTTTTCACGGAGAAGTAAAACACCCAGGATAGCCAGCACAAAAAGTAAGAAGAACAAAGTTGGAAGGCTGACACTACGTGATGTCAAGACTTACTACAAAGCTGCAGTAATTAAGAGAGTGTGGCACTGACCAAACGATAGGAACTGATGGGGAAAAGGAACAGTATAGAGAGCCCAGAAACAGAGCCACATAAATAGAGTCAAGTGATCTTTGATAAAGGAGCAAAGGTGATATAATGGCACAAAGATAGTCTTTTCAACACACGGTGCTGGAACAACTGGACATCNAAAACTTATTCTAAATATTGAGAGAATTTGACGAGGTAGCAACATAAAACAAATGTACAAGATTCAAAAGCTCTTATCCATGCTAGCAATAACTAGTTCTAAAAGGAATGGAGGGAAGTCCCCAGTGGTCCAGGGGTTAAGAATCCACCTTCCAATGCAGGGGATGTGGGTTTGATTCCTAGTCAGGGAATGAAGACTTCCCATAAGCCTTATGGTACAGTAATAAGTAAGTAAATAAATAAAAGGAAAGGAAATGGAGTTGCAGGATGTTAATACACAAAAGTCAGTAGTTTTCCTTTTCTTTTTAATTGGCTGCTCAGTTTGCAGCATCTTAGCTCCCTGACCAGGGATGGCACACAATGGAAGCACAGAGTCTTATGTGAGAATCACTGCTAGGGAATGCCCAGTAGTCTTCCAATACACTGGCAATGAACAAATGTAATGTGACATTAAAGACACGGTGCAATTTACATTAGTACCCCTCTCAAAATGATATATTTAGGTCAATCAGATGAAATATGTACAAGATCTACAGGGAAAGCTATAAAACTCAGCTGAAAATATCAAAATAGGACTAAATAAATGGAAAGATATTTTATGTTCATGGATAAGAAGAATCAATATTGCTAAGATGTCGGCTTGTCCCAACTTGATCTAAAGATTCGATGCAATCCCAAACAAAATCCCAGTGAGTTATGCTGTGGATATCAACAAATCAACTCTAAAGTTTTCACGGAGAAATAAAACACCCAGGATAGCCAGCANTGGACACTGTGAGGCCTCTGTGACAGTCTCCTCCCTGCCACGTACGCCCATCACCTGCAGGAACTGCCGGTCTGGAAGATAAGCCATTGCTCATGACTTAACCTTCAGTCACTTTTACTCACCGAGGACGTAATCAGTGCCACCTCCCAGCAAGGAGACAGGAGCACCAAAGGTCACTAGAGAAACACACGAGGTCGGGAACCGAGCCTCTGATCCAAGGACCCCCAAGTCGAGAGGGGAAGAACAGGCCGCGAACAGATCACTACAGTGATCGCTGTTGCTTATTGCTACGCTCTTTGCGACCTCACGGACTGCAGCCTGGCAGGTCCCTCTGTTCTCCACTGTGCCCTGGAGCTGGCTCAGATTCATGTCCATTGAGTCAGTGATGCCACCTAACCATCATGCGCTCTAACCTACAAAGTGTGGCCAGTGGTTTAACATAAAAAGGTAAGTAAGTAACCAACCTCTGGGACACAGGGGAGGGCCCTACCCAGCAGCCAGGAGATAAAGTGAGGTTTTTGATNCCTACAAAGTGTGGCCAGTGGTTTAACATAAAAAGGTAAGTAAGTAACCAACCTCTGGGACACAGGGGAGGGCCCTACCCAGCGGCCAGGAGATAAAGTGAGGTTTTTGATCCTGAGGCCACCAAAGCCCCAAGGACAAAAGCAGGGACTCACAAGAACTGCTGATTCCTTTCATCTTTTTTTTTTTTTTCTTTCCACTCCCCATACATTAATTTACTGCAATAGGAAATCAAAGACTACTGTTTTTAAGATTTTCTGTCAAAACTCTGAAATGGTTGTACTGTTCCCACCTGCGATTGTGAGAACGTCCTCTTCCATAGTCCCGCCTCCTCCTCCTCCTCCTCTGACTCCTCCGTGAACCTTTTCCTAGTTGCTGCTTAGGAAATGGACAGCTCACCTTCTTACACTGCAGGGTAGGTCACAAGCTGTGACCGAGAATCCAGTTTCCTCCAGAGACATGTTAAATGTGGCTAGGCTGCCTCACCCAAGCAGCTGAAACCCAGAGCAGAGACAGGGTGTGGATGGTACTTTCCCAGATTCAGGGTTCTGGGAGGTATGTGGTGCCTCTGGAAACAGCACATCCCACCAGAGAGACCAGAGCCCCCTCAGATTCCTTCTCTGCCAGCACCACACTGGTACCCTGGGAAGCTTAGCTCACTTTCTGAGATTCTGCTTCCTTGGCATCGCAAGTTGGGGTTTCCAGGATGTGGAGGCTGAGGTAGAGCTTGGCTTGTGGAGCATTTATTAGGCTCCCAAGGTGGTGCAGTGGTAAAGAACCCACCTGCTAATGCGCTAGACTCGGAATCCATCCCTGGGGCGGGAAGATCCCCGGAGAAGGAAACGGCAACCCACTCCAGTGCTCTTGCCTGGGAAATCCCACGGACAGAAGAGCCTGGTGGGCTACAGTCCATGGGGTCGCCAAGAGTCAGACACGACTGAACGCGTGTGCTGAACACTGACGCCTGCAAAGAGGGGGGTGAAGCAGTCAAGTTCGGGCAGAAAGAGAAGCTGGACTTGGACAAAGACTGAGCTGGTCCCATGGGGATTTGGGGAGCATATGTTGGTCCGTCAGGGCTGGGGCTTGATGGCCAGGCTTTTGTCCTCCTGCTGGGATCCACCCGAGTACACAGCCCAGGGTACACGTGACTCTGAACAAGAAGCTGATGGCTGCAGGCTCTGCCGACTGCCTTCCTCACAGCAGGAGCTACAAGCCTTTCTTTGGAGGCCCTGGGCAGGGCATCTCCATGCCCACCAGTCTCGTTTGTAGGAGGATGATAATGGTAGGACGTACTCTATGCTGTGGTGACCTTGAAATAAGCCCAGCATTCAGCACACAGCACACCTGGGACAGAGTGGTACCTGGTGCCCTAGGACACGTGCGCCGCGATTGCCAGTGGCGTCACAAGCAGAGTAAGACGGCAGGACTGTGGTTCCCTATCTTTAGCTCATCCAGTGCATACGAAAGGGCCAGCCCACGTGTCAGGCGCTGCCCTGTGACCAGAAGTGCTGGTCTAAGTTTCCATGTGGTTAACAGGTGGCCAGGGCTGCCCTCATCAAGAAGAGGACATTTGAGCCAAGACTCAAAGGAGGCAAGAGTTGGGTTGGGGAGCTGTGCATGCCCTTTGGAGAGAGCGTGCCTAGTGTTCAAGACCAGGGGGCAGAAACAACGTGAGCAAGAGGAGGGCAGAGCTGAGGTCAGAGAGGTGATGAGACCACCTCCAGGTGGGGTTTTGTGCAGAGCGAAATCACACTCGGATGAAGTCAGATCTCACTGCCAACTCAGATGGTCATAAATGCAGGTGACACAGCCCAGTGATAAACAACACCCTGGGCTTTAATCAGCAAAACGAAGACCGTGGGAAACTCTATAGGTAAAATGGCCTGGTTTCTTTAAAAACAAGCAAAAATTGAAAAATGGCAAGGAAGAGAAGGAAAGGGGAGCTATAGATCAAACACCAACACTGTGGCCTCCTGATGAGCAGAGCCGACTCTTTGGAAAAGGCCCTGATGATGGTAAAGATTGAGGGCAGGAGGAGAAGGCGGTGACAGAAGATGAGATGGTTGGATGGCATCACTGACTCAGGACATGAGTTTGAATAAACTCCAGGAGATAGTAGGACAGGGAAGTGTGGCATGCTGCAGCCCATGAGATTTCAGAGAGTCAGACACAACTTAACTGAACAACAAGAAATAGATTAAAGAAGACAGGCATGAAAGTCAACCCTGCAATGTAAACCTTATTTGGATCCCAGTTCAAGCAAGCAAACTGTCTTGTCATCAGCATCATCAAAAGCCCCATCTTATAACTGAGAAACGTCAGTGCTGAGCAGAAAAGTACTGATAATAAGTAATTACCCTGGAATCCAACCAGTCCACCCTAAAAGAGATCAGTCCTGGGTATTCACCGGAAGGACTGATGTTGAAGCTGAAACTCCAATATTTTGGCCACCTGACGCAAAGAGCTGACTCATTTGAAAAGACCCTGATGCTGGAAAAGATTAAGGAGGGGAGGAGAAGGGGATGACAGAAGATGAGATGGTTGGATGGCATCACTGAGTCAATGGACATGAGTTTGGGCGAACTCCGGGTGTTGGTGATGGACAGGGAGGCCTGGCATGCTGCAGTCCATGGGGTCACAAAGAGTTGGACATGACTGAGCGACTGAACTGAACTGAACCCTGGAATGATTCAAGTGGCCAGGTGACCTAGGAAAGGGGGATGATGCACCTGGAATCTGCTGTGAGTTCAGGGCGGCCTCCATTCCCAGAGCTGCAGACAAGTATTCAGATAATAACTCTGCTTCACTTTCCCAAATTCCTGTCTGAGATGAGCAAGGAGCCGCAGCCGCAGGCTACTCTGGTCAGTACGGCCAGCAGGCCCAGGAACATTCCTGATCTGGCCCGTCTCGCCTCCCTTCCTTGTTTTGCGTGAGAATCGGGAACTCATCCGCTCAGCCTCCGGCCGTGTACAGGGCATGAGATGTGGTCATCGCTCCCTGCCATCCTCTCCCAGCTCTGAGGAAACGCTTTGTCGTCTGCTCAGGGCTGGGATGGGGAAGTCCCAGCTCGGCCTCTAACTAGACTGACTCTTCTCCTGACCCCTTTATGCTTTTCCTTTCCTTGAGAGAAGGTTCACTCTGTCTCCCCTGCAAGCTGAATGCTCTCTGTGATTTTCTTAAATGTTGTAGGTAGGAAGGCAGTCTCTGAATTAGATGGTTTCTACTGGGCGTCCCCGATGGGTCGAGTGGTAGAGAATCCACCTGCAATGCAGAAGGTGCAGGTTCGATACCTGGGTCAGGAAAATCCTGGAGAAGGAAATGGTGCCCCTACTCCAGTATTCTTGCCTGGAGAATTCCACGGGCAGAGGAACAAGCAGGCTACAGTCCATGGGGTTGCAAAGAGTCAAACACAACTGAGGAACTGAGCGGGCGCGCACGCGCGCACACACACACACACTGAACCTGCAGTGCCCTTCCATTTGAAGCCAAGTTTGGATTTTAAGAGAATACAAAAATGTACCAAATGTTACCTTTTTTTTGAATTTTGTAACATATGCTTTTTCCTTTTAAAATTTATTTTATTTTACTTTGTGTTATTTAAACCTAAATTCAAGCTGATAGAGAAGTATATATAATAATGTGGATGATCATTGTTATTCCTGGAGCTTACCATCAGTGAGATCTTACAGTCTCAGAAGATGCTGGAATATCACTCTGCTTTCTTTAATCCTTAAGGTGGTTATTCTGGAACTATATTTATATTTAACCTAAATTATACCTACAGCTGCTCTGCTGTTGAACAGGTAGCCACAAATGGCTAGCAGCTATTAAGTATTTGAAATACAGATGGTCAAAGCTGCAATGTGCTGTAACTGTGAAAAGCACACTGAGTCTCCAACATTTTGCAAGAAAAAAATGTAAATTGCCTCAATAATTTTTAACATGTTACATGTTAAAATGACAACGTTTTATGTATATTTGGTTAAATAAATGTCATTAAATTTTTAAAAATGCAATAGATAACTGATACTGGATAAACTCTAATTTTCATCCATCAGAGGGAAAAAAGAGAGAGACTACAGAAATTTAGCTCCAATTCCAATTATGCTGCCTTGAGAGCTCTATAGAAGAGCAGGGATTGGCGAGAATGTGCTTCATCCAAAAGCTCATCAAAGGCACTTAGCTTCCGTTTAGGAATCTGCTGATTGGACCTCAGAGTTTAAAAAGTGAGTTTATTTTGCTCAGCCACGAACTGTAATTTGCATTTGGCATTAGCCTGTTAGAATGAGTAACTTCCCACTTTCTTGCACCAAGCACATGGCTCACATTTTAACATGAAAGTTCTTTTCTCCACCCTCCATATCATTCTTCAAAATGGTAGAGAGAAATGGGAAAGAAATCAGGCATGGAAAAAAGAAAAACCCTGTGAAAAGACTGTCTCCGTGTCCAGAGTGGAGAGTTCCTTCATGCCTGCAAAACGAACGTGGAAGCCAGCCCAAGAAACAGAACATCCTGAACAATTAGAAAATTCTGCGTGCCTCTCCCCTCCAGGTATCACCCGTCTGAACCTCAGTATTTCTTGGGGTCAAAAAAAAAAGCCCAAGTGGAAGAGAGAAAATCCAGGTCAGCTGCAGCAGAAGGAAGCCTGGCCAGAAAACAAGTCCATCGGGACAGAGGGAGTTATTCAATCTGCAAGTCTGAACAAGATCCGAGTTCTTCAAAAGGGGGTGCAGCCTGCTGGAGACAGCAGTGGGGTGCCCTGGGGAATCTCAATCACCTTTTCTGAAAGGACAACAAGGGATCCAAAGAGTTTCTGAGACGATGCACATTTCTCACACAAAACACAAACTTCTCGCTGCAAATCCACAGCTTTTCCAAGTATATCAAAAATTAATTAGAAAAGTTGTACCTGGCCCCTTCTCTTTCTATTGGGGATGTTTTATTAACCTGAAGTTTCTGAACATACTAGTCTCTGAATAAATAAAATAGGAGAAAGTCTATATAAAAGCGAGGAGAAAGTATCTTTATGGGAATAAACCAGATACAGATTCTGGGCTGCATACTTGACTGTTAAGGACACCCAGACACAGCAGAAGCGGTGACCACATCAACCAAACTAAACGCCCCTAACAGCCCATGCCCTGGACTCTTGCTGTTATCCAGAAAGAGGACAGTGTTCTCACGATCCCTGTCTCATTCCTATGCGCAACATCCCCTGACCTTCCATTTTGTAACTATAAAAAAGTTGGGTGCTGAAGGACTAACTGATTTGCCCCAGGTCACAGGGTCATTAGCTAGGACCTACAGTCCAGGCTAGCAGACAGAGCTCACGGGAAGCCAGCCACACCTCGCTGGACACAAAAATCATATTTTAGTGTTTCAGCAGCCATTTTGGACACGATCTTTCACCCCCAAAGCACATTATAACAGAGTTGTCACTTCTGTTCCAAGAAGGCTCTTTGAAGGTGCAGAGTTCAACAAGCTCTTCCTTCACCCAAACAGGTTTGCCCAGCCCTCCTCGTCCAACAGGTGGGAGGAAGTGGAGGCTGGGAACCAGGACCTTCAAACACAGCCAACTCAAAACAGAATCCAGCCAGCGCCACCGCAGGTTTCCCCACCCCAGGTATTTGACTGAGTCCCACTGGGTATGTAAGGCAGGCCCTTTGTGCTTGGTGTAAATGGCCATGAGCCAGTGAGGCCCCTAAGACACGTCCTCCATGTGCCCTAACACTGACCCCTCGCTACTGGGCCCTTCAGGATCGCGCCCCAGTTCTCAGCGCCAGCTGTCCTGAGCTGATGCCAGTCAGGGAGTGTGCCTCTCGCCTCAGGGCCGGGGCAGATGCACACTCCTGCTTATCCAGCCCACTCGTCCTCCAGGTTATCTGCTGCTTCTTCCAGGAAGCCCTCCCGAGCTCCCTAGACCATACGTTTCCATAGTGCCCTGTCTCACTCCTAGTGTGGACTTTAAGACAGCACCCTACAAGGCGTGTGGGGTGAAAGTGCCAGTCACTTAGTCATATCTGACTCTTTGTGACCCCATGAGTCTCCCTATCCATGGAATTCTCCAGGCAAGAATACTGGAGTGGGTAGCCATTCCCTTCTCCAGGGGATCTTCTTGACTTCCAGGATCAAACCTGGGTCTCTCCCATTGCAGGCGGAGTCTTTACCGGCTGAGCCACCAGGGAAGCCCAAGAATACTGGAGTGGGTAGCTATTCCTTTCTCCAGGGGATCTTCTCGACTCCCAGGATCTTCTCGACTCCCAGGATCAAACCTGGGTCTCCCCCGTTGCAGACAGAATCTTTACAGTCTGAGACATTAGGGAAGACTGTATCCCTGACCTAGACCGGGAACTCCATGAGAGCAGGGACCAGGTCTGCCTTTGTTTTTATACTCCCGGCACCTAGCACAGTGCCTGGTTGTGAATAAATCATTGATTGACTATTTGCAATCAACAAGCATGCATGGCTATTAGGGAAGGCTTGCTGCTAGACCCTGAGGATGAAAAGATGAAGAAGTTACATCTTCTCTCTTCAGGTCAATTATAATCTTTTAATCTGTGATGCTTGTTATCTTTATTTTACAAAAACACAACTATCAGACTTCCCTGGTGGTCCAGTGGCTAAGGCTCTGTCCTCCCAAACCAGGGGACCCGGGTTCCATCCCCGGTCAGAAAACCAGATCCTGCATGCTGCAACCTGATAAGGTGCAGCCAAATAAACAAATAAAATAAATATATAAAAACACAGACACGCACAGAAGGAGGAAATGGCAACCCACTCCAGTACTCTTGCCAGGAGAACCCCGTGGACAGAGGAGCCGAGCGGGCTACAATCCATGGGGTTGCAAACAGTCAGACACGGCTTAGTTAAACAACAGCAACAGCCACATAGCACAGGGAGCTGTGTCCACTACTCGGTGATAAACCATAAGAGAAAAGAATAATGCATGTATATGTGTACGTATCTGAATCGCCTGGCTGTACCGCAGAAATTAACACATATAAATCAACTATATTCCAATAACTTTAAAAAAGAAAACACACATACACACACCACTAGCTAATGGGTAGCTGAGGAGATGGGACCCAGGGAGCCCTGGAGCTGGGTACAACCCGAACGAGGACCTCCCTCCCCTTGGTATCAGGGATGTTCCTGAAATGGTCAGCCTCAGATCACCTTTAAACTGCTGCTTCGTGAGAACTAACAAAGAGATGGGAATATTCTGGGCCACAAGGTAGCATCATGCCTCGAGGCCAGCTAGCTGGCCAGCTCCGCAGAATAAGGAGATTCCAAATGCTCACCTGATTAGGGACCAAAGTGGAGAGACCGAGACATGAGAGGTACACTCTATTTTCCTTTCTTCGCAGCTGTCTGTTCCAAAAAGAACTGCAAATAACATACAGCCTCCACCCCTGCCACTTCAGCCATCGGAAAGCGCAGCCCTAACATCCTTGACCTTCCTGAGTGGTTTTCTAAACTTGCCCCCACCCACCGCCTTATCCTGAGACCCTACTCAGNCCCTGAGGATGAAAAGATGAAGAAGTTACATCTTCTCTCTTCAGGTCAATTATAATCTTTTAATCTGTGATGCTTGTTATCTTTATTTTACAAAAACACAACTATCAGACTTCCCTGGTGGTCCAGTGGCTAAGGCTCTGTCCTCCCAAACCAGGGGACCCGGGTTCCATCCCCGGTCAGAAAACCAGATCCTGCATGCTGCAACCTGATAAGGTGCAGCCAAATAAACAAATAAAATAAATATATAAAAACACAGACACGCACAGAAGGAGGAAATGGCAACCCACTCCAGTACTCTTGCCAGGAGAACCCCGTGGACAGAGGAGCCGAGCGGGCTACAATCCATGGGGTTGCAAACAGTCAGACACGGCTTAGTTAAACAACAGCAACAGCCACATAGCACAGGGAGCTGTGTCCACTACTCGGTGATAAACCATAAGAGAAAAGAATAATGCATGTATATGTGTACGTATCTGAATCGCCTGGCTGTACCGCAGAAATTAACACATATAAATCAACTATATTCCAATAACTTTAAAAAAGAAAACACACATACACACACCACTAGCTAATGGGTAGCTGAGGAGATGGGACCCAGGGAGCCCTGGAGCTGGGTACAACCCGAACGAGGACCTCCCTCCCCTTGGTATCAGGGATGTTCCTGAAATGGTCAGCCTCAGATCACCTTTAAACTGCTGCTTCGTGAGAACTAACAAAGAGATGGGAATATTCTGGGCCACAAGGTAGCATCATGCCTCGAGGCCAGCTAGCTGGCCAGCTCCGCAGAATAAGGAGATTCCAAATGCTCACCTGATTAGGGACCAAAGTGGAGAGACCGAGACATGAGAGGTACACTCTATTTTCCTTTCTTCGCAGCTGTCTGTTCCAAAAAGAACTGCAAATAACATACAGCCTCCACCCCTGCCACTTCAGCCATCGGAAAGCGCAGCCCTAACATCCTTGACCTTCCTGAGTGGTTTTCTAAACTTGCCCCCACCCACCGCCTTATCCTGAGACCCTACTCAGTCGCTCTCAAAGTATGGTCCAGGGGCCAGGATCAACGGCATCACCTGAGATCTTGTGAGAAAGGCAAATTATCTGGGCACTCCCTGGACGCACTGAACCAGAAATGCTGCCAGGGGAGGGGGGTGCAGGCCATCTAACTGCCGTCCCGCCCCTGCGTGAGTGTGATGGGGTCTCCCATTTAAGAGCCACCGCCTGGCTCTCTGTCTCCAGGGCGCTGGCTGCTTGCGGATCCTCTTGTTTGTTTATTTGGATGCCTAATCTATCTTTGTCCTCTCTCCGCAGAGTGGACACAGCAGGACGAACGGGAACTTGCCAGTCTTGCTTGGAGCTGGGCATCTTCCGTGGCTGAGAACAGGCTGTCACGTCAAGGAGCTCGGTAAATATTTGTCAAGCAAACAAACAAATCTTCCTCTTTCTGCTTGTTTTCCCCCCAATTTCCCAGGAACTGGCCATGAACAATCCCGGAAGGAGTTAAGCCACCCTCGTGAGTCACGTGGGTCAAGTCTGCTATCTGTCGGCTGGTGATAAGCCTCCAAGGACAGGAGCTGCGACCCTACCCGGCCCCCTTCAGCACCCTTTCCCCCAAATCTCCAGAACTCTCTCATGGCCATAAGAATTCACTTTTCCAAACGGCAGAGTTGAGACATTGCGGGCCCAGCAACCGGGTGCGGGCTGGCCAAGGAAAGCCGTTCTACAGGAGAATCGACCCTCTGCAGTGCCTGCAACACAGGTGGTAGGTGAGTGCCGCCCAGCACAGCACCCCAGGGTGGCCCCTGACCTCTGTGCACATGGCCACCCTCCCCTCCCGCCCATCTACGGAAGGGAACTCGGCATAAAATCCACCTACAGCTTTCACGGCAGAATTGCTGAGAAGGTCCCCTGATAGGTCAAAGTGGCAAGAAGGCCAGACCTTAGAGAAAGAGGCATGGAAACAGCCTCATGAAAGGAAGGCACCAGCTGCCCCCTCTTCGTGGGCACTGCTGTGCATACAGTGAAGTGGGTTTTCCTCGTCTGAGGCTCAGAGAAGAGCCCTCGCAAGGCTCTGAGCCATCAGCCATGGACCTTGACCTCTCACCCAGCTCTGACCCAAAGCCCTTCCTTTTTTTTAAACTAGCTATTTTGTACTGGGTTACAGCCCGTTAACAACGTGATGATAGTTTCAGGTGAACCGCAAAGGGAGTCAGCCACACTTAAGCACTGTGCTGTGCTGGGTCGCTCAGTTGCATCCGACTCTTCTGCCACTCCCTGGACTGTGGCCCACCAGGCTCCTCTGTCCATGGGATTTCCCAGGCAAGAAGACTGGAGCGGGTTGCCATTTCCTCTCCAGGGAATCTTCTCGACCCAGGGATCAAACCCGTGTCTCCTGCTTTTTCTTTTTTTTTTACCTCTGGGTCGCTGGGAAGTCTTTCATGTACATGTATCCATTCTCCCCTAAAATCCCCCTCCCATCCAGGCTGCCACATAACAGAGCAGAGGCCTCTGTGCCAAGCCTGTCTGGAAATTCACAAACGCACCTTGGCTCTTAGGCCCCTCCCCAACATGGCTCAGGCCAATGGCAGCGTTTTACTCAAACACCTGCGCAGCAGGGAAGGAGAAAATGAATCTCAGGAGGGGGAAGCTGATAGAGCTGAAGGGCCAGGTTAAGAGGACTCTGGGCTCCCGGCTTCCCCAGCCTCCGGCCCTGGGTCGCCACGCCCCACTTCCTGGGTTTGCCTGGGGCCCGCCTGGACGGTTAATATTAACCCAGGGGGATGAGCACCCCTGCGGGTTCACGGGGCCTCCAAGGCAAGAAGGGTGCTGACTCACTGCCCCGGCGGCAGCCACGTTTCTCCACAGCTCCTGGCAGGCTGGTGGGCTGGGGCGGTGGGGGCAGGGGGCTGGTTTTGCATCTCAGTCGGAGGGAGCAAGAAGGACTGTTCCCGAAGCGTCCCTTTTTTGGCCCCCTGTGACCCTCTCTACCTTCTGCACCTCCAAAGGTTTATCCAGTTTTCCCCAATCCTGTCAGTTCCCACACAAGGGAGGTGGGTGCTGTGGAAGGAAGATTTATAAAAAGCTCCCTGGTGCAAACTAGAAAAGATTAACGTCTCCTGGATTGTAACGTGTCTGCAGAAGGCTGAGTCCCTCCAGCTAGCTCCTATGGGAAGTCCAGTCTGCTCAGCCCCCACCCTCAGCCCTAGCCCAGCCTGCCCCGGGGAAAGGACCCGAGGCTGGCTTTACACCAGGTGCATTATCAGATCTCCTCCAAGGATGGAGAAGCTGGGCACCAGGCACCTTTCTTACTGCTCCCGTGCACCTCCCACTGCAAACTAAATTAAATAAAATGAAAAGGCTGTGTGCACTTGAGGTTATGGAAACTGACAACTTTATAAACTCAGCACATGTGGAAATAACAGGAGAGCATGGGGACCTATCGACGTAAAATCACATTATTCTGAATGGAAGCACTCGTGCCCACGGCGGGGGGTCTGCCCTCCTGCTTCTCCAGATGCCTTTAAAGCCCCCCAGATCACGGCCAGGCTGAGAGCTCTGAGGACACTGGCATGAACACATCCATCCTCTCAGCTCTGACACTCCCGCCCCAAAGGAGCTTTGAAACCTCACTTCTAAGAAGGCCACGCTCCACCCCGACCTATCAGTCGTGGGGGATGGGCATGCAGCCAGGGTGAGGGCCGGGCCAGGGGGACACGAAGGCAGCACACAGCCAGAACAAATCCAGCTCGGGCCTCAGCCCTGAAGCAGGCTGAGACTCCACTGCTCCTGCTGAGCTGAAACACACCCAGGTGCGGCCTGTGGGTGCAGGCTGATCTCGCCTTCTGATTCATGCCGTCATTAAATCAGCAAGTTGGACAAGAAGCAAAATCAGCCAGGGCCTAGCACTTGGGCACGCATCGCAGACTGGACGGGAGGGGAGTTTGGGGAGAACGGATCCATGCAGGTGTGCATCTGAATCCCTTTGCTGCGCGCCTGAAACCAGCATCACACTGTTAACCGGCTACAGGCGTGTGTGCGCGCTTAGGCCTTCAGTCGGGTCTGACTCTGCAACCGCAGGGGCTTTTGCCCGCCAGGCTCCTCCGTCCATGGGATTCTCCAGGCAAGAGTATTGGAATGGCCTGCCATTCCCTCCTCCAGGGGATCTTCCTGACCAGGGATCGGACCCATGTCTCCTGAGTGCCTTACATGGGCAGGTGGATTCTTTACTACTAAGCCACCTGGGAAACCCATTAATCAGACATACTCAAATATAAAATTAAAAATGCTTAAAAAATAAAATAAAACCAAAAGAAATGTTTTTAACCTGAAGAGTGCGTGACCCAGAACACATGGACAGACTGGATGGGAAAGTAGAAGGGGTGAGCGGCCCAGACGATGCTGCGAGTCCCGCCAGAGCCCTGACGCCCCGATGGCAGAAGCCTCGCTCCCTCTGGGCCACACTCGCCTCTCCAGGAAGACGCCGCTTCCCTCTGCATCACGCCATTTCCATGCGCCAAAGCCAGCCAGTGGGGCACGGACACCTCTCACCAGCTCGGAGCACGCCGCTGACACCTGGCCTGCAGGCGAGTGAGCTGAACAGGGGGCCCGGGGCCTGCCCTTTCTGCCGTGACCCCTGTTGCAACAGTGGGTCAAAGTTCAAAAGCAGCCAGGTGAAAACATCGGTCACACGCTGCCCGTCTCCCAGCAGATAAGCCCAGCAGGAGAGAAAACAGTTCACAGCACCCCTGTCCTCCCAGCAGCTTAGCTTAGGAAACCCTCGAACCAGACTTCCTGGTACTGAGCCCCAGTTACAACAGGATTCATGGAATTTTAATGTTTTTTCCAAAATAAACAGTGAGCTAGTACTATATTTTTTAACACATTGCTTCAACATCCAGCTAAATTTTTTTATTGACATATACTTGATTTAAAATGATATGTTAATTTCTGCTGTACAGCAAAGTGATTGTTACATATATTTTTTTAATATTTTTGTTCCATTATGGTTTAGCACAGGATATTGAATATAATTTTCTGTGCTGTGCTGTAGGACCTTGCTGTTTATCCATTTCCAGCTGATTTTTATTTGTTTGTTTTTATTCAATGTATTTAAATAGTAGCCCCCCCCTCCAAAAAACAGTGTTCACTCATTCCTTATTTTTAGTAAAATAAACCACTGGTCTGCCAAGGGGTGTTTTCAGAGATAAGGTCACAGAGGTTCTCCTGTAAGGCTCCTCATGGATCAAGGCTCAGGGTCACCAAACAAATCCTGTTGGATCAATGAGTCACCCTGAGTGCCGGGTGCTAGCAGGAAGGACATGGGTATCAGGCTCTTCTGAAGGGACCTGAACTTTGTCCCTAAGTCAAAATGTTCAGCTGAGCCCAGAATCATCAGCTAAGCCTCCCACAGCCCTCAGAGGAGGAGCTGTAACTGGGTTTAACTGGTTGAGAAAAAAGAGCGAGAGGGTACAGAAATGGCGCCCCAGACTTAATGAGCTTACAGTGGAGTTCCCCAGAAAAGTTAACAGAAATACAGAGCGGTCAGACTTGAAAGGTCTCCAGGATGGTCATCATTTAGGTGCAACATGGGTGCTTTGGATTTTAAGAGACAGAAACAGGAGAAATTCCAATGGCCTGTGGGTTTGGGGCGGGCTCGTGAGAGACAGGACTGCGTAGTAATGGGAACCAGCTGCCACTCTCCAGACCCATCCTACCCGCCTCACGCCTCCTCTTTCCACAGCCCCTGGCCCCCGGGGCCATCTCACCCACAGTTTCCACAACCGACACCCACAAATCTCTGTCTTCGGCCCAGGCCTTTGGGATCTGTTCCTAAGCACAGCACGGCCCCTACAACAAAGAATCATCTGGTCCAAAATGCCAACAATTCCAGAAACCCTGTTGAGACACAGCTCCATCAACCTTCCCTCTCTCTGCTCCCCAAAAGCTCCTCTTTTCTCCACGGAAGACGGAGAAGCGGTCTCTCTCCATGAGGGGCAAAGAGTCCTCAGGAGCATCTGTCACGGCTTGCTGCCAGTGTTTCCCCAGGCTTCTGGAGGCCAGGGCATCTGTCTTCTCCTTATACCGCTGGAACATGGTGCTTAGTGAGGTCTCGGGAACTGATATGCAAAGAGAAAAGGGTGAGCCTGACCCTGGCCAGAAAACACTATTACATTGAGAATAATCCTGCTGCCGCCACCGCCCTATCACCAATCACAGCATCTCCTGTTTGCACTACAATTAGTGGCGTTTCATATATAAAGAGCACAACGTGCCCAGTATCACAGAGGACACGGAGTTTTACATGGATTGTTTTTCTGCTTTAGCTTACACAATAAAGATTGCTGCCGAGCCAGCACATCAAGGTCAAAAGAGTGTTTCAAATACCAACAATAGCTCTTAACCAATCACACATGCACAAAAAAATCTACCCACTCTCAGTACATGTTCTGCCTTGTGAAAAGTGAGGAAAGAAAACAGCAGCCAGAAGAAAAATTCTTGGAGAAATTGTTTAAAAAGAAAAGAGAGAGAGAGAATGCCAGGAGCTATCACCCTCTCTCTTGGTGAGGATGAGATGGTTGGATGATCACCAACTCAATGGACGTGGGTTTGAGCAAACTCCAGGAGATAGTGGACGGGGAAAGCTGGTGTGCTGCCGTCCACGGGGTCACAGAGTCGAACACGACGGAGGAAATGAACGACAGCAGCAGCAACTCTTGGCCACAAAGCAGTGAAAACTCAGTGTAAAACGTGTGGAAAGAAAAAGGTGAAACTCCCTAAACTTCCTCAGCTCAGCTGACTTACTCGTCCAGATTCCAGGAGGCTAATGAACGTCAGCAGTAGGAAAGCAAATATGTAAAAAAGTGAGAAAAACATTTTAAAAATCCGCTTTGGTCTCACCCAGCTCAACCGAGTGGCTCCTTTGTACCTCCCGAAAGGATGCTCAGGATGCTGAAGCCCGGGCGTTCTCACCACAGACCCGTGGAGGCTNTTTAGGGTCTCTCAGAACACACACAAACTGTGTAGACTGCAACTTCCCAAAACTATATCCTGGAAGAGAAGAATGGACCAAATACCAGCCTTAGCAGGAGAGCTGGATATAGGCTGTGCAGCAGCCGGAGCCCCAGACCCAGAGGCTAAGGGCCTACACCCTGGTCTCTCCCCCGCTGCATGACACCTTAACCTCTGTGAGCCTGTTTCATCAGACAAACAAGTTACTAATGAAACCGGTCTTCAGCGTCAGTTGAAATAACCCATGTAAATCGCCTTAGAGTCTCTGAGCTGAAATGTCCAGGCAC